>CP126900.1:1800000-2317500 GCA_030440675.1 Furcifer pardalis | reverse complement strand
CCGAAATGTAATCCAATCGCCATGTGGTGACAGTTATGAATCGCACGTATAAAAATCAAATTACTCGTATAGTGATTAAGATGTTTAATTTTGAAAGGCCAAAAGGATATTCATTGGAAAAAGCTTAACCTGATTAGCATTGAATGTACAGAACATCCCATCTAGTGAAACACGATAATAATAATAATTGCTCCTCTGGCCAATAAATAAAGAGGCAAGACGCAAGGAATGAGTTTCAAACTCTGGGTATATTTTGATTAACTATTTAACTCTCCAACTCGAGGAGGATCCAAAAAAAAATAGTCCAGAAACCTGAGAGGAGGAGATCAGACAGGCCACTCTTCTGACCCAACTAGGTGAGTTCCTTCCCTGGGAATTTGCCATCCCTGGGCCGCCTTGTGCCGGCCGGCTCAACCAGAGAGACATTTTGGGGTCCATCTTGATCTTAATTCTCAGGAACTGATGCTGGTCATAGCCTAGTGATGGTGAACCTTGGCACTCCATATAGCAGGATGGCGAACCTTGGCATCAGCCATATAGCAGGAGTAGCAAATGCTACAGTCCACGTGTCTCTGGAGGTCCCGGGGCCCCCGCTTGGTTAGGACAGAAATCCAAATTTAAATATCCCATGCATTTGCGTGGACATTCCAAAAAAATGTTCACTCAGAGAGACTCGCCGATGCCTCATTGGAGCGCTCAGTGTGCCCCAGAGAGTAAAGATGCGTGCGCAGGTGGAGCCGTCTTTGTCTGTGCACGTATCTTATGTGTGAAGTAGTGCAAATTTGTGTTGTGTGAGTCTATCAATGTGTGAGCTGTGTTTTGTTTTATAGGCTTAATCCGCCACTGATCTTCTCCGCTTTCGTATGTGATTTACTTAGAGAAATTGATTTGACTAGTTTTATCTCAAGAAAAGTTTGTTTTTACGAGAGGTGTTTTATTTCATAGGTATCCGAAATCCTAAATCTAAGCAAGGGCCTCTTGACGCGATTTGCTACAGGCCTCACGCTGGCATAATCCGGCACCGCTGACTCCAGCTGTTCTTGAACGTCAATTCCCAGAAGAACAAGTCCCTGTGAATCCACATGAATGGGTTTACTGCGCATAACAAATCCATTCGTGTGGATTCACAGGGACTTGGGCTTCTGGGAATTGAAGTTCAAGAACAACTGGAGTACCAAAGTTCACCATCACTGTCATAGCCCAAGGTGAACTTAGACACCCATCTTTGCTTGTTTGCTTTAGTCTATAACAGGGGTGCCCAAACGTTTCAGGCCATGGGCCAGTTATGTGGCTCAGGGGTGCCCAAACTACAGCCTGGGGGCCAGATATGGCCCCTGATGCCAATTCATCTGGTTCGCACCACCTTTGTCATTCCCAGAATTGGAAGTAACACATGCCCATACGGGGGCGTTTTACTTCCACTTCTGGGAGTGACTAAGGTGGTGTGGGCCAGATGAATTGGCTTCGGGGTCCAGATCCGGGCCCCAAGCTGTAGTTTGGGCACCCCTGGTCTAAAGATTCATAGTACCCATTCAAGGGACCCACATGCTCAATGCGCCCCATGGGACTCAATGCTACCACCCACTCGCTGCAGTTCCCACCAGATTGTAGTACCACTTTATCTACTTGCAATTTCTTGCTTTCGAACTGCTTAGGTTGGCTGGGACACTGTTGTGAAGCACTCGGGCCTCGAACTGCTGACCTTCCAGTTGTTGAGCTCAGCATCTTAATCACTAAGCCGTTATACAATGCTGGTCCCATAACAATATGGGGGAAATTTAAATTCCATTTAGTTAGGATTTTGATCAGTATCTTTCAGAATCAGTATCTTTCAGTAGCTCGCCTTGTTAGCTGGAAGTCCAGCAAGTTGTCAGTTCAAGACCTGGGTCCTGTATGATGGATTGAGCACCCATCTCTGTCCCAGATCCTGCCAACCTAGCCATTCGAAAGCAAGAAATTGCAAGTAGATAAATAGGGACTACTTGAGTGGGAAAAGATCTTGGGGAGGTGGAAGGAGACTCATTCGGGCGTCCCCTGAGCAGATTTCTGCAGCAAAAATCCTTTCAGCTCAGAATAATTTCTGACATGAAATTATTATTATTACCTTTCAGAACCAACCATTTTTCTTTATCCATGTGACTGAGAGAGCTGAAACATTTAGAAATGAGGGGGGAAACAAAACCTGCAGATTTACTCAACCAGGCAGAAGGGTTTTGAGTGCTTAACAGCATGATTCTGGTGCGTCTTAATGTGGTCGCCTTCCCCCTCACACCCATACATGTTCCTCATCTTTAAAATCTGCAGTGCAACAATGTACAGCATATCCCTCTCCATGATAGGAGCTGAACGTTGTCCATTTACAAAAGCCCTGGCGACAACAGTGGTTAAACTGCCGTTCTGCAACCCAAAGGTTGTGAGTTTGATCCTGACCAGGACACAAGGTTGACTCAACTTTCCGTCCTTCCAAGGTCAGTAAAATGAGTACCCAGCATGTTGAGGGCAAAATGCTAATTCACTTGTGAACCGTCCACAGAGCGCACTAAGCGCTATGGGGCATTACAGAAGTGTGATTTTGCTTTGCTTTACATCAGGGGTTCTTGACCTCGTCACACTCCCTTTGGGGGCTGGACAACCATTTTCCCCTGCCTGCCACACATGGCACTTCTGTGTGTGGTGGAGCTGGGGTACATGAAATGGTGTCGCTGGACGCATCTGGGCCCCAGGACCGTAGGTTGAGAACCCCTCCTTTACATTTATAAAGCTGACCGAAATCCACTAGTTCTTCATCATTCTGATGGAAAGCACTTAAGTTTGAGAGTCATGAAGGATCGTTGCATCAACTTGACTGGGATCGATGAAGCTGCTCTCGATAACAGTCTGGATTTTACCGATGAATTTTACACCAATCTGGGTGCCAGAGTTCAGGACCTTGGAGAGCTCTTGTAAAATTCATACTATAGCCGCCCTAGAGAAGATTCATCATCCCAATGAAATCAGAGTCACCAACCTTCACTGATTAAAAATTGTGCATGCAGAGAAGCGCCATTTCAAATGGGTCCATTTCAAAAACCTTATGCCCACCTAATTCCAAATACGTCACAATGTATATGCACCTTCTACCTTCACATTCATCTTATATATTTCCCCACACTAGGCTTCCGTTCAGAACATACTGACACACTACAGCCCTTGAGTAATTTAATGGAACAATATTGATTACACTGCATCACAAAAAATAATAATAATAACTACCGTATATACTCGAGTATAAGCCAAGTTTTAAAGTCCCAAAAATGAGCCCCATAAAGTGAAAGCAGCTTATACTCGGGTCAACGACCATGAGGGTCCCAAGAGCATGCCAGATTGAGATGTGTCAACAATTTAATTAATTTTACCATATTTTCAGGTATTTTGATTATTGAAACTCAATAATTTAATTTAAAATTATCTAAAGTATCAGAAGGAAAGTGTCCAAACCTTTAGGTGATTTGTGGGCGTTTAAGAAGGAGCATGAAACTATCTGTATAGGAAACATTCATTCATTCATCCATTCAATTTCTTTATCACCCATCTTGCCCATCAGTCACTCTGGATAGTCAACAAAGGGGTTTTATATATATAAAACAAATCTGCAACACAGGTACAACAATCAGAAATAGTAATAAACTGATAAACAAACTTAAACCTGAACTTGAACTTCAAACCTCTGGGATAATGACGGAATCAAAAGTGCTGGAGAAATTGACTTTAATAAACCTGGGTGTGTTTTTCCACCACTGATCATGACAACCCATGGCAACCCATTCTCTCAGCCTGACCTTCATTGCAGGATATGATGAGAACAAAATGAGAAGCAGCAGGATGGCTGAACATACTGTCTTGATCTTACCGGAGAATATATAATTGTAATAAATCAACAATAATAAATAATACCTAGAAACAGCAGAGGAGGCAAACTGTAGGTTCAGAGCTCAATGGACGACCAAGATTTCAGCATTTGTCTTATGAAGAGTTTTGAGACTTTCCTGAAATTATTATTTAAAAGGGAGGGTGTCGAACAAAATTCACACCCATCATTCATCATTTAACGTTCCACATATGATTACATCACTCTGACTTGCACTGGAATAACCTCCAATGATGTTAGAATCACCTGGCTTAATGAGGGGCAGAATTCTATGCCCTATAGCAGTGATGGTCAACCTTGGCACTCCAGATGTTCCTGAACTTCAATTCCCAGAAGCCCCGATCAGCAGGTGCTTCTGGGAATTGACTTGTGCTTCTGGGAATTGACTTGTGCTTCTGGGAATTGAAGTCCAAGAACACCTGGAGTGCCAAGGTTGGCCATCAAGTCCCTTATAGTACTTTCCACAAGCTCTAGCCCAGGGATCCCCAACCTTAGGTCCGTGGGATGGATCTGGCCTGCGGTGGCATATCATGTGGACTCCCACCGCTCCAAGGGCATTCAAGAAAAAATGGCTGCCCCTTTGAAGCTGTTGGGACAAAATGGCCACCCCTATCATGCAGGCAGGGCAAAATGGCCTGCACTGAGAGACCATGACCCAGCCCCTGGATTGAAATGGTTGAGAACCTCTTTTCTAACCAGTTCACTCTTATCACAACTGTAATGGGACGCACCAGTTTTGACCAACATAGTGTAAGGATAACCATCTTGGCTTGGCCCTGCCAGATCGTTTGCAGTGTCTCTACACATTCCCAACACATATTTGGCACTTTTCATCACCAGTGGAAGCCTTGAGTCTATGGACTCTGTGGGATTTTTGGCGTTCACCATTTATTCCAGAGAACTGCCACCAAGCTGGCTGGACAACCAAGTTATATAAGATATTATAATTATGTAAAATAAGCTATCAGTCACTTCACGTCTTACGGAACAAAGATCTCCAATCAGGAATTTAAATCGGTGGTAGGCTGGAAACTGTCATGATTTTCTTTCAGGGATAACAGTATTAGATAGCTTGATGTGACCCTTATTTTATTCATCCAAATGGGCAGGAAGCCATTATCATCAGAGGCCCTTAAGAGAGCTGAAGCACTGTTCCAGATGAAATCATGCCCTTTGCTAACGCAAGGGAATTTATCCCTAATTCATGGCAAATTAAAAATGTTTCCAGCATGCACCTGCAAGTAGAATCATGACCATACTGTTGCCTAATCAAACAATCATTTTACTCATGTGCTACACTAACAGCTTAGTGTGAGTAACAGGACGTTGGATGCTCATTATTGTTAAACAAAAAATAATAACAATTGTGTGTAGACAAGTCAACAATTCTGACTTGCGGTGATTGTTTTTTAGGTTTTCACCTAATTAAAAAACATTTCAAATGAAACTAAATCACCTAATTACAGATGACACCTGATAATTACGGATGGCACCTGTAACTTAAAACTCACCCTTCTCTGAGCCAATCGAAAGAAAGGTCTCCCACCCAACATATTCAATGGAAAAGCCAGAAAACTCTTAATCAATACTCTTCCTCTGTCTATACCAGGGACTCCCAAACAAAGGCCTGTAGGCCAGATCCGGCCCATGGTACCATTTCGTCCTTTCTCTAGGGTAAGGATTTTGTAAACATTTCGATCTCTTGCATATTCAGTGGGTCTCATGGAAGAGTTTCTTCTAGGACACTGATGGTGAAGCTTTTAGAGCAGGGGTTCCCAACCTAAGGTCCATGGGCCAGATCTGGCCCCTGGCACCATATCATGTGGCACCCCACCCCTCCAAGGGCATTCCAGAAACATAATGGTCACCCCCTTTGAAGCTGTTGGGACAAAAATGACCACCTCCATCCTGCAGGCAGGGCAAAATGGCCATCCGGCCCTCAAAGCTGACTAAGAGAGCATGACCCCATGGCCCCCAGCTTGAAAACTTTGGGAACCCCTGGTCTAAACTATTTCTTCATTGACCAGGAAGTTGGACTCTGTGGTCTAAAAGGTCCCTTCCAACTCGGTTATTCTATGGTTCTGATTATATAGTGGTCAGTTACAGGAGGAATCACACTTTTCTTGAGCTTGCCCAAAGATGCGTCTAGATGGCACATCTGTCCCAGCTCTTGGTGACATGAAAGGAGTTTCTACCACAAAACTCCTTTGGACCCAGAATAATTTCTGACATGAAATTATTATTAATAATGGTTAAATGACCTGTGATTAAACGTCCTATCAGCGTTATCACAAATAGTTCTACCTTTTCCGGATACACCTGGCATGGAGATGCCCACTCAAGTTTGGCACGGTGGATGAAACATGACAGCAGCTGTCTGTCAACATTTGGAGGTCCAATGATTTTCAGCTTTGAGTGAAAGACTGTTACAGCTTATATAGCTCTGTGTGTCATTAGCAGCAAAATGACTGAGTGATTCTTCCCACACAGAGAGGGCGAACGATGAGTTTCCTAGTCAGCTTCCTTTGTATCAATTTCACAACATTTATAAAATTTGCCACCTTTGGTCCCCGTTTTCCGTGAGATAAGCGGCCGAGCTCGAGAAAATCTACACACATTATGCAGATGGCTGCAAATCGTTTCCTGCCTCACTGCAGAGTCTTTCTTTTTCTCCCCGCAAATGGGACCGGAGGAGACAAAATAGGATTCTTTCTGGGAGGCGTGAATGTTTCCAGAGTCAATTCCAGGCTGTCTTTTTTCCTCATGGTGGTGGATGAATAAGCAGCTCTAGTTGAAAGGTTGCAATTACAGCATTGTTAGAAAGCGCTGAGCAAGATATTAAGTGGTCACTTTGATCATCTCCCATCGTTTTTCATCAAAAAGAAATCTTCAGCAGCCAAAAGATTGGGTAGGAGGAGGGAGCGCAAACTATTTCAATCTTGGTTGCTCAATTTAAATGCTCTTCAGCACTGCAGATTGGATTTACTGCCCTAGATAATACGAAGCAGTCTGGCTAGGCGATCCTACTATGGTAATAGAGTAGACCAGTGGTGGTGAACCTTGGCACTCCAGATGTTCTTGAACTTCAATTCTCAGAAGCCCTGATTAGCTGGTGTGCTGACTTGGGCTTCTGAGAATTGAAGTCCAAGAACACCTGGAGTGCCAAGGTTGGCCATCACTGGAGTAGACCATACTCCCAGTGACTCAACGCCGGTCGTCAGCTGGCAATTAACTAACCTGCCAAACCTGAGGACTAACAGCCTTGGGTGGTGAAGTCTACAGTGAATAGTGATGGTCCCCAAGGAGATCAAATCCCAATTGGATCCATCTTGATGAAGGGCAGCAGCTTGATCCATCCTGGCCTGAGGCCAAGGAGGACTTTGTGTGCCAAAAGGGCTCAGGCGCAGAAAGTGACTCGCAAAAATGGACTAATGTGTCACATTAGGATGCAGAAGGCAGATGAAAGGCCAATGCATTATATTTGTGCCCAAGACAATCTTCATGGCTGATCTCAATGATGGCAGCCAATATTTGGACTTGGATGCGCACTTGAAGAAGATAATACAATACTTGAAACCAGCCTGTAGGAAGTAAATGGATGGGTCAGTATTGGCCTCTTACAAAAAGGGATCCACCGCACATTAAGTCCAGACTGAATTCTTCTTCATCAGTGCACACCCATTTGCAGCCTTTTATTAATTAAACACCTCCTAGAGCAGTCATGGCAAACCTTGGCACTCCAGGTGTTCTTGGACTTCAATTCCCAGAAGCCCAAGTCTCTGTGAATCCACACAAATGGGTTTACTGTGCATACATGCAGTAAACCCATTTGTGTGGATTCGCAAAGACTTGGGCTTCTGGGAATTGAAGTCCTAGAACACCCGGAGTGCCAAGGTTCACCAGCGTGGTCCCTGAGCACCCCTTCAGGTACACAATGGGGTGGATAAAGCAGCTTCTCGAATCCAAACTGTTCTGACTTAAGCAGTCAAAGGGTGAAGAATTGAAGAAGAGGTGAAATAAAGTACACCTCAACAGACACATATTTTGATAACTAACCAGGGGTGGAGACTGATAGTACTTTGAGAGATCATGAAAGGTCTCTGGGTAGGAATAAAGTCATGACTGAAAGCACAGTGAACTCTTAATTACAATCAGAGTTGAGTCCTCATCTAATGTGACATTTCTGGGCAAAGCAACTGGTCTTGGAGTGGTAGGATACTGTTGGGTTAAATCAAGGCAGATATCCTGCCAAACTTTTACAAATGTGCAGATTCTGATTAGGTGTTGGCTATGTGCCTGATATACAATATACAAGGCTGTATATCGTCACCCTGCTTATTTAACTTATATGAAGAGTACATCAAGCACAATGCAGGGGTGGATGAAGCACAAGCTGGAATTAAGATTGCTGGTAAAAACTTCAACAACCTGAGATATGCAGAGGATACAACCCTAATTGGCAGAAAGTGAAGAAGACCCAAAGAGCCGCTTGATGAGGGTGAAAGAGGAGAGTGCAAAAGCTGGCCCGAAACTCAACATAAAAAAAACCCCCAAGATCATGGCATCCGGACCCTATCACTCCCTGGCAAATAGAAGGGGAAGGAGTGACAGACTTTACCTTCTTAGGATCCGAGATCACTGCAGATGGTGATTGCAGCCATGAAATGAAAAGATTAATACTTGGGAGGCAGCTATGAGAAACCTAGGCAACACAATAAAAAGTAGAGACATCACCCTGCCAACATGAGTCTGGTTAGCCAAAGCAATGGTCTTCCTGTAGTAATGTGAGAGCTGGACCACATACAAGAGTAAGGAGGTCGGATTTAACTTCTTAGTTAAATTGTCCAACAAAAGTAATTTCCTCAAGCTCTGCTACCTTAGTTTTTCAGTTGGTTTTCCCTCCCCCAGATAAATATTCCCAGTTCTGTTCAATCATGTGATTTCTATACTCCCCACACTATAGGAATGCTATTGGATTTTGTCGTGCTCCACAGGAATTGTTCAGCTCATAGATGCTGTATATCAGAGAAGGAAACAAAACAAAAAAGTGAGGACAAAACAATTAAGAAGGCAAAAAAGTTTTTTGCTCCTTAACGACTACCATATATACTCAACTATAAGTCATCCCGAATATAAGTCGAGGCACCTAATTTGGACCTCTAAAACTAGGAAAATAGATTGACCCGAGTATAAGTCGGGGGTGGAAAATGCAGCGGCTGCTAGTGAGCTTCAGGAATTAAAATTCATGATAATGCGGTACAATTAATTTATTCAGACCTTTGTGTGGGTATGTTTTCAAATTTTTTATCGTAGTGTTAGTGCTTTTAAAAAATGTATGTTTGAATTTGCACCACCAGAGTTTTGGGCACCTCGGGGTCGTTGACCTGAGTATAAGTCGAGTCCCTTTTTTTTTTTTGGATCTCATTTTGGAGGCTAGAAAAATAGACTTATACTCGAGTATATACAGTAATTTCAATATTTTAAAGAGGGAATGGACTCGATCCATGAAAGATCATGTCGAAATAGAACAGTTAGCCTCCACGATGCCCCAGCATTTTTTGTCTTCTTAATTCTTGATTTTATTTTTGTTCTGCTTCTTGCTTGATACGCCTGCGCAGATGTAACACAGCTACCACTTCGGAACCAACATTCAAACTGTGTCTCGTGTTCTGTTTTGAACCAATGTAAGACTTTGTACTGTCTAAAACATGGTCTCACGGCAGGCTAAAGAGCATTTAAACAGACTCCGTTCTCTAGCGACTGAGAGTTGCTGAGTCTCAGAAACCATAGATCTTTTTTTTAAAAAAAAAATTGCACCATCTGAAATTTCTTGTACAACCAGCCCATAGAGGCTATAAGTTTTAATGTACTTTTTAATTGAAATCGTTACAGACTATTGCAGAATTTTTCTACAGGGCAACAATTGATTGCCTCGACTGCTGAAACCATTAAGCTCATTGGAAGCTCTCTAAAAGTGAGAGGGAAAGGAAGAGCCCAAGTCACCATCGCCTTCCTCCCCTTCCTGCTTTTGAAGGTCTGACTACAGACAAGAAAAAAATAACTATGAATATAAGAACAACTACTTGCTATATTACCTGTTGCCATAAAGTAACGAGCAACAGGTAACTCTGCTGCTTTGTAGTTAATTACATGTAAGATATAATCCAGTTTCCCCTAAACTAATCTTCTTCATGCTCTGGGAACATACTGTGGAAATAGCAATCCATATGACATTGATGGAGAACCTTGGCATTCCAGGTATTCTTGGACTTCAATTCCCAGAAGCCCATCTCTCTGTGAATCCACACGAATGGGTTTACTGCGTGTGTTCTTGGACTTCAGTTCCCAGAAGCCCAAGTCTCAGTGAATCCACATGAATGGGTTTAGTGCACATGTCCTTGGACTTCAGTTCCCAGAAGCTCAAATCTCTGTGAATCCACACAAATGGGTTTACTGCCCTTGTCCTTCGACTTCAGTTCCCAAAAGCCCAAGTCTCAGTGAATCCACACAAATGGGTTTACTGTGCATGTCCTTAGACTCCAGTTCCCAGAAGCTCAAGTCTCTGTGAATCCACACAAATGGATTTACTGTGTGTGTTCTTGGACTTCAGTTCCCAGAAGCCCAAGTCTCTGTGAATCCACATGAATGAATTTACTGTGTGTGTTCTTGGACTTCAGTTCTCAGAAGCCCAAGACTCTGTGAATCCATATGAATGGGTTTACTGCACATACCTGCAGTAAACCCATTCATATGGATTCACAGAGACTTGGGCTTCTGGAGCCTGAAGTCCAAGAACACCTGGAGTGCCAAGGTTCACCACCACGGCCATCGTAGGTTCACCCTAGTCAACTATTCTTTTTTCCTATTTTGATTTGGACTCCTGCATTGAGCAGGGGATCAGGTTCAATGGCCTCAGAGGCTGTTTCCAATTCTTTCTATGATCCCTGAGGTGTGGAGGGGAAATGCTATCCCATTAAAACAGTTGAAGGACTATGCAGCTGATGTTTGAGCTGCCTTTTGTACGTGGAGAAAGAAGGAAACACAGAAACGTGAGCGTAATCCATTTCAGGTAGCAGACTGGCTAAGACTGACCCTTCCTACATATTATATGTTGGTTTGTGCACCATCTTTTAAAATGTGGCCCCTGGAATCCTGCCGGAAGCAACCGATGAACACAAATTTCTGCAGAATGCTAACCAAAACCAATTCCATCTCCTGAACCAGAGATATCCTGAAATCTTGGTTTCTTATCAAGATTATAGGTAAAACTCGCTGCCTTCTACCCCTTGAGAGATCTCCCTTCCTCTGACATGAAATTGGAACACCCATTGTTAAAATCACCATTTGCACAAATTGCCAAAATGCATTTTTTTAACAACACTTTTACCTTGGCACAAAACTAGTGCCTTTTTTCTGAAGCTAAACAGAGAGAGGGAGGGAGATGAGGAGATCAAGCACAAAATGACTTTGATTGATCCAAGTGCTTACTTTGGTATCCATTTTAACTAGTCTGTGAAACAAACAACTATTACAGTATTTTCCTGTTTTACGTCAATGCATAAAAAAGGAACTTTTTACAAAAATGCAGAATCCTTTTTGAAACAACGAGAAATCCTGCCATCTGACAACCAACAGAAAGTATTTTGTGTTGACCCGCTTACTGGCAGACGATAAATCAATATTCCTAAATTAAATCCAAGGGATCTTGGGAACAGAAACACCTTATTCTGTAATCAAAACAGATACTCATTTCAGGATCTTGAAGCTACACCTGAAAAGGCCTTGAATTATTTTCTTCTTCTTCCATTGAGGGGGCTCATATCAGGTCCATTCAAAATATCTGAGCAGGCGACAGCGTTTATTTGAAATTTGCTATTGAGGTGGGAGCCAGTAATTGTCAACTTCAAAATCATACCTATTTTTCTTCGAGTGTTTTATCTCCAAACCATACATGGACTAGACAATCCATCAAAGAGCTAAAGACTTCAAACGACAGAAAGGCATTCCGAAATGCCTTTGTAAAGTATCCCTTTTAAAATAAGACACAATGACCCTACCTGGGTGTCCAAAGGAAATAAAAGCAAACAATATTTAAAAAGCTATATGCACACCCACTCTGCTTATAACGTCATTATATCAAGACACGAATAGAGGGGTGGATTAGTTTAAATGAAAGCAGCAAGTGAAAACTAAACTTCCTTTTTTGCAGACCAGGTGTCAAGGCACAGTTTAGTGGAGTCTCACAAATCCAGGCTGCTAATTTGAGCAGAACTGATGTTTCTTTAATGTTCGTACGCAAGGAAAAGCTGCTTGGGTCCCCAGAAGTCACTTTTCATTACAGGACCCACAAAAGGCTAGACTTAAGGAATACGCATTCTGTCACATCACCTCCTGAAATCTTGCACACCCAACTTTCAGCTACCAGTTTGATCGACTTTTGGTGTGCTTTGCAAGCAGCAACAAGAACAGCTGTGAAGATTAATGGGGAAAAGTCCTAGAAAACATACTGCTATTGTCATTAGGATAGTTTTTATTTTATTTTAGTCAATATGGCGTCCCCATTCCACTTTTTAAATTGTAACAATTTTCATTTTGGGGAGAGCCATGATGTAAAAAAACAGAAGAAATTAATTCCAGTTGCCACTTGTTCTGGATCCTTGCTGTGCTCATGAAATGCCGACATATATATGAAAATTGAGCCCTAAACTGTAACTTTGCTATATTTTTAACCCTAACCCTGATCTGTAACTTTGCTGTATTTTTAACCCAACGGGCCAACCTCGACATTGACTTTTCATCAGACTTTAATGTCAGGTGAAATCAAAGCAATGCAGTGGAAGTAGCTGGTTCCAACTATACGATGGAGGGCTTTGAATTTACTCTGTGCTTTATCCCAAAATTTAAAGGAGTTGACTTTGGGAAGCAGGGCTGAATCTTGGCTACTACGACAATAAACATCAACAACTCCATGTCAACTGATGAAGGATCTCTGCAGAGTTTTCTAGGGTACCCTTCCCCTAGGGCCATGATGGCGAACCTTGGCACTCCAGATATTCCTGGACTTCAACTCCCAGAAGCCCAAGTGCCTGTGAATCCACACAAATGGATTTACTGCACATATGCGAATCACAGGGACTTGGGCTTCTGGGAATTGAAGTCCAAGAACAGCATGTATGCGCAGTACACCCATTCGTGTGGATTCACAGGAACTTGGGCTTCTGGGAATTGAAGTCCAAAAACAGCTGGAGTGCCAAGGTTCGTCATCACTGTTCTAGGAGGAACTCTTGAGACTGTGCAGCTTGCCCACAGACATACAGGTTGGCTCTCATCTCAGGAGAGAACTGACCTTCCAACCTTTGGCTCCACAGTACCTAAGCCACCAAGCCACTAAGCTACCAGTGTTCTAGTCAGTTACACACCTTGATGTACCACTTGGCACTGATTTCTTCAAAGCTAGATGCAAAATAACTACCAAATGCAAAGGCAGCACAAGGAAAAAGAAGAGGAAATATCACAGTCGCTGCTCGCCATCAATAGACACCAACATTCATGCGTTCAATGCTAATTGTAGGCTGCCAACCAGGTAAAACGATGACGTTCAGAGAAATAATCTGCCAGCAGGATGAATCAAGCAAAGTCTGGTCTGCAAATCCTTCCAATGAATGCATTAGTCATTGATTCCTTATTGGAAAGTTCAACTCACAGACGCATTTAGGGGCAGAGAGAAAGATAGGAGAATTGTCTTCAGAAGTACAAGAATATCATGAACTTAGCCAATGAGTAATTCAAGTAACTCTGATGCCCAGGTTCATGACAGTCACGGAGCAATGGTGTAGACCAGTGATGGTGAACCTTGGCACCCCAGATGTTCTTGGACTTCAATTCCCAGAAGCCCAAGTCCCTGTGAAGCCCAAGCCCACGATTTGGATTTATGTTGATTCATAGGGACTTGGGCTTCTGGGAATAGAAGTCCAAGAACAGCTGGAGTGCCAAGGTTTGGCATCATGGGCTTAGAGCAGTGATGGTGAACTTTGGCACTCCATGTGTTCTTGAACTTCAATTCCCAGAAGCCCTGGATCAGCAGGAGTGCTGACTTGGGCTTCTGGGAAGTGAAGTCCAAGAACAGCTGGAATGCCAAGGTTCGCCATCACAGATCTAGACAGACTGAGATGGCAAATGCAAGTGGAAGCATGAGGAAGCATAAGTGGCACCACTACAAGTAAAGACATAAGGAAGTTAACTTCACAACCCAAATTGACTTTCAGTCGTATCACAACACCCTCTGCCGAGCACATAAAATCCAACCCAACTACCAAGAAGCAGCACAGGTGTTCAGACCATGAGGAGTCCTTCAAAAGTACTCTTCCAATCCAACAAGAAAGTGTCTGTCTTTCTTTTGGAAACACATCTCACTTAAGAGTTCTTCTCCCTGCCCAAGCCTTCTGCTCTAACTCAAGGCTCTCCTTTTCTTCTCAGTACTAGCCAAGGGCTCAGACAGACGGACAATTTCAACTGCCTTCAACCCCAAAGGGACCTTCTTTCCAGAAAAAACAGAAGGAAATTTCAAATCGGTCTTTACTGCATGTTTCCAGACATGCTCCGGTGACAAAAACTCTTGCAGACAAACATTGACAGGTAAAGAAGTGGTCATAGTTCAACAGGAACACTCTCCGGCACTTCGGGAGGCAAGCTAACACCAGTAATGTCGAGTACATCAAAGTGTTGCTCTTGGGGAGATGACAATTCCCCCAAATCTTGGGAACTAGAGTCCCAATAAGTGACATTTTCATGCTCTGGTAGATATCCCACCACCGCAAAAACACATCAACTTCAAGAGGAAAATCACACACACACGCACGTACAGCTGTACATATGACAACTCAACTTCCAGCCCTCCTATCAAAATTCAGACCATGAGTGGAAATGTTTCTACTTACAGTTTGGCCTCCTCCATCGATCTGGGTCCCAGACTCTTCCAGACCTGAGCAGGGCTTCCTCTCACTTTCTCCTCCTCCTCCTTCTGTTTCTTCCTTCCCAACGTTTCCTCCTTCAACCCCCAGTTTCAGCCTCTTCCACTCGGGCTGTGGATCACCCACTTCCTCTCGTCTCATCTTGCCATCTCGGGATCTCTGTTTCGGCGCTTCTTCCAGGCTGCCAGCAGAAGGATGAGACATATTTTTTTCCACTCTCTCCCCCACACAGATGAATATGTTCTAGCGCCGTCTGGGATATTTATTTATCTATTGGAGCTTAATGAAGCTGTCTCTTGATGGTGGTAGGGGGGTGGAGGAATCTGGGGCTTTCTGAGAGCTCTCTCTTTCCTTCTCTCCCCGGTTTGCTCAGTCTTCTTTGAAAAATTCAGCTAGTGTTTCAGTGTGTTTGCAAAGCTTCCGTGACACTTTCATTTCTTTAGCTCCCTCTGCTGATGGCCAGAGCTACTCCATTTAGTAGACCTTTTAACATATGGGTGGTCTTGAATTTTACTCTGTGTCTGTGTGTCTGGAGAACATACTCAACTTACAGACTGATCACCATTTTTGTGAACGATGACTTCAATATGGGTCTGCGGTGGCTCAGTGGTTAAGAAGCTTGCCTTGTTAGCTGGAAGGTTGGCAAGTTGGCAGTTTGAGCCCCTGGTACTGCATGACAGATTGAGCACCCGTCTCTGTCCCAGCTCTTGAAAGGAGCCTCATTTGGGCAGTCCCTGAGTAGAGTTTCCTCCACAAAAAAACCTTTCAACCCAGAATAAGTTCTGACATGAAATTATTATTATTGTTATGACTTCAATCAAACCCTCAGTTTTACTGTTTTTATGTACCCACTTCTGTAAGGCTGTCACTTTGCTGCACTTTTGATTTTGGAGCAATTCACTCTCCCCAGTCTGTTTGTCTGTGCCTCACGTGCACCAGTTCATATCCAGGGATTGCTTTATGGCAAGAACAATAATTCTTGAAGGTGCGCAAGAGCAAAATCAAATTAGAAAATGCAGAAAGGAGCTCACTGGATAAGGAACAACTTTAAAGGAAGATATGCCTGAGGAACTCAACCTTCCCGACATCAGTTGGAGGATCCTGAATAGGTTAAGGGTTGGAGTCCCTCAATGCAAGACCAACAGAAGTGGGGGCTGCTGGTGGATAACAACATACTGTGTGGATGTGGAGAAATGCAGAATCCGGTTCATTTGCTGGTCTGCCGATTACTGCTGGAAACATGCACCAGTGAGGACTTGGGTATGGTCAACGACAAAGCCAAGAAGATGGCTTCATTTTGGCAGTTTACAGTCCAATCTGGACATGAAAGAAGAAGTTGTCTCTTTGTTCTTGGGGAGCACAAATACTTCAGGATCCAACCACACCTTGCTTCTCCTTTTCAGTTGATAGCTTGGAGTAAAACAAGCTGGCCACGAAACAGTGGCTTCAATGGACATGTGGAAAATGCACGAATCATTGGAGGATTTCCCCCTTTGCACCCATTCTGGAAACAGATTGACCACACACAGGGTAGACAGCTGAGCACATCGTTCTTCCCAAAGAAAACCCAGGTTTTTGATTGATGTCTGACAGGTTGGTTCAGACCAAGACTCTCCATGCTAAGATCAAAGCAACAAGCCATTTTGCACACTTGCCATGTTGAAGAATTACATCCACCATTTGGTTTCCTGAAATGTTAAAGGAGAAAATAAATAAATAAATCAGTTTATGAAGTCACACATTTCTAGCCCTCGTGGTGACTCCTGCTCAATGAAAAGTTGTCAACCAGCAAACACCAAAACAGGACATAAGCCGGAGAAGCAAAGTAATCCGTGAATAAGTTATTTCTTTTAAAACCCATTGCCAAAAGTGGGACCAATTATACAGAAGAGCTTCCATAAATGCTAAGCTCGTTTTGGGTTTTCATTTTACTGTCATCCATTTCTGTGAGTAAGCTCTCTGTTGCATTGTTCTAATTACTTCTTAAAAGCCAGTAAATATTTCATTAGCTCTTATTAGATTGCTTTATGGTCCATGGCCTTCAAGTGGAGAAGTCAGCCAGAGTGCACCGAACGCCCAGCTAAAGTTATCATGCAATACCTCTGTCCTAATATGTGTTTCTAAAGAGTTCGAAAGCAAGACATTGCAAGTAGATAAATAGGTGGAAAGAAAAACAGTATTCCGTGCACTTCTGCCACATGACCATGGAAACGTCTGCAGAAGCAGACAGTGCTGCCTCTTTGGCGATAAACAGGGATGAGCACTGAACCCTAGAGATGGATACAACTGGCTTTTGAGCAAGGGTGACTTTTACCGTTAACCACTGCTAAAATCTGACGACAAACCAAAAAAGAAGCTTGAAATGCAAGGCAGAAAAATCATCATTTTAAATTAATTTACTCAGTTTTCCTACCAACAATGAGTGAAAGCTAAATTTTCAAATGAGCTTGTTTTGTATATTGCAAGGGGAAATTCCTGGCCTGCCATAGAAATGCAGCAGTCAAGAGGGTCTACATCAATGGTTTTTGGTTTTTGGACTTCAATTCCCAGGAGCCCAAGTCAATTCCCCAAAGCACTGGTCTACTGACTCGGACTTCTGGGAATTGAAGCCCCCTGTGGGGCATGATCCCTACATTAGGAAACACTGGTCTACATTCACATAGGGAATTGCACCCTTCACACAGCACCATTCACACAAAGCGAATCAAGAGGAAATCCCAGAAGCTGTCATGGCTGGTTTATTTTTAAACAATGTGAACGGTAGTGAGCACAAGAGAATACCCCATAGTCTAACCTGATCAGGGCTTCCAGGTATTGAAGTCCAAGAACATCTGGAGAGCCATGTTTGCAAACTCCTGCCGTAGACCATCTAGACTGCTGCCATTGGTGTTGTCAACATTCAGACTGCCTTTTGCTACATAAAGCTTGGCATTCTTTTTCCTGCTGGCAGTGCCAGTAAAATATTGTAGTATTGGGACATTCCTTGGCATTTTGAACTGTGGATGCAGAAACACAATATCCCACATCCATAAATGGGAGAAGTTTTTTTTTTTTTTAGAGAAATTGAATTTATATATGTCCACATATCCTTTTGAGGGCATGTGTCTTCATCGCCAGGCAAAGCTGCGTGTTCTTGGATGGAAATTAAGGAAGTTGGGGGTGTTGCTAATTAACAAAAACTCAAGATGGTCACACAGAAGTAAGGTAAGTGCAAGAATCCTCAACTTCACCCTTGGGAACTTTCTCCAGAATTTTCTCCTCAACTTTGTCCTGTCCTGAAATCACTTTTATTCTTTTAAATTCCAGTGTGGCTGGTTGAAAAAAGTAGAAGACACGTCCTACTCAAACCTAAGATAGCATCAAATGCTATTGCAAGGGTTCCCAAGCCATGTCATGCTCTCTCAGTCAGCATCACGGGCTGGATGGTCATTTTGCCCTGCCTGCATGATTGGGGGCAGCCATTTTGTCCCAACAGCTTTGAACAGAGCAGCCATTTTGTTTCTGGAATACCCTTTGAGGGAGGCATATGACATGGCACCGCAGGCTGGATCTGGCCCACAGGTCGTCAGCTGGGAACCCCCTGTCACGTTGCATATTTGAGAACCGACACACAGCAAACGAGGTGGGTTACCTGGTGAAAAAGGTACCTTTTGTCAGGAAAGAAGAGTCTGGAAGACTTTTCCAATTAGAGAGTGAAAATTATGATCCTCTCCCCTTAATAACTAGGCCCAGAGAAAAACCATCATATACCCAAGTATATAAAATGTCAAATGACACACAATCATAATTAGGGTTGGGTTTTTTTTTAGTGTTACTTTTTGAAAACAACTTGTTCCGTTGTTCATTATTCCTTCCCCTCCAGCTTGCCTTTCGCCATTCCTGTGGCTCCGATTGTGTTAGTCATGCGTTGCCCTTTATTTCCCCCAATTAGTTGCCATTGTAACTTCAGGTGGGAAAAATCAAGAGGTGAAATAATCATTACTGGATGAAATAATCAGCCAAGAAATTAAAGTGACTATGATGGGATGTGGGAGAGCTTTGATCCAAGTTATATTTAATGACACTGAAGCGTCACTGAATGGGGACAAAATCTGAGGCTACTATCTGTTTCCTTTGGCTCCTTTCTTGCCTTTCTCTCTATGCAGATGCAGTAGCAAAGAAACACAGAAAAGAACCCCCTAAAAATGATTTCTTTGAGGCAAGTTCCTTAGCAGTACAGATAAGTTGATTTCCATGAGCAAAGAGCAGTAGCTGACATGAGCTTTGAAGTTTGTTCCTAGCATGAAATCTAATGATGAATGAAGCCAGAAATGTGGAACAGTAAGTACGTTATTTGGGAGTGGGTTTGGGAGTGAGTTTCAGTCAGGAAATATTTATTTATTTATTTATTTATTTATTTATTTATTTATTTATTTATTTGGCTTTCTTTCGCCGCCACCCTCCTTCATTTCATGCAGTCTGTTTTCTAGGAACGAACTCTCCAAGGTGCTGAAAATATTTTAAGTGTTAATGGTTTAGGCTGGAAAGCACCAAATTGTGAGCAGACAAATAGGAACCACGTTGGTGGGCAGGGAACCAGCATTCCATGCTCCCCAGTGTCATGCCTACCACATGACCACAGAAACATCTACAGATGCAGACAGCGCTGGCTCTTTGGCTGTAAAGAGCGGTGAGCACTGAGCCCTAGAGTCAGATATGAATGGGTTTTGGGCAAGGGAGGCTTTTACGTAGCACTAATAATACTAATACAGTACAGTAAAACCCCAGGTTACGACAGAGGTCCGTTCCAACAGCCTCCGTTGTAACCTGAAAAAATTGTAAACCAAAACATCCATTGGGATGCACTGGAAAATAAGGAAGTGGCCCTGAATTGATCATTGTAAACCGAAAAAAATACATTAAAAATTTGTAAACTGGGACGGCATTTCCATAGGTTTTGCTGTTGTAAACCACAGCAAACTTAAACCGAGGCAGTTTCTCCAGCAAAAATCCCTTCAACCCAGAATAATTTCTGGCACAAAATTATTATTATACCTAGCACTTGCCAATCTAGCAGTTTCAAAGCAAGAAACTGCAAGCAGATAAACAGGAACCACTTCAGTGGGAAGGTAAACAGCATTCCGTGCACTCCGGTGTCTAGCCATGCCTGCCACATGACCACGGAAACATTTGCAGAGATGTTCTAGACCAATGGTACCCAATGTAGGACACATGTCCCACTGGGGGGCTTCAATTCCCAGAAGCCTAGGTCAGTACATTGGCTAACCAGTGCTTTGGGGAATTCACTTAGGCTTCTGGGAATTGAAGTCCAAAAACCAAAGATTAGGAAACACTGTTCTAGACTCAATCCTTCGATCATTTAACACTTAAAAATGTGAGTTCAGATGATCTCCAAAATCTTAAATATCCAAAGTTGCCTTGAATGCTGCTACGTGCCAAAGTAGTGATTTCTACCCAACCTTCTCTCTTGAGGAGTTTCATTTCCAAAGCCAAAACTTCAGGTCACTCTCCAAAGAGGTTTGCTTCATTAACGGCATTCTGTTATGTGCCTGATCACCCATCAAGAGGATCAGGTAATTAAAGACATTTGCCGTAATTAGAAGGCATGAAACCCATCACACTCTAAAAGTCAATGCTTGTTAGAATCTAATTATATTGGCCCTCATCAGAATTCCCACAAGAGACTAAGAAGAACCAATATGGATCAGAATGAATAGCTTTCCGCTTCTTCAGCGACCAACCAAACAACATTACCGCCTTGTAACAAAATAAAGGTGGAGGGAAAAATTGCTATATAAGATAGAAAATAATTACAAGGAATACTAGAAACAGAATCAACGAGAATTAGCCAAAGCAGATTGTAAAATGAATGCGGAGAACATTATTCCCCATTAGGCCAGATCTAAAGATCTGCAAGTGTTCTTGGACTTCAATTCCCAGAAGCCCAAGTCAGCACACCTGCTGATCAGGGCTTCTGGGAATTGAAGTTCAAGAACACCTGGAGTGCCAAGGTTGGCCACCACTGTGCTAGGTCAAGGATGGCCAACCTTGACTCTCCAGGTATTCTTGGACTTCAATTCCCAGGAGCCCAAGTCAGCACTCGGTTCAAGGGTCAATCCTGTTCAACCAAAATCAAATGTTGACCACTTTGGATTTCCTTTTCATTCCAGCTCTGGTGTGCTACCATCATTTCACTACCATAGGGACCATGTTGGTTCAGTGGTTAAGAAGCTTGCCTTGCTAGCTGGAAGGCTGGCAAGTCGGCAGTTGGAGACCCGGGTACTACATGAGGGACTGGGCGCCCGTCTTCATCCCACCTCCTGCCCAACCTAGCAGATTGAACGCAAGAAATTGCAAGTAGATCAATAGGGATCACTGCGGTGGGAAAAGTATCTTGTGGACATGAAAGGAACCTCATTTAGGCATTCCCTGAGCAGAGTTTCACCAGCAAAAGTCCTTTCAATGGGGAAACCCATTGATGAGGCCATGGTTTCCTCTATGGTTGGGAGACCCCTCCCCATCCATCCTTTCCATCATACGGCTCCGAATCTACACCTCTTTGCCAGACTTGGGCAAAGTATTGACCTTTGGGGTAGATACTGCGCTGGCTTCTCCCAGCTCAGCAACGACAAGGTGGTGTGCGCGTTATGTTAAATTAGTTCCATTGCATTCCCCGACCATGATGTGCCCTGAAACCACAGGTGTTCTTAAATCAATGCATTCATGACAATTATAAATTGCTTTTCATAAGCCATAAACAAATAGAAACCACAAGAAAGGCTGGCAAAAATGGTGAGGGGAAAGGGAGGGAGGAAATGGCGCTCCAGCGCATCAGTGTTGTTCTGTAGAGTGTTCTGCTGCCCAAGCACTTTGGCAAAGTGCTTACGTTCTTTTTTCAAGCAGCACCTCTTTTGTTTCCATTTCCTGCTTCTGTGCGACTTGCTGATTCGAGAATTGCAGAAGCAAAGTTTCTTCTTGGTGATCCTCCTCCTCCTCCTTCTTTTGCTCTCATCCCCCCCAAAGTCAACATCCACCCGAAATTGCAGCATCTGAAAAATGCTAGGGGACTGGAACGGAGCTATTGAACCCTCGGTCCTGGTTTTCAGCGTGCACCTTCACTTAAGGTTGCCATACATCCTGGAAAACCGGGAGCGTCCCAGATTCAAGGTTGGGAAAAATTGTCCCTGCCCAATAAAAATCATGTTAAAGTCCTGGATTTTTAAAACTTACTGATTGTGTATTATAACACACCATTAAAATGAATTCAAACTCTCGCCATCAAACGAGCGATTTCCTGTCACATTGGAGTTGGAGTATACCTGGAGACAAATCTTAATGTCCTCGTCTCACACCACCAGCCGATAAGTGCGACCAGTGTGTTTCCTGGAACTGAGGATGTTAAGAGTTGACCGTGACGCAACTTCTCAGAAGTGCAACAGATCATCTTACAGTAAGAAATAACTGTTGTAAATAAATTCATTTATGGATTAATATATTTAATGTGAAAGCTTTTTTTATAGCTGTTATTCTGTTATTTTTTTAAAGGCTATTTTGTAGATAACCTGCCCATTTTTGTCAAGTATACTTCTGTCCTGGTTTTGTGGGAGAGAATTATGGCAACTCTACCTGCAGTAGAGAACAGCCTGTGGTCTTCCATTTTGAGAAGCCATAGAGCCAAGACCAATGTCAAACATGGAAACGGACCTTGAATCCCAAGTAGTTCCTTGGCCATCTCAATTTGATTTGTGTTGTCTTGTTCCTGGAGACAAAAATGCTTTGTTCTTCTTGTTGTTGTTCTGTGACCCCCATAACTCAACAGATGTGGCTCCCAGAACTCAACAGCTGGCAGGTCTTTCCTGGTGTGAATTTTGGACGGTATGGTTAGGAAGAAAAACTTTCCTTGTTCCTACCCCAACTTACAATGGGCCTTGAAGTTTCTACCTGTTCCATTGCTTAGTTTCTGGGTCATGGTCCTGCTGGGGGAAATCATTTTTGAAGGAAGCTTTTCTGGGCTAGGTAGCTCAGACAAGCAATGGGGCAAACATCTACAGATGATTCCAGATTATATGAGGTCCTCAGAGACTTTCACAGTCTTTGAGGATGGCTTTATCCAAACTGGCAGAAGATGACTTTGTCTGAGTAAAGATTACTTGTGAACAAGCTGCTTCGCAAAATAGAGTCTTTCTGCCTGGATACTGCAATGATTTTGAGCTAAAGCTTTGTTGTACCTCTGGAACCGCCATCTTATAAATCTGAGGATGGAAGCATTGATGGAGTGACAGCTGTATATAAAATCTAGAGCAGAGTTTTCCAACCTTTGGTTTTTGGACTTCAATTCCCAGAAGCCTAAATCAATTCCCCAGATCACTAATCAGCCAATGTACTGACTTAGGCTTCAGGGAATTAAAGTCCTCCTTCAGGATCATGGCCCCCATATTGGGAACCACTGAACTAGAGAGTATTCGGTCCAGTTTCCCCTTGGGACACTAGACACTTGTGTCTTGGATTCTGCTCCCTTCCAAGTAATGGAAATTCCCTAGTTTGTAAGAAACTCAACCCGATATGATAAGTACAATGGATTATCATTTTTGTTGTTGTCAAGAGAAACGTTGCTATATTAAATGAGATCATCAGGAATAATAAACCTAAACACTAGTTTCACATCATCAAAGTCAGCTTAAGCAAATGTGAAGCTTACGGCTGGCTTCCTTCTCAAGGAACGAATCCCTTCAACTCATTTTATTTGACTCATTGGGTTATAGCTGCCACAGGAGCTGCCATCAAAAGTTTGACATTAAACCTGATGAACTTCCATTTCTGGTTCGCAGAGAATATTTTTTTCCCCCCTCTAAGGAAGCATTTCTTTACAACTGTGTTTGTAAAAGGTCATGAATTTCACTTTGAAGGAACCTTTGGGGGCAATCCACATGGGAACTACCCATAGGGTCCTGCAAGACCTATGTACTTAACATGTGGACCTGCCTTATATCAGTCTAGGCCCGTGATGGCAAACCTTAGCCTTCCAGATGTTCTTGGACTTCAATTCCCAGAAGCCCAAGTCTCTGAATCCACACGAAGGACATACGTGCAGTAAACCCATTTCTGCGAATTCACAGAAACCTGGGATTCTGGGAACTGAAGTCCCAGAACAGCTGGTGTACCAAGATTCTCCATCACTGGCCTAGACCAATGATGGCAAACATTGGCATGCCAGGTGTTCTGGAACTTCAATTCCCAGAAGCCACCCTGATCAGCAGGAGTGCTGACTTGGGCTTCTGGGAATTGAAGTCCAAGAACAGCTGGAGTGCCAAGGTTCACCATCATGGGTCTACGCAAAGCTCCCTTGTGGGGGGAGAATTCCAAAATCCCACCCATTGGTCCTGTTGGCTGTAAAGGTCAAGGTCATATCTGACTCTAGGGAGTCAGTCATATCTGACTCTAGGGAGTGATACTCATCTCTGTTTACAGCCAAAGAGCCAGTGTTGTCTGCATCTGAGGACATTTCCATGGTCATGTGACAGGCATCACTAGACACGGAATGCTGTTACCTTTCTCCCTGATGTAGTACCTGTTTCTCTACTTACAATTTCTTGCTCTCAAACTGCTAGGTTGGCAGGAGCTGGGGTAGATTGTCATGCTGGGATAGATTGTCACCTTTTAACCTTTTTTAAATCTTTTAGATTTTTGTAAATTCATGGTTTAATTCTTTTTTAATTGACTTTTAAGTAATTTTGAACTTCAAGGTTTTAATTTATGAATTTTCTGTAAGCCGCCTAGAGTCAGGTTCGCCTGATTGGGGCGGGATAATAAATCTAAATAAATAAATAAGTGCAGTACTCGGGTCTCGAACTGCTGACTTGCCAACCTTCCAGTTGTCAAGCTGAGTGTCTTAACCACGAAGGCACAATGGCTCTGTATGCTGGCAGTAGGACTCTTGAAAAAATCCCTTTCCACTCTCCCTAGAGGACAGGGCAAGAGAATTGATTTCTGAACAAAAACTAAATGAAATAAATTGGGGGGGAAGGAAGGGGTCAGGGTGGTTGAGAAAGCACAAATATATCCATACATCCCATAGAATTTGCATTGCCAGTACAGTAATACCTCATATAACATTAGTATCGAATAACACAAAAATCGCATAACATTAAGGAATCTGGGGGGAAGAATTGCATCGGATAACATTAAGATCCTATGGGATGCTTCAGATAACAACCGCTAAAGCCTGTGTGGTTACAATGTATCTCTATGGATCCCATAGGATTTTAACATGCATCGGATAACACTAAAAATCATATAACACCAAGACTTGTGGAACCAGGTTTTAGTGTTATATGAGGTTTTACTGTACCTGCTTTACACCCAGGACCCCCTAAAGACCATCAAGGGATGACGACTCATTAAAAGAGTGTTCGTTAGAGAATCTTCCAGTCCAACCCAGCCTCCAGGCTGATTATTGGAGCGAAGTCCGGCATAAACTCAGGAAAGCTTGCCAGCTGATGAACAGCCTGTGTAAACTAGCGATAACTGCATCAATTTGTCGATGTGATTTGGTGAAGGGGGGAAAAAAAATACTCAAACTTTAATTGGTCTGAAGGGATTTCTCCCCAAGAAGCAATTACAAAATTCCTTGAAGAGAGGAGCCGCCGCTTCCTACAAATCAAAGACATACCCAGACATCTCAAGGGGAAGAGGAGAGAAATCTAGAGGGCTTTGAGCTTTTGCATTAATTAGCAGAATTAATGTTGGCTGATCACTGGAGGATTTAACAGCGAACGTGCCTCCCCATTGGCTTGCAAGGGCAACCAGTCTACTGGCTTCAGACCACGATCTGGACGGTCAAAATGACCCTTCGGTGGTCCATATTGCAACATTTGGTATCTGATACTGCTTAATTACAAATGCATCCAAGGCAATCTATATAAATTATTCTAGAAGTCTAAACTACAAATCAAACAGTTCCTATTCAGAAGGAGATAATTGGGTTTCCTTTCAAGGAAGGTATATATACTGGGTTGTTTTTTTCTTTCTTTTATCGGACTACACCTTCCAGGCTTGTGGCTTCTTGAGGCATCAAAGAAAAGGGAAATTATTTTCAGTTTAATTTTAATTCAATTCTGATTTGTGATTTCTTTTTTTTAAGGGTGCCGATTGAGTTATACTGTGGCCGCGAATGGAAAAACGTAGGTTATTAATTAGCATAGGACGCCGAGCGCAAATAAACTGACCCTCTAAGGGGGCCAATGGCTATGGGTGGATGAGTCCCCTTAGGTGAGGTGAGGGTCCCCGTCGGTGGAGGAGATGCCACTAAATGAATGAATGTTTATTAATTGATTAGTCTTGTGACCTTATCAATAACATAACAGAAGAGTTTAAAATCTGTACAATGCAATGGAGTGCGATAAAGTACAATAAAAATACAGTAAAATGCAATAAAATACAATACGTACATACCTGAGCCCAATTGCAAAACGAGCAGAGGAGGAACTCCGATTCCCAACGGTCATGGAGGCGGAAGAAGCCATGCCAGATGGACTGGCTGTGAAGGCGCACCTTGGTAATCTCCTCGAGGCTGTGGCAGTCCATTGCAGTCCCGGCGTGACTCATTTCACATGTGCCACAGGAGACGGCTCCGTGGCCCTAGCGTGTGGGCCACTTCATGGCAAGCTGGGACGCACCTTCGACAAATTCACAGCAGTGGCATTTTCCCTGGAAATTGTGGGTGTTTTGGTTTGTGTGTATGTGTTCACCGCTCACAGGGTAGCCCATGAGGCTATTTGCCGGCGGCGGAAGCGGCGTGCGTCGAACTCCACACACTTACCAGCAACACCGTTCACAGGGGGAAGAAATGGCCTTTACTTTCAGGTGCAAACCATAAAACAGGTAACTTCTCTCAGGTGAGGGATGTGCACAAACAGGTAAGCTCTTTGCCTCAGCCTCGGCAGCATTTCTTCTGAGGCAGAATTAGAGGCTGGGTGTTTTTTGCACCAGTCTTTGCTGGTTGAGTCCATTAAAGCAAATGCACACCGCATTTTAGCACGACACACACCAAATACACTCTGGTGAAAGAGTTGCCACTTACGTTTAGTCCAGTTGCTGACAGAGCTTGAACACGGCGCTCCCCAAAACAAGGGCTAGCAGGCTCAGTTCAGCTGCTTACCTGTCCTTCTGGAAGGTTCCGGCATGAACTTCTTGCCTCATGGCCAAAGGTCCAGCCTAATGCCAGCAATCTCCCGCCATTTCTCCTCAGTCATCACAGTCATTAGTGGCTACAGCTGTGCTTCACCAGTTGCAGCCTCTTAAAGCGACAGACACGTCTTACAGTCACCCTACCTGTACAATACCTATACGCAACATACCTGACCAAAACTGATTTTCAGGAAACAACGTATACTCGGACACAAGTAGCAGCGGAGGACGGCAACGAAGACTTTAAACTTAGTGGCACCTAAGTATTTCTTTTATTAATGTTCCTCATTGGTTTTATTTTGTTTGGATGGCTCCGTTTGATATGATTGTATTGTGGGCTGTTCTGTTTCATTGCTGGAAGCTGGAATTGGGGTGGGGTATATAATAAACACATAAATAAATGCAAATTAAAGTTGCTTTGGTTTTCGTTCCTACTTTGTGGACCCCCAAAGTAACAAGCTCTGTTTTATGGATTAGAAGCTTATTTGTGCTCTTTTTTTTCCCTGTCAACCACCTGTTTGTTTTTGGTTGCTATTTATAAATGTATTTGGTTTGTTTATTCTTTATTTTTTTTCCTGTTTGTTTTAAAGATTTTTTTTAATATGTTACAAGCCACCCAGCATGGGTGGGATATGAAAGAAAGAAAGAAAGAAAGGAAGGAAGGAAGGAAGGAAGGAAGGAAGAAAGGAAGAAAGAAAGAAAGGAAGGAAGGAAGGAAGGAAGGAAGGAAGGAAGGAAGGAAGGAAGGAAGGAAGAAAGAAAGAAAGAAAGAAAGAAAGAAAGAAAGAAAGAAAGAAAGAAAGAAAGAAAGAAAGAAAGAAAGAAAGAAAGAAAGAAAGAAAGAAAGAAAGAAAGAAAGAAAGAAAGAAAGAAAGAAAGGAAGGAAGGAAGAAAGGAAGAAAGGAAGAAAGAAAGAAAGAAAGAAAGAAAGAAGGAAGGAAGGAAGGAGGAAAGAAAGAAAGAAAGAAAGAAAGAAAGAAAGAAAGAAAAATAAATAAATAAATAAATAAATAAATAAATAAATAAAGTAAAAGGTAAAGGTCACCCTTGCTCAAAAGCCAGTCGTATCTGACTCTGGGGTTCAGTGCTCATCTCCATTTACTGCCAAAGAGCCAGTGCTGTGTTTCCATGGACATGTGGCAGGCATGTCTCAACACCTGAGTGCTGTTTACCTTCCCACCAAGAAGTGGTCCCTATTTATCTAACTTGCAATTTCTTGCTTTCAAACTGCTAGGTTGGCAGGAGCTGGGACAGAGACAGGAGCTCACTCGATCATGCAGTGCTCGGGTTTTGAACTGCTGACCTTCCGCCTCCCAGTCAACATCTTAACTACATGAGCCACTAAATAAACTAACTAACTAACTAAGGAATTAAAACCACAGGCTGCTAAGAATCCCCCTTTTAATTATTTCCTGGCACCCAACTCAGTTTGGGTCCCATATAATTTTTACCTCAGCCAACTAAGACACAGAGAGAGAGAGAGAGAGAGAGAGAGAGAGAGAGATTTTAATAATATAAATGTGTCTTAATGTGGGTTGGGATATTTTACTTTCCTATTAAAATGTGTGTATATATCTATATCGATCTATCTGTCTATCGATCTATCTATCTATTGATAGATCTATCTATCTATCTATCGATCGATCGATAGAGAGATAGATAGATCTATCAATAGATAGATAGATAGATCTAATAGGTAGGTAGGTAGGTAGGTAGGTAGGTAGGCAGGTAGGTAGATAGATAGATAGATAGATCTAATAGGTAAGTAGGTAGGTAGGTAGGTAGGTAGGTAGGCAGACAGACAGACAGACAGACAGACAGACAGACAGACACACACACACACATTTTAATAGGCAAGTAAAATATCCCAACCCACATTAAGACACATTTTATATTATGTAACACATGACTTGTTTCCCTCAAAAATTGAATAGAGGCATGTGGCAGGCATGACTAGGTGCCAGAACACACGGGACACTCACCGGCCCGTCTCGACTGTCAAACTAGAATATATTTCATTTTCCTCTCCCAGGAAGCCACGTGTCCAAGCGTTGGCTCTCTGGAGAGAGGGCTAGCTAGGAAATATAATATCAGGGATAAATCTACCAGATGTTCTCTTCCGTTTACTTTTATTCTTGCCACATGGGGAGACATTAAAGGGAGCATAAATAAAAGTTACTGGCGGTTGTGAAGGAGGCCGGAAGAGCTTTGTCAAATTCATTACCACCGTTTTAGAGACCTCCCCACCAACCACCACCGCCGTGACTCTTTCCACTCTGAATCCCGAAGCTATTCTGTTTACATAATTTCCATGCCAAATGTGAACTACAACTTGGCCATAGGTTGTATGGTAGGCTGTAGATAGGTAAGGATATACAGCAGTGGCTCAGGTGGAGAAGATGCTGACTGGGAGGCGGAAGGTCAGCAGTTCGATTTCCGAGTACTGCAGGACAGAATGAGCTCCCATCTTTGTCCCAGCTCCTGCCAACCTAGCAATTCGAAAGCAAGAAATTGCAAGTAGATAATATAGGGACCACTTCGGTGGGAAGGTAACAGCATTCCATGCGCTCCGGTGTCTAATCATGCCTGCCACTTGACTATGGAAATGTTTGCAGAAGCAGACAGCGCTGGCTCTTCAGCCTTCAAACAAAGATGAGCACTGAACCCTAGAGTCGGATACGACTGGCTTTCGAGCAAGGGAAACCTTACCTTTACTAATATACAGCTCCCATCAGCCTTAGTCAGCAGAACCAATGTTAAGGAATAAAACTCTCCGTAATGTAGGAGAATCCTTAGATATAGCTTGCTATCGGTAAGGTAAAGGTAGGCCTTGCTCGAAAGCCAGTCGTATCCGACTCAAGGGTTCAGTGCTCATCTCTGTTTATAGCCATGATAGTGAACCTTGGCACTCCAGCTGTTCTCGGACTTCAATTCCCAGAAGTCCAAGTCCCTGTGAATCTACAGGGTTTACTGCAACTTGGATTTCTAGGAACTGAAGTCCAATAACAGCTGGGGTGCCAGGAAACCCATTCATGTGGATTCACAGAAGGTTCACCATCACTTGTTTGTAGCCAAAGAGCTATAAATATTTGCATTTGCAAACATTTCCGTGGACATGTGGCAGGCATGCCTCGACCTCTGAGTGCTGTTTACCTTCCCACCGAGAAGGGGTACCTATTGATCTGCTTGCAATTTCTTGCTTTCCAACTGCTAGGCTGGCAGTTGCTGGGGCAGAGACGGGTGAGGAAATAACTCTGAGAGCAAGAGTAGTTAGCCGTGCAAGGCTGGAGTGTTTCTCAGGCAGCAGAAGGACATGGGACGTCACCGCTTACAGAGAGCACAGGCTGTTTTCGAATGCATTTATCCATGACAGCCCCGTCCTCTTCACTTTCGTCTGATTTATAGCCACACCTAGAGGATACAGTTATGTAATCCCAATTAATGCTGACGGGAATTATGCAGCAATGGTCTCTCACGCGCATTTTTTAAAGCTTGCTGCTTGCCATTTCCTTAGCCATCAATTTGGGGCAAAGGAATATCGTCAGTTATTCCAATTCCGTCGGCTGTCAGCCCCCCGAGAGCCGATGACATTTCGAATAATGCAAGGTTAACGCAAGTGCCATATATATATATATATATATATATATATATATATATATATATATATATATACACACACACACACACACACACACACACACACACACACACACACACTTCAGTCAATATCTGTGAGGCAAGGGCAGGAGATAGCACTTTGGCAGATGCCGGAAGAGGAAAATTAGGGACGGGAGAAATGGTGGAGTTTGATTTCACTGAGGTTCTGCCACGATGCCAGCGGAGAAGGAACCTGAAGAACTGGACACCCCAAAGCCTGATGGCATGGAAGACCTGATTGACCCTAGAACCCCTAGAGCAGTGATGGTGAACCTTGGCACTCCAGATATTCTTGAACTTCAATTCCCAGAAGCCCTGATCAGCAGGTGTACTGACTTGGGCTTCTGGGAATTGAAGTCCAAGAACCCCTAGAGTGCCAAGGTTGGCTATCATTGTCCTAGACTAGTGATGGCTAACCTTGGCCCTCCAGATATTCATGATCAGCATGTATATTCTATTACCATAGCAAGATAACTTGGCCAGAATGGGAACCACTTTGTTTAGATTAGTTTAATATGTAATTTACTATTAGTGCGGTCCTATTTAATCCTTGGACATGTCAGCCACACCTTGGACATGTCAGTCCACAGGGAAGGGTGATGGTCCCCAAGTGGATTAAATCCCACTTGAATCCATTTTATTGACTAGCCTGTAACCTCCAGGTTGTGTTTCTGTTTGTTTATTGTGTATCCAATCTAATTATGAACAGCACCTGGCATGAGAATACTGCCCAGATAGATAGTGTGGAACTTCCCATTGGGTGAGTCAATGGAGGGCTGGTCAATAATGGGTGGGTCAATGGAGGGCGGGAGAAAAGAATTGATAATGGATGGATTAAAGAAAAATCTGATGGATGGATGGTTAAGATGCTGAAGTTGCTGATTAGAAGGTCAGAGTTTGATTCTTGGGTACTACACGACAGAGTGAGCTCCCGTCTCTGTCCCAGCTCCTGCCAACCTAGCAGTTCGAAAGCAAGAAATTGCAAGTAGATCAAGAGGGACCATTTGGGTGGGAAGGTAAACAGCATTCTGTGCACTCCAGTGTCTAGTCATGCCTGCCACATGTCCGCAGAGACGTCTGCAGACACAGACAGCCCTGGCTCTTTGGCTGTAAACAGAGAGGAGCACTGAACCCTAGAGTCGGATGCGACTGGCTTTCCAGCAAGGGCGGCCTTTACCTTACCTAACCTCCAGGTTGAGTTTCTATTTATTGTTTTCGTGTCTAATTCTAATTATGTACAGCGCCCAGTGTGGGAATGTCTCACAGATAGATAGTGTTGAATTTCCCACTGGATGGGCGGATGAGTGGGTGGGTCAATGGAGGAAGGAAAGAATTGATAGTGGATGGATTAAGGAATGGATGGATGGATGGATGGATGGATGGATGGATGGATGGATGGATGGAAGGATGGATGGAAGGATGGATGGATGGATGGAAGAATGGATGGATGGATGGAAGGATGGATGGAAGAATGGATGGATGGAAGGATGGATGGATAAACAAGCTCTAGAATAGAAATGAAAATCCTATCAGGGGTGTTTGCTGGTTTTGTAGCCCCAGAAAATGCAACTCTATTTTTCTGGCCTTCGTCTCGTAGCCTGGGAATAGTTTAGGAACCAGTCAGATGAATCCAATCAACCCTACAACCTTTTATAGAGAATACAGGTAGAGTTTTCTCTGGTGTCAGCAGTGGGTTCTAAGCCAGACGATTAAGAATTCAAAAGCCATACAGTCAAGATCTGAAGCTGCAATCCATAGGAGTCAGTCAATAATCAGGCATTTGAGTATAAGAAACAGAAAGGGTGGGGATGGGTGTGTGTGTGAATGAAAACCTTTTTCTGTTAATGTTGTCCAAGCAGATTTACTGAGCTTTCTTTTTTTCCTGCAAGAGTAGACACTTCGGAGGTTGGAGGTTTCTAATTATGCTGATGGTCATTTACCGCCTAACGACCCTTCATTGTCGGACTAGAGCTGTGATTTGCTGATGGTTGCATTATTATGCTTCTCCCCCCCCCCCCCCAAGCACTGGTAATTCTCATCCAGACACACCACCCCCACCAGGTCTCAAATGACAAGCAGATGTCCAAAAGGCATTAGCCTGTAAATGATGTCCAAAAGGCATTAGCCTGTTTTTTTTCCCAAGCAAGAGTCAATTTAAACAATCTCATTAAAGTCAGAGCATTGAATAAAATGTTGTATTGTAATGGTCTTCCTGTCTATCACCTCAGTGAAAAGGATGATAATTGTGGGGTAAAAGCTTGAGAGGGTTGATGCATCTTTCCCACACGATCCATCCACCAGTTCTTAAGACTGTGAGCTAATGATATAGATCATGAAACTTGGCTCTCCAAACGATCTTGGACTTCAACTCCCAGAAGCCCTGCTCAAGCAGGAGTGCTGACTTGGGCTTCTGGGAATTGAAGTCCAGGAACACCTGGAGAACCAAGTGAAGTCCAAGAACAGCTGAAGCACCAAGGTTGGCCGCCCATGGTCTATGGATGTGTGATCTCATGAACTAAAACAGTGATGGCCAACTTTGGCTCTCCAAATGATCTTGGACTTCAACTCCCAGAATCCCTGATCAAGCAGGAGCGCTGACTCGGGCTTCTGGGAATTGAAGTCCAAGAACACCTGGAGAACCAGGTTTGCTGACCTCTGGCCTAGAGAACTAGGAATATCTTGGTTCATGAGATCACATATTCATAGACCACAGGTGGTCAACCTTGGTGTCCCAGCTGTTTTTGGACTTCACTTCCCACAAGCCCTGATTAGCAGGTGTCCTGGCTTGGGCTTCTGGTATTTGAAGTCCAAGAACACCTGGAGAACCAAATTTGCTGATTCCTGGTCTAGAGAACTAGGAATATCTTAATTCAGTGGTGGCCAACCTTGGCACTCCAGGAGTTCTTGGACTTCAATTCTCAGAAGACCAAGACAGCACGCCTGATGATCAGGGCTTCTGGGAATTGAAGTTCAAGAATACCTGGAGTGCCAAAGTTGGCCATCACTATCTTAGTTCATGAGATCACACATCCATAGACCAAGGGTGGCCAACCTTGGTGCTCCAGCTGTTCTTGGACTTCACTTCCCAGAAGCCTTGATCAGCAGGTGTCCTGACTTGGGCTTCTGGTAACTAATGTCTAAGAACAGCTGGAGAGCCAAGTTTGGAGACCTCTGTAATGGATTATCTCTATATGTAAGTACTTTATTTTTCACTGATGGTTTTACATCCATATTAACTTCTCAGGACAATGATGTGAATGGGGCCAATTTCCCACTGGATTAATAATAATAATTTCATGTCAGAAGTTGTTCTGGGCTGAAAGGATTTTTTTCTGGAGAAACTCCACTAAGGGGACGCTGGAATGAGGCTCCTTTCATGTCCCCAAGATCTTCTTCCCACCGAAGTGGTCTCTCTTTATCTACTTGGAATTTCTTGCTTTCGATCTGCTAGGTTGGCAGGAGCTGGGACAGAGACAGGCACTCATGCAGTACCTGGGTCTCGAACTGCTGACTTGCCGGCCTTCCAGCTAACAAGGCGAGCTTCTTAACCACTGAGCCACCGCAGTCCCACTCTATTGTGAACTGCCCACCATCTTTAATGCATTTCTAACATTTACAAGTGTTTAGTTTTTGGACTTTAGTTCCCAGAAGCCTAGGACAATTCCTCAAAGCACTGATTAGCCAATGTACTGACTTAGGCTTCTGGGAATTGGTCCCCCTGTGGGGCCTGGGCCCCACATTGGGAACCACTGATCTACAGAGCCTTAGCATCTCTTCAATGGGCAATGCTCTTTATCCCTTTCTCTGGGCCCCCAACTGATAGAGGGACACCTTTTCCATCGCTCCAAAACAGTAATTTCTTACAAGCGGCTGACGAGGAAATTTAAAATAATGCAGCTGATCAGGTAACCTTGGGAAAGGGGGGGGAACCTTCTCCAATTTGCCAGCTTCACATAAATAGTAATTTAAACCCAGTATTTATCGCTAACTTCACCTAAAATCTCCAAAGACGTGATTTATTGAACATTAGCGCTAGCTCGGATTCAATAAATTTCAATATTTTTTTATACATCATTAGCATTAAAAGAAATACTGTAGGCTGTTTCTGAAAGTAAGCCAGAAATCTTAACCAGAGGGGGACTTTATAGTCCAAAATCAGCTAAAGTGTATTCAGAATTATATTATTTGCATCTTAATGATTAGCAACTTCATCCCAGCAGTAAATTTATTATAAAAAGCCTCGGAGAGTGGCTGGAACAAATTCTAGGGAAATGGTCAAGTACAGGGGGTGGGGGGAGAGAAACCAGCATAATAGGACATTTATATGTATCAGGGAGCTGGTATATTCCTAGCTTTCATGCTCCAGGTAGGCCCATGTGCAATAATTAGAAACATGGAGAACTATTTTAATTGGAAGCAGGCAATTCCACAGCACAACAACGATTTTGCTACTGGGAATAACGCATGTGATTTACACAATATCGAGTGTGCCGATTCTAAATCTGAACTCAGAATTTGCCTACCGCATACAGATTTTAAGTTATAGGCATGCTAAAGGTAAAGGTTTCCCTTACTCGAAAACCAGTCGAATCCTACTCTAGGGTTCAGTGCTCATCTCTGTTTCAAAGCTGTTTCAGACCCAATGCTATCTGCTTCTGCAGACGTTTCTGTGGTCATGTGGCAGGCATAACTAGATTGCACAGAATGCTGTTTACCTTCCCACCGAAGTGGTCCCTATTGATCTATGTGCAATTTCTTGCTTTTGAACTGCTAGGCTGGCAGGAGCTGGGGCAGAGACGGGAGCTCATTCCGTCCTGCAGTACTCGGGAATCGAACTGCTGACCACCACCCTGCTTCCCAGTCAGTGTCTTAGCCACTTGAGGCACTGCAGTTCTAGCTGTTCAATTTGTATTGGGTAATGCATTTATTACATGGAAACATTATGACAATTGCAGCTACCACTATGCCTGCTGCTGCTTCTGCTAAATCACGTCCCGTGGTGGCATGCATGTTCCAGCATCGGCCAGTCATGTCTGGGCAAGTCAGTGAGCTGGCATCAGAAATAGGTCTATAAGGCAAGATGGACCAAGGGCTTGTCTCTAATGCGAAACCATCTTATTGGATAGTACAGCTAGGCCATAGTGAGTCAGTTTTGAGCAAAAGATGAGTAGGAGCAGCTGTGTTAATAAACCAGACAATGTAGATAATCATGTCTATACGTGTAATTAACTTAAGATCCTGATGTTCTAGGCAGAATCGGACTTCAGATTTGGATTCAGTGCACTTGATTTACTATAGGACACATGGTTTAGACCAGCTAGATTCAAAGGAAGGAAACTGGTAAGAACATTGATTGCACACTAGAGGTTGACCAGTGGTTGATGGTATTGAATTCCACTGCCAACCATTCAAGGCCACAGCTCTTTATAGTCCCTATTTTCATGCTCTGTCCTTCTTATCTTGTTTTGTATTTTGTATTCTTCACACAAAAACAAGAATGTACATGTGATTTCCAGCAGCTCATTTCCCCCAAACTAAGTCTGAAAAACATGATGGCATAAACATTACAGTATTGTCAGGGAAAAGGCCTCCATTGATGTGTAAAATTCTTTGAGTTTATATCAAGAATCACACCATGTGGAAGAAGAAAACCGAACTGTTTCCATGTAAACTCCCTCCTCAAAACAGGAGCATAAATAGCTCCGTAGTGGAGATTATCTCATCTTTTCCACCATTCCAGTGCTATCAAGAGATCTAAGAGATGAAGTCTGTGATTATTATTATTTTTTTAATCTAAGAAGAGGCCTTTTAAATAAATAAAAATTACCAGTGAATGGAAAATGTGATGAGAATGATCGGTGTTCCAGATTGGAGCTGAACACTAAGTAGATAGAGACCCTTTATCTCAGTGATACTGGAAAGATCAAAGAGTGACTCTTTATCAAGGCGAGGGCTCGAGATCAACAACATGGCTTAAAGGCAAATTAGTTGAGTCAACTTTAGATCTTCGAATTTACATCCGCAAGGCTAGCTCAAACCCACAGGGAGCATAAAATGCTTGCAAAGACAGTGAACTGGTGAGAAAAGGAAGGAGATAAGGGACCTCTTTTATTTTTAGGAATGTGAGGGGAATATTCTCAATAATTTTCTAATTCTTACTGTGCAGAGAATCCACTCTGAAACTTTCCCCAGATTTTGTCCTGTTCCATGAAAACAAGATTTAAGTATAATTTTTTTCTTCCCCTCATTTTTGGTGATGTTCTATCCTGGATGTTGGTCTTGCAGTCTACTCAGTCTATTCAGGGTCCTCCAAGTGATGTAGAGGTCGGTGAGTTACTCAGCCATATCTTCATCCTGTAATGATGTTCCTTGTCCAGTGAGCTCCTTCCTCCATCTTCTAACTTGGTTTTGCTCTTGCCTATCCTCAAGAGTGTTTGTTCTTGCCAAAAAGCGCTTCCTGGATCTGAGATGTTGGACTTGAGGCTCATCTCCATTCAGAGGATGTTGAGGTTTATTCTGTTGCTTAGTTCTCTCTGTGTCTGCTGCTACCTCTCTCCTTATCTTAGGTGGGGCGATACCAGCAAGATGATAAATGTTCTCAACTGGTGTAGGTTTGAGGCATCCTGCCACTATATACATGGCTTCATTAACAGTAATGTCAACTTGTTTCATATGTTTCAGATAGGGCATGTCCAAATTCTTTATGGGGAACAAGACCTCATGGAGCTCCTTTGAAGCACCATAAGAACCAGCTGAAACAAACCATGAAGGTCTCAGGTATAAACCCACAAATCTAGGAGGCAGCAGCCATAGATCGCCCACTTTGGTGCCAAACCATCTCTGTTGCTATTGATCACTTCAAAGGAGAATGCCACAGACACAAAGAGGCTAAGTGACAAGCACGGAAGCTTCGTCAAACGCAACTATGCCCTCCACCATCTATTCAGTGTAGTGTGTGTGTGGTCACATGCTTCATGCCAGAATTGGTTTACTGAGTCACCAGAGATACATCCATCAACTGAGGAAATGACTTCCAGGAAAAAACGTATGCTCAGATATGAGTGGCAGCCGGCGACGACTTACCTGGTATACTAATTTTAGCTTGTTGCTTAGTTTCAGAAAACAGAGGCTATGGAGTACGGTCTGTGTTCTTTCTTTCGAAGAATGGAAATTGTCTGGGAAGCCTTCGTAGATTTTGATTCTCTTTCAAAAGTTTCAAGTGTCCGAAGGAAGGAAGGAAGGAAGGAAGGAAGGAAGGAAGGAAGGAAGGAAGGAAGGAAGGAAGGAAGGAAGGAAGGAAGGGTTGATGATGGACATAAGGAAGGAAATAAGGGATGATATTGGACGTATCGAAGGAAGGAAGAGATGATGATGGACGAATCAAAGGAAGGAAGAGTTGATGATGGACATAAGGAAGGAAATAAGGGATGATATTGGACATATTGAAGGAAGGAAGGAAGGAAGGAAGGAAGGAAGGAAGGAATCCAACGCACTGTCACCTCCACCCTTCTCCAAACGTCTCCCTTTAAGATCTGACTCTAATCCATTATCCAAGGCCTTCCTGTGCTTTCAGTTACTGGAGCGATATCCTTTGATGGCAAGGGAGCTTTTCCAAATGAATTATTCATACCTCTTTTTATATCACCTACTGAGGCACCAGCTGGGGACAAACAAATACCATTAACATACATAGCATGCATAATCAGCCTTTGAAACTTCTTCCATCTCTGTCAAGGTTCAGGCTTTGCAATTTTTAAAGAATCCTAGTTGGGTCCCTTCCTTCCTTCTTTTCGTTTATGTTTGTTTAAGAGCACCTTTTTTTTTTACAAATGCTATGTTTCCATTTTCAAAACCCTTTACCTTTACCTTTACCTTATTACAAAAGCTATATTTCCATTTTCTAAAACTCTTTTTCCAAATTGCCCCGTCTTTTCCAAATATCGCAAATACGATGGATTCCTTTTCCACGTGAGCCTTCCTCCTTCCCTCTCTTTCTGGAAATTTTAGGCTGGTTAAGGGACTGCAGTGGCTCAAGTCACTAAGACACTGACTGGGAGGCGGAGGGTCAGCAGTTCGATTCCCGAGTACTGCAGGACGGAATGAGCTCCCCGTCTCCGTCCCAGCTCCTGCCAACCTAGCAGTTCGAAAGCAAGAAATTGCAAGTAGATCAATAGGGACCACTTCGGTGTGAAGGTAACAGCATTCCATGCGCTCCGGTGTCTAGCCATGCCACGTGATCATGGAAACGTCTGCAGAAGCAGACAGCGCTGGCTCTTCGGCTTAGAAACAGAGATTAGCACTGACTCTTAGAGTCGGATACGACTGGCTTTTAACAAGGGAAACATAAGATGCTGAACTTGACAACCGGGAGGTTGGCAGGTCAGCAGTTCGAGACCTGAGTACTGCATGATGGAGTGAGCTCCTGTCTCTGTCCCAGCTCCTGCCAACTCACTAACTAACTAACCGATGGACATACACCATGAAATCCTGGCCTTGGACGTGGATCTAGCATGGATCCAGGTTGAAAGTTTTCCCTACTCCAGGTACATCTTTCCAATGACTCTGAAGTCAGCTTGGGCACACCTTGAACAGAGAAAGGACGTTTCTTCTCGGGAACAAAGGTGGGATAATGAAGAACGAACAGTGGCGACGCTTTGATCTATGGGAAGCGCGATAGGGACTGACAGACCCATCTCTACCAAGGTTTGGCCGGTCATCGTGGATCGTGACGGCGGGTGGGGAAACGTCTCTCTTTCCACCTCTTCTGTCTTTCCAGCAAGAGGACAGAAGTGGTGACCCTTTCATTAACGATTAACCACCGTGGAGGCTATTTTGAAGCAGGTCGATAAGCTCTGAAAAGCGACACCCTCTCGCCTCAGGTAAACCCGACCACCTGAGGTTACATCCATTCCCCCCCGTTTGTGAAAGAACTTAGCAGGCTCCTTGAAGATGAAAGGGATAAAAGCCAACATCAGAGGAGACTCTGTTTAAATTTTGTATTAAGGTCATTCCTGGCCTCTCCTCAATTATCCCTTTGGTATACTTAGTGGGAGGGAGCGCATGGCTCAAGTGGCTAAGACGCTGACTGGAAGGCGGCAGGTCAGCAGTTCGATTCCCGAGTACTGCAGGACGGGATGAGCTCCCGTCTCTGTCCCAGCTCCTGCCAACCTAGCAATTTGAAAGCAAGACATTTGCAAGTAGATAAATAGGGACCACTTCGGCGGGAAGGTAAAAAGTGCTCTGTTTCAGAGCCGGAGAGCCAGCGCTGTCTAGTAAAGTAAAATAAAGCAATTCACTGCTGAGTTTTATTCCTTGGATACAAATAGTGAGACTTTGCTATCTAATTGGAACCTTAAATGATTGACCTACAGTAGGGGTTCCCAACCTTTACAAGCCTGGGGCCGGGTCACACTCTCTCAGCCAGCTTTGAGGGCCGGATGGCCATTTTGCCCTGCCTGGACGATGGGGGTGGGCATTTTGTCCCAACAGCTTCAAGGGATGGCCATTTTGTTTCTCAAATGCCCTCGGAGGGGAGCAACATGAAATGGCACTGCGGGCCATATCCAGCCCACGGGCCTTAGGTTGGTAGCCCCTGACCTACAAATAAGAGCTTACAATAGTCCTATAGTGCCGTCTTTAAACATGGCTGATCTTGCAATATTGGCTATTTTATTTGTGTTTTATAATGTGTTTTATGTGAGGTTTTTAATGGTTTTTAATGGTATGTTGGGTCTTTTATCTAAGGTTATGTGCAATAGCATTGTGAGCCGCCCGGAGTCGCTTCGGTGAGTGGGCGGACATGCAAATCTAAACAAACAAACAAACAAACAAACAAGCATTGGACTTAGTAGGGTTTTCCTTGCAGGCTTGTTGTTCGGCGTCTCTTTCTTTCTATGCTTTAAAACTTTAGGCTCCAGAGGAAAGAAGGAAGCATTAACACACACACACACCTTGTTCGGCATCACTAATTCCATCAAAGATTTCTCATTATTCATTGGTGGCAGTTTAATTTTCTTCACTCGGCTTGCCTAGAACAAGCCGCAGCCTTAATTACTGACCTTCCCCGTTCTCCAAACCCAGTGCAGCCTTCCCAGTTTCCCTTGAAACCATCAGCAAACTCTGGACTGCGTTGGGAAGTTCAAGCATTAGGGCAGTGATGGTGAACCTTTGGCACTCCAGCTGTTCTTGGACTTCAGTTGCCAGAAGCCCAAGTCCCTGTGAATCCACACGAATGGGTTTACTGCACGTGTTCTTGGACTTCAATTCCCAGAAGCCCAAATCCCTGTGAATCCACATGAATGGGTTTATTGTGCGTGTTCTTGGACTTCAATTCCCAGAAGCCCAAATCCCTGCGATTCCACATGGATGGGTTTACTGTGCATGTTCTTGGACTTCAGTTCCCAGAAGTCCAAGTCCCTGGCTGAGGATGGCAGGTGTTACCCAATTCTGGGTGATTGGATTCACTCTCTGGCAGAGGTACTAGAAAGACCCAAGAACTTACAATGAGGCAGGTTTTTCAGTAAAAACAAAATATGGTTTATTGGGAGCAAAAGCAAAGGGAAGCCTATTCAGGCATATAGTCTGGCCAGACCTATAATTCTAAATAGCTAACCTTCCCGCAACCGTTCTGAGGAAAAGACCCCCTCGTGATCCCTGCTCACAAAATTTGGTGAACAGAAGATGGCCCCCACCCACCTGGAAGGGGTATTTAACTATTCTATCTAAACTAACTCTGCATGCAAGGGGAGGGGAGGAGTTTGGGAGGAGGTAAGGAAATTAGCATAAGTTAACAAAAAAAATCTTTACATTGCTGGTAAGCTAAAACAGTATGAACATTTGAGGTTCCACAGGAATTTGCAGAGGGGAAGAGGAAATGCAATTAACATGTTTTAATTACATGTAAACATGAAGCAAAAGGTAGGGGAATTCAGTCATACAGAAACTGGTTCAGCAGGATTACATTGAGCAAACACAGGCAGGCAATTCTTTTGTTCTTCTGGAAGGCAGGACCGGCCAGTCCACCTTCAGTCAATGGCGTTTGCATCAGCTTAATGTGGTGTGAAGCTGCTTGGATGGACAGGAACAGATTAAGTAAATGCCTGTTACTTAAGTAAAGAGAAAAGTTTTAAGTTAAGTGGTCCCCAGGGTGAACTCCAGTTAACCTTTGTACCTTGCCAGGTGTGTGTGACTTGTCACGTCCTCTCTTCCCCCTCCCCCTTCTGGAGAGCATTCCAATCGTATGATTTTAACTTTTGGCTTCTACCTTATTTTCCATGTGTGTGATATGTGGCGTTTAATAAACGTTCTGATTAATTATAATGCTTTATTCAAAATTTTAGGTAACACAGGGATTAGTGCCTAAATGCAATGGAGAAGACATAGGTAATTCCCCCCCCCCCCCGGTTTGAGTAGATAGTCTTTGTTTTACAGGCCTCCACTGTCATGTCTGGTATTCCTGGTGGTAATGTAAGGTTGTGAGAGCTGGACCATTAGGAAAGCTGAGCGCAGAAGAATGGTTGCCTTTGAAATGTGGTGTTGGAGGAGAGTTTTGAGAGTCATATCATATTGAAAACAAAAATTCGTTTAGTCAAAGGAATGGTATTCCCTGTGGCAATATATGGTTGTGAGAGCTGGACCATTAGGAAAGCTGAGCGCAGAAGAATGGATGCCTTTGAGATGTGGTGTTGGAGGAGAATTTTGAGAGTCCCCCTGGACAGTGAGGAGAACAAATAGGTCGATCTTAGAAGAAATCAACCCTGACTGCTCCTTAGAAGGTCAAATAGTGAAGATGAAGCTAAAGTACTTTGGACATCAAATGAGAAGAGAGGATTCGCTCGAGAAGGCCTTGATGCTTGGAAAGGTGGAGGGCAAAAGAAGAAGGGGACGGCCCAAGATGAGATGGCTAGATGGTATTGTAGACACAATAGGCATAGAGCTGAGCAAGTTGAGGAGGATGGTGGAGGACAGAAGTGCCTGGTGGACAGAGGTCCATGGGTTCATCGCAAAGGGTCAGAATCGACTGTGCGACTGAACAACAACAGCAACAAAAGTTACAAAAATTAAAAGAGATTATTGAGTCACTAGAGACACATCCATCAAATGTGAAAATGATATCCTGGGGAACGATGACGAAATCTGGTGGAGGAATTGAATTTTGTGCTGCTTCCCTTGTGCTTCCGTTATCAGAATCCAAACCTGGGCATCTTCAGCAGGAGCCAGAGAGACCCAAAGCCATGACCCTTTTTTCAGAACCATAGAGTCTTAGAACAGCGAGACTGGAAGAAATCTTATGGCTCATCAAGTCCAGCCTTTTGCTGAAATAGAAAACCAATAGTTAAAGCACCAGGAAGTGCCATGGGGTGGAGGAAGTGCAAAACGGCCATCCGGCCCCCGAAGCTGTCTGAGGGAGCGTGACCCAATGGCCCCCAGCTTCAAAAGTTTGAGACCTCCTGAGTTAAAGCATCTCAGCTACATGGCCATTCAGCCTCAACAAGGAAGTGTGGCTGAAGAAAATAGGAGTGTAGCCTAGTGGAAAGAGGGCTTGGCTTAAGCAGAGATCTGAACTTCGTCAGGAATCTCCTTCCCCTTCGTTTAGTTTGAGACGACAGCATTGCTTTGAAGGTTCAACTTACAATTGCAAATGTTTAATCACTCTTCTTTGTCGTGATCAATTGACCGGTGCAGTAAACTTATTGACTGATTGATTAGTCACTCTGATATTCATCAATAACTGGTTGATCTATTAGGCTGGATATAAAATGCAATAAAGAGAACCTGCTCGCGTGCGACCTCTGGGCGTGCCAAAGCCCACAATGTATGGTTTTGTCAGTGAGCGATTGCAAAATGGAGACGGTTGGCTAACGTGGGGAATGGAAATCAGGCGCTTCCCTTGACAAATGTCAAGGGCAGCGCCCAAGAAGAGAGACCGCAGGATGTGCTTCCAAAAGCACAGGTTTAATGATGCATTAAGATGAGCTAAAAAACCCAGGCAATTTGTACTCAGAGACTTTTGAAGTCTCTTGTTTTGCTTTTGTGCCGTTCCATGTGTGGCCTTGAGCAAAGAAACGGTTGGAGAACAGCTTTGTTTCGTGGCGTTGTGAGACTTCGTCAACAAGCTCCTACTGTTACAACTTTTGGAAGTTCTGAGTTTTGATCCCAGAGGCTCTCAAACTGTTCATCCACAATTAGCGTCTAGGCAGCAGGCTGAGCAAATGGAGAGACCACCGTGGCCATCTTCCCTACTTGGCTGAATTGTACTGTCTTTTGGTGCAGTTGATGTTCTAGACCAGTGGTGGCAAAGCTTTTAGAGACCGAATGCGCAAACTCAAAGCCCACTAATTTATCACAGAAGTGCCAACATGACAACAAGGGAGAGAGGAAGCGCTCCTATTGGGCTTCTAGGCAGAGGGGTGGGGTGAACTCTGTGCTGGGGGGATGGAGGAAGCGCTCCCATTGGACTGATGGGCAGAGGGGCGGGGTGAAATCTGTGCTGGGAGGATGGAGGAAGCGTTCCCATTGGACTGATGGGCAGAGGGTTGGGGTGAACTCTGTGCTGGGGGGATGGAGGAAGCGTTCCCATTGGACTGATGGGCAGAGGGTTGGGGTGAACTCTGTGCTGGGGGGATGGAGGAAGCGTTCCCATTGGACTGATGGGCAGAGGGGCGGGGTGAACTCTGTGCTGGGGGGAATGGTCTTCTGAATTTGACAACTGGGAAGTCGGCAGTTCAGCAGTACTGCACGACAGAGTACTGCACGACAGAGTGAGCTCCCGTCTCTGTCCCAGCTCCTGCCAACCTAGCAGTTCGAAAGCAAGAAATTGCAAGTAGATAAATAGGGAACACTTCGGTGGGAAGGTAAACAGTGTTGCGTTCACTCCGGTGTCTAGGCATGCCTGCCATATGACCATGGAACTGCGTGCAGAAGACAGTGCTGGCTCTTTGGGTATAAACAGAGACGAGCACTGAACCCTAGAGTCAGATACGACTGGCTTTCAAGCAAGGGAAACCTTGACCTATCAGCATGGTTATTTGCAGCTATAACAATAGCTCAGAAAAGCTTCCCGTGTTCAAGACTGGAGCCATTTCTTCCCTTCTTCTTTCAGGTTGACTAAATCCAACTCAGCTGCAAAAATCTTTAATGCAATTACGTGTTTATATGCACTCATTATTTACTGGGAATTAATTAAAATAGACATGCAGATATGCGTATAGACTTGCACACCACGCAACAGGTTTTAATTAATATTCCTCATTAAAAAGAACTTTCCACAAAGTAAATACATTACTCAGATAATGATTTAATTAGTACCCAGATAGGATTGGTTAACAAGGATTATTTTTGCCACAAATTAATCCTAGAAGGCAATATAGTGTGGACTAATAAATCATGGAAGGGTGAAACCTTAACAGTTTTCCTGTCTTATTAATACATGTTTTGGCTGAGTAGCAATATTAATATGACTTGCTGGGATCCAAAATGACAACCGAGCTGATAGATCTCAAATCACTCTGAAGTTGGATGGATTAAGATCCGTTGGCCGTGAACTCTAGAAACTCAAGGACCTGGAAGTCCAAAACAGTTCAGCCTTTGAGATCAATTCCAGAAAAGGGAATCCATGGATGTAGAATTGAAGCAATATTGCATGCAGAGAACAAGGACAAAATTCAGCAGCCAAACGGCCTTTAAGGATAGTCATATCCGGCTCTAGGGTTTGGTGCTCATCTCCATTTACAGCCAACGAGCCAATGCTATCTGCATCTGCAGATGCTCGTGTGGCAAATAGGTCAATCTGAGAAGAAATCAACCCTGACTGCTCCCTTGAAGGTCAAATAGTCAAGATGAAGCTAAAGTACTTTGGACATCAAATGAGAAGAGAGGATTCGCTTGAGAAGGCCTTGATGCTGGGAAGGGTGGAGGGCAAAAGAAAAAGGGGACGACCAAAAATGAGATGGCTAGATGGTATTGTAGACACAATGGGCACAAAGCTGAGCGAGTTGAGGAGGAGGGTGGAGGACAGAAGTGCCTGGCGGACAGTGGTCCATGGGGTCATCGCAAAGGGTCAGAATCGACTGTCCGACTGAACAATAAAACAAACAAACTAGGGACCACTTTGGTGGGAAAAGATCTTAGGGACATAAAAGGAGCCTCATTCAGGGGTCCCCTGAGTGGAGTTTCTCCAGCAAAAATCCTTTCAACCCAGAATAATTTCTGATACGAAATTATGATTACAATTTAGCTACCACTGTCCTCTCTGTGCCCATTTTATGCACAGCTGTATTCTCTCATTTTTGGAAGATCTGGATGCAGTCATGCCCCCCACCACCACCACCACACACACCCTATGCAGGGGAAAGGACCTTGTAACACTTCCACTCCCCCTAAAAAACAGGATAATCTGGTATTTTCAGAGTGTAAGACTAGCATTGCAAACGGTGCTTTGCATTCCCAGCTTTATAGTGGAGTGAGAGTGACATGTAGTGGCCGGAATATTATATCCAAAGGCCTCATGTTCGGCAGATGCAACTGTGTGCAAAGAGGGACTCCGAGTCCTACAAAGGTCGCCCTTGCTCGGAAGCCATTTGTATCTGACTCTCTGGTTCAGTGCTCATCTCTGTTTATAGCCAAAGAGCCAGCACTGGCTGCACCTGCAGACGTTTCCGTGGACATGTGGCAGGCAGGCCTCGACACTGTAGTGCACAGAACGATGTCTACCTTTCCCACCAAAGTGGTACCTATTGATCCACTTGCAATTTCTTCCTTTCGAACTGCTAAGGTTGGCAGGAGCTGGGAGAAAGATGGACTCATGGAGTCCTGAGCCCTCCACAAATTGTTCCTATACCATGGATGGTTTTTCCATTCCACTTCGAAGATAGCATTTCTCCCGGTCAGCTGTTTTTGCAAAGGGGGAACTGCAGTGGCTCAAGTGGATAAGACGCTGACTGGGAGGCGAGAGATCAGCAGTTCGATTCCTGAGTACTGCAGGACGGAATGAGCTCCCGTCTCTGTCCCAGCTCCTGCCAACCTAGCAGTTCGAAAGCAAGAAATGGCAAGTAGATAAATAGGGACCACTTCGGTGGGAAAGGTAAACAGTGTTCCGTGCACTCTGGCGTTTAGTAAACCCATTCATGTGGATTCACAGAGCAGTGTTTCCCAACCTTTAGTTCTTGGACTTCAGTTCCCAGAAGCCTAAGTCAATTCCCTAAAGCACCAAGAAGCCAATATACTGTTCAAGTTCACTTCAACTCTACTTCATCAGACCAAATTTTAGTTCTGATGAATAGTTCTGGGTCCCCTCAGTATTTCCCAATGTAATCCCTGGGCCCCACATTGGGAAATACTGGGGAACCCAGAACTGTTCATCAGAACTAAAATTTGGTCTGATGAAGTAGACTTGATCCATGAAAGCTCACGCTGAAATATAACAGTTAGTCTTTAATGTGCTACAGTGATTTTGTTTATTCTTTGATATGCCTCACGTTAAAAAGAGAACAGTGGTTAGCCAGCTAGGCATGGGAAAACTTGGTCACCCCCCCTTTCCCTGTAAAAAATACTAGTACTGTATTTCCAAAATCACACACACACACCCGCCCAGAAGTCAGTAAAACACTGACATGTTCATTTCCCTGTCATAATTTAGTCATGTTTCATTCGTCGATTGATTATTCCAGGACGAAACATCAATGCAAGCACGATTAAGCTCAAGGACATCCTCCCAGTAAACAATATGTCACTGTATAAAACTTCCTCGTGAATTCAATCAACTGGCAATTATAAAAGCCCTATTTTGGTTACATTTTTCAAAGAAAAAAAATCTCTTTGCTTTCGACACTATGAAACATGTTGTATCACTTCCCTCTGTGACAAACTCTTTGACAGAAGAACATCACCTCCATTTGTTCCTTTACAATTTGTTCCTTTATACTGTATCCTCATTCCTGGAGAATATAAAGAAAAAAACAGCAACTGAAACTATTTAATTCTGTATTTTGGAACAGTAGCCGTGTTAGTCTGTGGTTCAGGCATATCAGAAAACAAAACAAAATAAACAAAACAAAATGAAAAAAAACACTGTAGCACTTTAAAGACTAACTGCTGTATTTTTATTGTTAGCTTTCGTGGACCAAGTCCGCTTCTTGGAATAGCAGCCTTCAGTTTATGGTTCTGGCATATCAGAAAACCAAAAATAAACCACTGCAGTACTTTAAAGACGAACTGCTTTAAAGTGCGGCAGTGTTTTGATTTGTTATTGTCAGGTTTGTTTTTCTGCAGTTGTGTGTGTGTGTGTGTTTTTTTTTCCCAAATTTTATTTATTTATTTATATGGTTTGTGTGTTTTTGTTGTGTGCCAGAAAGGCAGAGGCAGTGATGGGATGTAACAGGTTCTCACCAGTTCTCCAGAACCGGTAGTAACTTTTCCCAGTGTCCCAGAGAACCTGTAACAGCTTTTGGGGAGAACCACCTTCTGGGCTTACCTTTTCACTGGTTCCCCCACTGCGCATGAATGCCAAGCACTTGGTGTGCATGCACGCCTAGTGCTTGGCACATATGCACGGCCTCCTTGCTGTCCTCCCAAATGGGGAGGAAGAGAAGCTGCTAGCCTGAAGCTCCCTATAGCCTGAAGCTCCCTATTTTTATTATTTTGTATTTTTTCTTTGGCCCCGCCCATGACATGACATCATGATGTTCGCTCCGCCCACACTGTGATGACATCATGGTGGGGTAGTAAAATTTTTGACATCCCACCACTGGGCAGAGGTCAAGCCTTCCAAAGCTGCGCAGGAGGGCAGGCGCCAGGCAAAACGAGATGTTCAGCCCGGGGTTTCCTCGGGCACCCGCCTCGCGTGCCCGCGAGCCCGGGCGCGCGCCCAAGGCTAGAGGCTGGAGCGTCGGTTCGAGGCGCCGGAAGGGCGCTTGGCTGGGGCGAGGCTTGGCTTGGCTTGGCAAGGCGGGGAGGAGGAGGCGGCGTTTCCAGCGATGGCGATGGAGAGGGGGCTCCCCGTTCTTCCTCCTCCTCCTCTTCCTCCTGCCTCCGAGGCCGGAGAAGCGAGCCTGGCGAGGGACTTCCAGCGGGGCTTCCTGGCCGGGCAGCGGCTGAGCGCCTTGCCTTGGCAGGTAAAGAAAGAAGGCACCGGAGGGAGGAAGGAATGGGGCGCCTTGGTGCGCCTTTGCGCCACGGTGCGCCTTCTTTGCGCCACGGTGCGCCTTTGCGCCTCCAACGGAGCGCGCAGGTGGGCGGATGGAAAGGGGGGCCAGAAGAAGGGGGGCCAGAAGAAGAGAAAGGGACGTTTTTGACTCACTTTTCCCGTCGGCCAATATGGGGGGTTTTTTTGGGATGCGGTGTTTAATTTTAGGGGTGGGTCGTTTTGGGTGTTCTTTCCAAGTTTGATCTTTAGGCTCAGTTTCTTATTGTAAAGATGTCTTTTTCGTGTGTTGTAAGCCAAGCTAAAGTACTTTGGACATCAAATGAGAAGAGAGGATTCGCTTGAGAAAGCCTTGATGCTTGGAAGGGTGGAGGGCAAAAGAAGAAGGGGGCGGCCCAAGATGAGATGGCTAGATGGTATTGTGGAGACAATGGGCACAGAGCTCAGTGAGTTGAGGGGGATGGTGGAGAACAGGAGTGCCTGGCGGGCAATGGTCCATGGGGTCGCAGAGGGTCGGAATCGACTGTGCGACTGAACAACAGCAACAAAAAAGCCGACCTGGACATTATCCCAGGTGGGCAGGGAGGTGGTCGGGATAGAAATGCAACGACTAAATAAAGAAATAAAAGACCAGGAACCAGCATGCTGTGGATGGGCGGGTTATAAATGCAATACAGTAACTAACTAACTAAATAAATAAATAAAAGACCAAGAACCCAAATGCTGTGTATGGGTGGGTTATGAATGCAATAACTAACTAACTAGGTAAGTAAATAAATAAGTAAATAAAAGACCAAGAACCCAAATGCTATGGATGGATGGGATATAAATGCAATAAATAACTAAATAAATAAATAAATTACCAAGAATCAAAATGCTGTGGATGGGTGGGATATAAATGCAATAACTAACTAACTAACTAAATAAAAGACCAAGAACCCAAATGCTGTGGATGGATGGGATATAAATGCAATAAATAAATAACTAAATAAATTAAAGGCCAAGAACCCAAATGCTGTGGATGGATGGGATATAAATGCAATAAATAAATAAATAAAAGACCAAGAACCCAAATGCTGTGGATGTGCGGGATATGATACAATAAACAAACAAACAAATAAATAAATAAATAAAAGAGCAAGAACCAAAATGCTGTGGATGGCTGGGATATAAATGCAATAAATAAATAGAAGACCAAGAACCCAAATGCTGTGGATGGCTGGGATATAAATGCAATAAATAACTAACTAAATAAATAAAAGACCAAGAACCAAAATGCTGTGGATGGCTGGGATATAAATGCAATAACGAACGAACGAATACAAGACCAAGAACCAATACGCTGTGGATGTAAATGCAATGAATGAATGAATAGAGGACCAAGAATCAAAACGTTGCAGCCCCTTTGGAAACGCAGGCCCCAGTTTTCAGGTGAGAAGTGAGGTGCCCCAAAAGATGCCTCCTGGCTTAGCCAAGTAGCCTAGTTTGATGCTAGCGGGGTCTGGTTTGCCACCTTTCTTGGCATTTCCCCAGGAGCTCACAGCGTTTCTAAGGAGTCCCCAGAAAGAGCCTTAAAGTCTGGCCAGGTTGTCCTGCTATGCTAATAGAGTTGACTAGGCTTCTTCCAATGTTGGCCTCCAGGTGTTCTTGGACTTCAGTTCCCAGAAGCCCAGGTCAGCACACCTTCTGGTCAGGGTTTCTGGGAATTGAAGTCCAGGGACATCTGGAGAGGCCCGTTGGAGGAAGGCTGGGAGTCTCTACCTCCAGCGACTCAGTGCCAAGCAAAACAGAAGTAGAAGGCTCAGGGTTGAGTTTCAGTGCCAGAGGCTTAAAAGTCAAGTAGCCTAGCTTGATGCGAGGGCGTCTCGTTTGCCACCTCACTTGGCATTTCTCCCAGAGCTCACACCGTTTATAAGAGGACGCTGGGTAATCCACTTCTGGAGTAACAGCCTAAGGATTGAGAGCCTCGTCTTAATCCAGAATTAATTACCCATGGCCTTAAATCCACCCAGACCTGAGCGTGGAGATCACTGAAACATGGGCAGCTTGAATGCCCGAAAGCCCGTCGTGTCTGACTCGGTCCCCATTGACCACCCAAGAGCCACTGCTGTCTCTTACTTGCAGACATTTCTGTGGTCATGTGGCAGACATGTCTAGACACCGGAGTGCACAGAATGTTGTTACCTTCTCCAACAAAGTGGTACCTATTTATTTACTTGCAAAGAATTGCCATAAAATAAATGTATACATTCATAGATATCAAACAGTAAATAAAAATCAAAAAGATTTTAATGTAGCACCTTAAAGACGTAACTACTGCATTTGAATGTTAGCTTTCGTGGACCAAGTCCACTTCGTCAAGAGTGAGACTTAATGGTGTTAATTTATACATATCAGGTGAGGACACAGAGGTACACAATGGTGTAACTCAGCGGTTCCCAACCTTTTCAAGCCAGGGGCCGGGTCACGTTATCTCAGTCAGCTTCAAAGGACGGACGGCCATTTTGCCTTGGCTGCACGAAGGGGGTGGCCATTTTGTCCCAACAGCTCCCAAGGGGGTGGCTATTTTGTTTTTCAAAATGCCCTTGTAGGGGCGGGAGGTCACATGAAATGGCGATGTAGGCCATATCTGGCCCACAGGCCTTAGGTTGGGAACTCCTGCTGTAACAGATAAAGTTGCAAATCATTGTGGGTTTTTACAGCCGGAGATGTTTTACAGCCGAAGATTGATAATTGCTATTTATCTCCCTTCGCCTCTCGTGTGGTTGGGGCAGATTGGAGTTGTTGCTCCAGAGGAGCAGAAAGGCCACAGGTTCACCGCCCATGCCGCGGATCGTCCCCCTGTTGCGATAGCGATGGGGTTTTGACTTGAACCTTCATCTTCGTGTTTCATTGCTTCTTTTTCTCCCCGCGATCATGTCCTGCAGTGTTTCCCAAATGCTGGTTTTTGGACTTCAATTCCCAGAAGCCTAAGTCATTTCCCCAAAGCACTGATCAGCCAATGTACTGACTTAGGCTTCTGGGAATTGAAGTCCACCTGTGGGGTGTGTACCCCTTGTTGGGAACCATTGATGTACTGTATGTATCTTGTTTTCTAGGAACTGGAAAAGATCCTGAGGACATCACGGGACTCTTCTCTGCTTTTGTCCATTTTGCAAAAAGTAAGAGGATTATTTCCTATTGAATTCATTCATTCATTCATTCATTCATTCATTCATTTGCCAAGCAAAAACATCTCGTTATGACCCACAATAGCAGTACGGAGCACTTCAGCCATACATTGCCATACTGGTGGGACTTTTCATTCAGGGACGGTTGATTTGGAAAGACTCAATCCATGGGGCCGCTCTGGAGGATTGCTGGTCTATTATCTCATCAGGAAACTGTTGTGACATGGTGTCGTCTGCTCTTTCGTTCCAGACGGTGCGTCACCCGCTGTGCTTGAAATACCCTCCTTCCGTCAAGTACAGAAAATGCTTCTTAACGGAGCTCATTAAAAAGGTAACCTTTGCCTTATGCGCGCTGATGTCTAGCTTGCCGTAGTCACTTTCACATTAGACTACTGTAATGAACCTCTAGTGAGACTGCCCTTGAAGACAGTCGGGAGATTTTGGATGTTTGCAGGCTAAACTTCCCGAGTGTTTTGGGGCCAGTTGGATTTATCTCCTGTCAGAGCATTTCCACATTTCTGAACTCAGTTCAAGTTGCCATGTTTTCATTTATTTATTTACTCGAACTTGTATACTTTTATTTTCGGAGCCCTACATTCCATCTTTTGAACCACCCTTAATTTTTTTTAGCCTTCTTTAGATCTACTGTCCAAAATATCCACTCTGTGATTTACTGTATATACTCGAGCATAAGCCGAGTTTTTTAGTCCCAAAAATGAGCCCCAAAAGAGGACATGGCTAATACTTGAGTCAATGATCACCATAGTCCCAAGACCACACCGGATTGAGATGTGACAACCATTTAATTAATTTTACCATATTTTCATGTATTTTGATTATTGAAACTCACTAGCAGCTGCTGCATTTCCTACCCTCGGCTTATACTCGGGTCAATCTATTTTCCTGGATTTTCAGGTCAAAATTAGGTACTTCGGCTTATATTCGGGTCGGCTTATATTCGAGTATATACGGGTATCTGCTGAAATACGCTTTTTGCAACCCTTCTTTGCTATCGGTTTCAACTTTGCTAAAGTTTTAGAGTTTATAGTTTCGCGAGCCGCCCGGAGTCACTCTGGCGAGTGGGGCGGCTGTACAAGTTTGAATTATAAATAGATAAATAAATCGGTGTGATGTTCAGCTATCATTAAATACCTTTCTATCTGTATCTTTCTTGTTCGTGCAGCACGAATCAATGGGTGATGAACCCTTAGATCAACTCTATGAAGCTCTGGGCGATGTCTTAAGCACTGAAGAATCTACACACTGTTACAAGAGTTATTTACTGGTAAAGATGCCGATCTCAAAACTCCCTAGATTTAGCAATCTATTTTTTAAAAAAGACATTTAATAATTATTTCAGGCTTTCTGGGGACGAAAGAGGGCAATTTGACATGTTTTCTGTCTCCCAACACCCCTTTCCATCCCACAGACTCCCAAAACATTTCTGTATATGTATTTTTTGTTTCAAATTGTGCCTGTTTTTCCTTTTTAATGAAAAAATATTTAATGGAAAAAACACCAAATAGATTTGATCGGAAGTGGCTTCATGGTTCAGTCTTTGTAAGAAAGTTTGCGGTGTGTCGTCACAGCCCACAGGAGATGCCGTTACACTCCGTGAAAACGTGGCTATCATCTCATGGGGAACCACCGGCCTGGTCACCTGGGATGCCGGCCTTTACCTGGCCGAGTGGGCTATGGAGAATCCGGGCATCTTCCGTAATAGGTAACCAGACTGTGGTGCGTTTTGTTCACGAGCAGAGTTTGGCTAAAAGCAGGAAAACAGCTTGAAAGTGTTACCTCGCGTTGACTCTGATCCCAGGGAGTTACAGTCTAAAAAAATAGTAACTTTGCCAGATTTTGGCATGTTTTAACTCCCGAGAAGGCCAATAACACTTTGGGAAGAGTTTTTCAGTCCCCAGTTTCAATTCACATTATTTCCGTGTTATTATGTGCCACGGAGTCAATTATGACTTACAACAGCCCCAAGAATTAGTGGGTCTTGTTAATGACATCCCTGCTCAGTTCTAGCAAATTGAGTATCATGGCTTCTTTTATGGGATCAAACCTCTCATGTTCAGCATTCCTCCTTTCCTGCTGCCTTCAAATTTCCCCAACATTACTGCCTATTTCCACTCGTCTCGTGGTGTGCTTAAAGTAGGATAACAGTGCCCGTCTCTGCAGACGTTTCTGTGGTCCCGGCAAGCATGACTAGACACCGGAGTGCATGGAATGCTGTTACCTTTCTTGCCCCCCCCAAAAAAAGGTACATATGTATCTACTTGCAATTTCTTTGCTTTCAAACTGGCAGGAGCTGGAGAACTCCCAAAGATACTTGTCTGAAATGCTTGATGAGAAGAGAAAGCGTGGGGTTAGATGAGCTTACGGCTTCATGCATGCCTTCATAAATTGAGATATAAGATGAGCTTTGGTCAAAAAATGAGGCTGAAGAACAGATAGGCATACCCGTTTCATGCCCAGTTGCTCGTGTGTCGTTTTTATAAAAAGAAATTATTCTGGTCTGCGTGTTTGTTTCTAGGAATATTTTGGAACTGGGCAGCGGAATTGGACTCACAGGAATCGTGGTGTGCAAAGCGTGCGGTCCCAGGGCATATACCTTTAGCGACCACCACCCGTGCGTCCTTCAGCGGTTGTCGGAGAACATCCTTTTGAATGGCTTTCTGCTGAAGACTGAAGCCCCCGGGGGCCATGGCCCAGCCAAAGGCGAAACCCCGGAAGGAGAGGGTCCCAAGATCACCGTAGCGGAAATCGACTGGAACCTCGTGACGGAAAAGCAGCTTGAAGAATTATCCACCGATGTGGTCGTGGCGGCAGGTAGACTCGCCTGGCCGGATGAGGTGCAGTTTGGCGACATTCAGGGTTGTGTTGCCCAACTTTGAAGTCTTCGTGCGCAGACATTTCCATGGTCATGTGGAAGGCACGGCTAGATGCCACAGTGCACGGAACAGTGTTACCTTTCCCACCGAAGTGCTACCTATTTATCTACTTGCAATTTCTTGCTTTCAAACTGCTAGGTTGGCAGGAGCTGGGACAAATACAGGAGCTCATTCTGTCCTGCAGTACTTGGGTCTAGAACTGCTGACCTTCCGCCTCCCAGTCAGCATCTTAGCCACACTTAAAGGCCCCTCTAAAGCTCTATATAACCTTCAACAGCTTGTTCAGCTACCAACTTGGTGGGAAATTAGAATTGCGATGCCGTGGCTTGTTTAGTTTCAGCAGATGTTAAATACCAGGAATCATCATTTTTAAAAATTAACATTCCCAGCCCGTGAGCCGGCATGAAATCCATTTTTCCCACAGTGGAAACCATTTTAAATTGTTTAGTAATGGTTCCCCCTCTATCTAGTTGCTTTCTCCGAGATGTTGCGATATTAAATTTGTTTTTTCTCTCCCGTGTCCCCCCCCTCCCTTTCCTTCTTGCCCTCGGATGCACTTTCTAAGCAGACGTGGTTTATGATCCAGAGCTAACGCAGTCCCTTATTCGTGTGCTGCGAAAACTTTCTAGCTGCGGCGATGGAGAGAAAACCCCAGAAGTCTACATCGCGTTCACGATTCGGAATCCAGATACTTATCGCTGCTTCCAGGTGGAACTTGGTGGGTCCCCTTTGCTGGTTTGAGTGCTTCAGCATGATCGTCTACAGCAGTGATGGCGAACCTTGGCACTCCAGCTGTCCTTGGATTTCATTTCCCAGAAGCCCACTCTGTCGTGCAGCGCTTGGGTCTCAAACTGCTGACCTTCCGGTTGTCAACCTCAGGGTCTTTAAGTGCTGATCCACTGCGGCCCTCCCAAAGCTGCCTTCTAAAAGTAACTTTCTAAGTTGTTTACAGCCAGCTTATCAATTAGATTTTTGGACATCATCTTGCCTGGGTCAGAACAAGTCTCTTAACCCACCTAGAATTCCAGGGTCGTCCCTGGGCCCAGCCTGGCACTGGGGATTCCCCCCCGCCTTTGCTAAGCCCAGTATTTTGTCTCCATTTTGGAAAGGAAACTGAACAATTGAGCTGTAGAGAATTTGGGACAAGGAGTGTCACCAGTTCTAACCCGAATCTTTCTGTTCTTTCATTCCAGACAAAGTTGGGATCGAGTGGCAAACCGTTCCTCGCCCTCAGAATAATCATTTTCTTTATGATCGACTTGCAAGAGCCTGTATTTTACGATTGCTAATTTAAGAACTGCTCCCTACCCCCGGATTGTCTCAAAAGGGCCATTTCAAGAACTGCTAGGAGTTGAAGCAATGGAACCGGTTGTATTCTTTGCGTTTCGAGTAGTTTGTACTGTAAGCGACGGCGTCTGCTCCGCCATAAAACCACAGTCCGGGGAACTGTACGGATTACGTTCACACAGACTTCCAGCGCAATACGTTCTCTTGTATCAAGTCATGTCCGTCATATTTTAACTTGATTAACTTCCCAAGATGTTAGGACCCAAAGTCAAGAATCTCCAGGTTGGAAGCTTGCTTTACAGATGTTGATATTTCAAGGCGCTGATTTCAATACCTGCAGCTAAGAACGTACACTTTGTGGAATCACAGACTATATAGTTTCTTGGTGTGAATTAGGAACATGTGATAGCTTTGAAGCCCAGTCTAGCTCTGATTAAAGGCTCAGGCAAACGGCCTTGTGCAAATTTTAAAATACAGTCATACCTCGCATAATGAATTTAATTCATTCTGCGAGGTTGCTCGCTATGCGAAAAAAATTCGCTATGCGAGACTGACTCGCATAACGAATTTTTCGCTATGCGAGTCAGACTTTTCTCTATGGAAAAAAATTGCATAATGAGCGTTTGGAGAAAACTCGCATAGTGAAAAATTCGTTATGCGAGTTTTCCCCATAGAAATGCTCGTTATGCGAGTTTTTCCATAGGGAAAAGTCCAACTCGCATAGCGAAAAATTCGTTATGCGAGTCAGACTGCTTAGCAAAAAACCTGCTCATTATGCGAGTTTTTCGCTAAGTGAAACACTCGTTATGCGAGGTTTGACTGTACTCTGAACTGATGAAATGGCACTGTGGGCCAGATACGTCCCACAGGTCTTATGTGGAGAACCCCTGCTTTATAATCTTATGTGCAAGCCTGCAAAGAAAGAGTGATCTGGGTACTAATCCATGCATATGTGAAGTCTCTCCGTTAAGAAAAATGATTTTAATTTAAAAATATTGTCACGGTTTTACAAGATCAAGGGATGAATGAATGAATGGGCTATAAATTATTTTTTGTCTTTATCTGCTAAACCGTTGCTGAGCAGAGGAAGTACCGTCTGGTCCCAAGTTTCATCCCACCGGAGCTGCTTGGCTGATTGAAGATGTCTTCGGAATAAACGGAGCTTGCCTTCCGCGCTGGGGAAGTCCCAAAAAAGCATCTACACGGCGAAATACAGAAAGGAAAAAGAGAGAGAGAAATAAATGATCAATAGATTAGCCCAAGTTGTAAGTGACTGAAAATACCGTACGGTGGTACCTCGGTTCACGAACTTAATGCGTTTTCCCATAGGAATGCATTGAAAACCGTTTTTTCTGACCTCCAGAACAGATTAATTGGTTTTCAATGCATGAAATGCAGAAAGGAAAAAGAGAGAGAAATAAACTATCAAGAGATTAACCCAAGTTGTAAGTGACTGAAAATATACTTTAAGATGGGGTGTACCTAGTGGAGAAACACGTCTTACATTAAACTGATTCCTTGGCCCACATTTATGAGAACAAACACCATCCAACTGTTAGTGTGTCTGTGTAAAGTTATGGGTCCAAACTTACATGGGGGCATTCACGTCGAGTACTGTGACAAGACTCCTGGATTGCCAGAGACAAAAATTCACAATTGATTTTGCATGTATTTCTGAGAGCCGGGGAGAGTAGAGAAGTCTCAAATGTGGCTTAACAATTTCATTGACATTCCTACACTACTGCGCTAAACCAGGGATTCTCAACCTACAGCCTACGGGACGGATCCGCCCCTCGGCACCATTTCATGTAGCTCGCCACCCTCGTTCCCACTGCTGGAAGCTGTGCCACGTGTGGTTCCTTTTTAAGGTAAACAGCATTTCAAAGCTGTTTACATTGAAAAAGGAACCACGTGTGGCACAGCTTCTGGAGCCAGCGAGAGCAAGGGTGGCGGGCCGTTTGAAATGGTGCCGGGGGGGGGGGACACCATTGGGCTCCTGGCCTTGTCTCACCCAAACTCCCCATCCCTCCAGGACCACCCCTCATCATGCAGGCAGGAGAAACTGGCCAACCGGCCCAGTCAGCTGTCTGAAGAAGTGTGACCAGCGCTAAACAGTTCTGGATACACGATGCCAATTAAATTCAATTAATTACCTTCAGCTGTTCTGCAAGTTCCCCCAAGTCTTTGAATATCAAGCCATTGACCTCATGCTTCACAAGTTCATGTAAGCTACAGAGAAAACAAGGGAATACCAAAAGCGTCTCTCGTTAAGTGTCCAGAAGAGAATCAACTTAATCCACCCATCAAACGATGGCTTGGTAGTTTCTTTACTTCCAAGCATCCTTTGTCAAGAGTTCTAGGGGTGGTTCATGGCTTAAGGCTCTGACTTCGGGGAAAAGGAGTGGGGAAAGGGTGGACTGGGTTTGGGTCAAGGGAAAGCTCTCATCTCCTGCTGGTCCACAGGCCACATCCAGACCCTGACACCAATTCATCTGGCCTACTGCCCTCGTTGCTCGCAGAAGTAAAACGCCACACGTTTTGCTTCCGCTTCCGGGAGTTATGAGGGCAGCAGATGAATTGGTTGGGGCCGGAATCGGCCCATGGCCATAGCTTGGAGACTCCTAGTTTAAGCAGAGAAAATGGCAGCGTAAAATCTAATCTGTTGCAAAAGATTGCAAGGCGTGTTTCACTTCCGGTGGGAGGAACTACGTGACCGGCCCACAGCCCGAAAAAGTTTGGGTACCTCTGTGCTAAGCTATAGCTGGTGGCTCAGTGATTAAGAAGCTCGTCTTGTTAGCTGGAAGGTCAGCAAGTTGGCAGTTCAAGACCTGGGTACTGCACGACAGCATGAGCTCCCCTCTCTGTCCCAGCTCCTGCCAACCTAGCAGTTCAGAAGCAAGAAATTGCAAGTAGATAAGCATGGAACAACTCCAGTGGGAAAAGATCTTGGGGGACATGAAAGGAGCCTCATTCGGGCATCCCGATCGGAGTTTCTCCAGCAAAAATCCTTCCAACCCAGAATAATTTCTGACACGAAATTATGATTATCCCACATGAAGGGCGATGGGAGCTACCTGTACCCCGTCTGGGATCTAAGCCATACACGCCCCCCCCACCTCCTTTTAAAAATCTGAAACGCAGACACGGGTGCTTACCACTGGAAGTGCACGGCGCACACGGGCAAGCAGCAGCCAAACATGTCCACCACTTTCATCGGCAGGTCCAAGCCGCTGGAGGATTTATGGAGGCAGACGCCTAAGTCGGCTGAGCCTGTCGGATCACATTATACCGCGAGTTTAGGTTTTGCTTCTGATTCCAGGAGCGACGAGGGCGAGGTGGGCTGGATGAACTGGTGTCAGGGGCCACATCCGGCCCACCGGCATTAGTTTGTGCACCCCTGTTGTAGAAGGTAAGCTGCTTGTCTCAACACACTCCTGGGACGCCTCTCAGATAGATGCCTGCCTGTCTTGATTGATTGACTGCATTTATATCCCACTCTTGGGCCCAATGGCAAAATGAGCAGAGGAGGGACTCTGATTCCCAACAGTCATGGAGGCGGAAGAGGCCTTTCCAGATGGACTGGCTGTGAAGGAACACCTTGTCAATATCCTCAAGGCTGCAGCAGTCCATTGCAGTCCCGGTGCTAAATCCTGCATGTCTCATTTCATACATGCCGCAGGAGATGGCTCTGCGATCACAGTGTGTGGGTCACTTCATGGCAAGCTGGGATGATCCACCTTCAACAAATTCACGCCACCCTAAGGACTAATGGCCTTGGTTGGCGAAGTCCACAGGGAAGGGTGATGGTCCCCAAGTGGATTAAATCCCACAAGGTAGCTTCATTTTAGCAGTTTCACATCTGGCCATGATGTGGAAGAAGGTGGTTGATTGACGGCATTCATAGCCCACCCATCTGGGATATTCTCCCACTCTGGCAGGTATACAACTATCTATCTATCTATCTATCTATCTATCTATCTATCTATCTATCTATCTATCTATCTATCTATCTATCTATCTATCTATCTATCTATCCTTTCTGTGCCTCTCTCTCTCCTTTCTTTGCCTATCTATCTATCTATCTATCTATCTATCTATCTATCTATCTATCTATCTATCTATCTATCTATCTATTATAACAGTATAAAATTAAATGATATCAGCAGGTTGAAGGGGGTCTTATTAGGGGCTTCTTACCAAGGAGAAGGGGATAGTCCTCTGCTTCCAGCCAGGGGGTGCAGATCCGGATATGCCTGAACTTCAAAGTACCAATCAGCTGGTTGTAATACTCCTTCAGTGGCCCTTTGCCTTTGGAGAAATGGAAAAGGTGACACCATGAACTCCTGGCAAGCCATACGATACTATAATAAGAATTTTGTGTCAGAAATTATCCAGGGTTGAAAGGATTTTTGCTGGAGAAACTCTGCTCAGGGGATGCCTGAATGAGGCTCCTTTCATGACCCCGAGATCTTTTCCCCACCCAAGCAGTCCCTATTGATCTACTTGCAATTTTTTTGCTTTTGAACTGCTAGTTTGGCAAGAGCTGGGACAGAGTCAAGTGCTCAAACCGTCATGCAGTACCCGGGTGTCAAACTGCCAGCTGTCCAGCTAACAAGGCGAGCTTCTTAGCCACTGAGCCACCGCAGCCCCTGAACCTGTGCCACTGAGCATCTGGCCCACAGCTAGACCTCGTTGGAAATAATTATTTGGGCCCTGCAATCCCCCAGTCAACCTACTTGATGAGGACTTCTGAGAGGTATCATTAAAAAGGGGGAAGTTTTCTAAGCTCTAGGCCAGTGGTTCCTAAAGTGGGGCCCAGGCCCCACAGGGGAACCTCAATTATCAGAAGCCTAAGTTAGTACATTGGCTAAACAGTGCTTTGGGGAATTGACTTTGGCTTCTGGGGATTAAAGTCCAAAGATCCACACGAACGGGTTTACTGTGTGTACATCGATTTCCTAATAAGAAGCTATAAGGGTTACAAGCGCCCACCTGTGATCACACACACGAGCGGAGGAAGCTTTGCTCCGTCATGGAGATACTGCTCATATTCTGTGGAAATAATGTTAAAAAGGAAGAGTTACACCTACTCCCCACAGATTTTAACTTTCTACAGCTTCTGGCCTCCACCTTTGGAACACAGTCTAATAAAAAAATGTACATCTGAGTACACAGGAAGACATGTATAAGCAGTCTAGCCAGCCAGAAGCATTACAGTTAGGTCAGGTGAGGGACTGCCCAGTTGTCAACGCTTCTAATCCTTACTAGCCAAAAAGCAATGAAGGAGAGTCAAAATATGCCCCACAAATGGGATGGCCAAATGGTTAATTTCACTTAAGGAAGGTAGAAATCTTCCTCGATAACTTACCTTCCAAAGCTTTTAACAGGATGGAAAAATCTTCATCCTCTACAAAAAGGGCGAAAAAGCAATAGTTTAGTCTACAGATGTCACCGCCGAAGGTCTGATTTCACTGGAAACGAAGACAGCAAGGCAAACTGAAATACTGATTTTGGGGGTCCAAACCTGTCCAGCTGGTACTGCTGATGAGAAGAGCAGGCCGGCCTGTGCGATGCATCACTTTCCCACTTCTGAGATCAAGCTGTGTAAAGGCAGATTTCTCATCATCGTCACCATCATCCGGAAGGACGGACTCTGCTCTGAAAAAACACAGAAACCGGAAGTAAGAACGGAAGGCTTGTAGGCAAATATGACTCCCAGGATATGACAATAAAATGCAAGAAGTGCACGACGTTTTCAAGAGCCCTGGTAGAGCAGGGGTGAAATGGCTGTCCTGCAGCCAGAACGTTGCAAGTTCGATCCTAATGGGGATCAGGGTTGACCGGAGGGAGAGCAAGGTAAAATTAGTCCCGAGCATGTTGGGGACAAAATGCTAATGAACTTGTAAACCACCCAGAGAGTGCACTAAGCGCTATGGAGCGGCATATAAGTGGAATTGCTATTTTAATTAAGGGAAATTGAAACATGGGGGAGGGGGGAGGAATTCTGCAAACATCTGCCCAGTCTCATTTCTGCAGTTGCACAACAGAAAATATGGCAATAATAATAATTTTGTGTCAGAAATTATTCTGGGTTGGAAGGATTTTTGGTGAAGAAACTCCGCTCAGGGGACGCCCGAATGAGTCTCCCATCATGTCCCCAAGAACTGGGACGGAGACGGGCGCTCAATCCGTCATGCAGTACCCGGGTCCTGAACTGCCGACTTGCCGGCCTTCCAGCTAACAAGGCGACCTTCTTAACCACACAGCCACCACAGCCCAGAAAATGTAGCAAACCCATGCACAGGAGACTGTTTTGAAACAAATGAGAAACAAAGCCAGATTGTGTTGCTACATGAAAAAGAGACCCAGGTTTTTCACTTACGCAAATGGCAGATAGTCTTTGGCCAGTTTCATGAATAAGGCATGTTGGTCGCTCAAGGAGGTTTCCTTAAAGAAAGAAGCTGGTCTGTCATAGAGGGTGATGGCCCTGAAACACAAATAGGCACCGGGCTTAGAAACAAAGACGAAACGAAATAACAGACAATAAGGGGAGAAGGAAAATTTGCTTCATCTTCCTAAAGCATCCCAGGGAAATGTGACACCTACTAAGACCAGAAAACGCTAGGTCAACTGTTCTCAATCAGTCGTCTCTCCGCATGTTTGAGAAAGCAGCTCACAAAACAGCCGGGGGGTGGTCAGAGATTCCAGAAGCCACAGACCAAAATTTCAGGGCCAAATGTTAGGAATTTTTCAAGTCAGATGCTGCTGAAATAAGAGGGTATAGGGGTGGGGGAAGAGCATGACTATGCCCCAGGCCTCATCCAGACTGGAGAGTCCCATGCTGGACACCACCCCAGTGTGTCTGCATGACAACCGTGCAAACCATGCTTTGTATTCCTGCATTGAACAGGGGGCTGGACGCGATCGCCCAAAAGGCCCCTCCCAACTCAAGTCATTCTATGATTCTATCAACTTGATTGAGCTGATGTACTTTGGAGTCTAGGTCTATCATCCTTTTGGAAAATGGAACATCCCAAATACAAACAGCAAGCAATATTATGCCCCATACATGGAAAGCCCATCTTTCCATCCAACAATGGGGGGTGTGGGGGGGGGGGAATTGCAGCAATCCTAGTCAACAAAACACACTACAACAGTTCTCAGCCTTTTAAAGCCAGGAGCCATTGGGTTACACTCCCTCAGACAGCTTTGGGGACCCGACAATCATTTTGCCCTTCCTCAACCACATGGCACTTCCTGGTGTGGTGGAGGCAGGAGGGGCACATGAAATGGCACCACGGGTCGCATATGACCCACAGGCCGCAGGTTAAGAATCCCTGCGCTACAAGGATATCATTTCTTGCATTGGAAAACCAGACCAAACCTATCTGAAATTGCAAATAATCACATTTATGTAGAGCTGGACCTAGTAGAATGGTTTGCTAGCTGAGAAGCATTTTCATTCCTCCCAAACCTGTGAGTGCAACAGGGTCACCCAGAGGAGCTACAGGGCTGGCATGTGTATGCCTTGCCTTCAAGGACTCATAAATGTATGCTCAGAACCACGTCCCACCAGTTTCCACCAAAATCCATTTTAATCCACTGCTTTACCTGATGTTCCAATTTGCCCAAAGATCCTCTTTCATTGCCTCAGTCACACAAATGTTATAATCGGCCAGACGGCCAAAAAACTCTTCATACCTAAAACAAATTGAGTCCGTTAAGCTCACTCAAATGTTTGTGCACAGTTCATCTTATTTTCTCTCATTATTCCTTTTAAAATTTAAGACAAAAACAAAATAAAATCAGGTAACTAAAATCACTAAACTCTGAAACTTTCCTTTCTTCTTCAACCCCAATCTGCATAGTCTTCCCGTACCTTCCTGAGTATGGTTTATCTCTGACCAGACTTGGCCTTAAGAATATTGTGAACAGATACTAATCGTTGAAAAAATTGCAAACCACGGATTTTCGTATCTGAACTGACATGTTGTTCAAAAACTGAACTATACGTTGTGGGATCTCCCACCAGTATTCTATACATACATTTATATCTGTATACAATATAATTATAAAATTTTACATAGACAGCTGAGCTTAAATACAACTAATCTGAGAATAAATTAAAACCTTTAAGGAGCATTCACATCCAAAGACAGTGACTGTTCAATCTATTTGTAAACGTTCCCTTCTTTTTGTTTTGGCCAATTGTACAAAAAAGGCCTCGTACCCACCACTTAGCAGCCCGGACTATAAAGTGCCTCTTTCCGTGCGTCAGGCTCATTATGGTGTATCCATAGTTGTGCCAATCAATGATGAGTTTGCAGCTCCGCAGAAGACAGATCAACCAGGTGATAGCGATGCTCGGCAGACCTGGGGGATTCTGGCAGTAAAAATGAAAAGTAAATACAGTCATTTTCTGTCCAGGAGTCCCTTTGCTACGAAACAAGTCATGGGATTGTTCAAACCATCTGTTTATTTTTAATAACAATCCAGAAGGTATTATTTTCTCCTTCAACCTTCCCCATCCTTGGGGATCCGGTTGTGGCTTGTTGTGAATCCTGAGACTAAGAAGGCACCCAGATATGGTGAGGTCCTTCGCCCTACTTTACCCTTACAACAACCTTGTGAGGAAGGGCCAGGCTGAGAAAAAAAATGAGCAGCTGATGGTCACCCATGGAACTTTATGGCTCAGCTGGGCTACAGAGTACAACAGTGTTTCTCAATGTGGGGCCGAGACCCCACACAGGGACTTCAATTCCCAGAAGCCTAAGTCAGTACATCGGCTGATGAGTGCTTTGGGGAGTTGACTTAGGCTTCTGGGAATTGAAGTCCAAAAAAACCAAAGGTTGGGGAACAATGGCCGAGATATTCCCAGTCCTAGTATGGTCATTTTGAATATAGCACTTTTGCTGCTTTAACAACCCAAACCATCATATGTTTTAAATGGAAATAGGATGAGACCAATATACCTGTAGAAGAACATAGCCTGGCTGGTCTATCTTCAGCATTGTATAGAAGAGTTGAAGACTCTGAACCAGCACTTTTACAATATACCGGAAAAACTTTGGTCCAACTGCAAGAGGAAGGAGACTAGTATGAAGATTTGAAAAACTGTTTCTCAAACTTCAATTGCTGTTTTTTAAAATCATGTCAGAAGCACACAAAGGTCTATTAATTTAAAAACAGCATACAAGAGATTAAATACAAACTCAAACATTGCCCTTCCCCAAATACATAACAGACCATTTGTATTGTCCATGAAGTAAAGAATAGTTTGGATTCCATAGGGAAGTTGTGCAGGCACACAGAAAGAGCCTCTTCCAAGACTGTGGTATTTTTGAACCACAATCAGGTGTGTCCTGGTAGCAACAACCTTTTGTTGCTGGCTAATCTTTCTCACACTAGGCCAGGCGAATAGAACTGCAGAATCAACTCACCAAAAGGTGCCTTCGTTTTGGCAGCTTCGTGTCTGACCTAGACACGGAAGAAGTTAACCGTAGCTTCTGATTTTTTTTTTAAATTACTCAACAACCTTCAGCATACCTTGCCAGATTTTGAGCTCCGCCATATGTACGATCCGTATGTTTACATTCCGCACTATCTCGGTGTGTGGCTTTGTGCCTGGAATAAACGCAGAAATGCTAATATAAGAATCCATCCAGCAGAAAGATTGGTGCAAAACGTTAGACAAAATAACTGTGCAACTTCATGCACGTCGCAAGACAGCCTAGTCCAAAAAAAGCTTTGTTTTGAAGCAAATGTAAATCAGAATTTTTAGAAACCCAGAATCCCCTTTATACTGGGTAAACGGTAACCCTTGCTCTGTCTAGGGTTCAGTGCTCATCTCTGTTTATAGCTGAAGAGCCAGCTCTGTCTGCGTCTGAAGACGTTTCTGTGGTCGTGTGGCAGGCATGCCTAGACACCAGAGCGCACGGAACACCATTTACCTTTCCCAGCAAAGTGGTCCCTATTTATCTACTTGCAATGTCTTGCTTTTGAACTGCTAGGTTGGCAGGGAGCTGGGACAGAGGCAGGAGCTCACTCTGTCAAGCAGTACTTAGGTATTGAACTCTGACCTTCCAGTCTTCAAGTTCAGCATCTTAACCATTTGAGCTGCAGTTTTTATACTTGGTGAGTAAAGGTAAAGGTTTCCCTTGCTCAAAAGCCAGTCATATCCGACTCTAGGTGTCAGTGCTCATCTCTGTTTCAAAGCTGAAGAGCCAGCGCTGTCTGCTTCTGCAGACGTTTCCGTGGTCATGGGGCAGGCGTGACTAGACACCAGAGCACGGAACGCTGTTACCTTCCCACCGAAGTGGTTCCTATTAATCGACTTGCAATTTCTTGCTTTCAAACAGCTAGGTTGGCAGGAGCTGGGACAGAGACGGGAGCTCATTATGTCATCATGCAGTACTCGAGAATCGAACTGCTGCCACTTGAGCCACTGCACTGGGTGGGGATTCCCAAATCAAGAGGCAAAATGGCAAATTTGGTCAGCCCAAAATGCAGAGCCTGGAATGATGCGAAAAAAGGGTTTGGCAAAGAAAAATAAAAGTTTTATCAGCAATTGACAGAAAGTTACACGAGGTAAGTTACACAAAAAGGAGAACAAATAGCAAACTCTTTTCTGTCGGTGCCTTTTGTTTGTTTCACTGCTTCCTCTGCCCACTGAGCATGTGCAGAGTGCCTTTCTCAGAAAAAGGGACCCTGAACTTGCAAACATCTTATTTTTTTTTCCCCACTTTCTTTTGAAATCAGGTTATAAGAAAGGGAGAGAAAAGGCCGTTTATTTACAGGGAGGGGTTTTTGAGCCCCGGGACCTCTTTAGAGGAGGAGGAGGAGGAGGATGGAGGAGGAAGGCTCCTCACCCGGGTATCCCACGAAGGCCACTCGGCGGCCCCGCCGGGCCAAGGAGAGGGCGTGGTACTGCATGCGGGGGCTCCGGCCCAGGTCGCCCAGGACTACCACCGCCACGCAGGCTCGGGCTTCGCTAGGCCGCGACCGTCGCCATAGCAACAGCAGCAGCAGCAGCGCCGCCGTCGCCCCGCTCAGCGCCAGCCAGGAAACGGCCGCCATCTTGGGGGGGGAAGAGAGGCGGAAGGGCTAGAGAGGCCTCGAGGGACGAGAGAGAGAGCGGGCGAGGGCTAGAGCGGCCCCGGGAACGCGTGGCTATGAGGGGAGGCGGGAGGCGACAGCGGCCCCTTCCGGCCGACAGTGGGAATTGCAGCTAAGGAGGAGGCTGGATTCCAAATTGCACAAAGATCAAACATATTTATTTATTTATTAGTTCAAATTTATATTGCACATAAATTTATATCACATTTATATTATATTATATTGCATATAAATTTATATCACATTTATATTATATTATATTATATTATATTATATTATATTATATTATATTGCATATAAATTTATATCACATTTATATTATATTATATTATATTATATTATATTATATTGCATATAAATTTATATCACATTTATATTATATTATATTATATTATATTATATTATATTATATTATATTATATTATATTATATTATATTATATTATGCTGCATATAAATTTATATCACATTTATATTATATTATATTGTATTATATTATATTATAATATTATATTGCACTTAAATTTATATCACATTTATATTATATTATATTATATTATATTATATTATATTATATTGCACTTAAATTTATATCACATTTATATTATATTATATTATATTATATTATATTATATTATATTATATTATATTATATTATATTATGTTGCATATAAATTTATATTATATTATATTGCATATAAATTTATATCAAATTTATATTATATTATACTGTATTATATTATATTATATTATATTATATTATATTATATTATATTATATTGCATATAAATTTATATCAATTTTTTACTATATCGGAGAGTAAACAAAAACAAAAAAAGATGTGGCACTTTGAAGACTAACTGTTGTAATTTTCAACTACAAAGGACAAGATCGTCGGTGTTCCTCAGAGAGTAACAAAGCAATGCCATACCTGAAAATTTTACTCCTTTGTCTGAAGAAGTGGACTTGATCCACGAAAGCTCACAGTAAAAATATAGCAGTTAGTCTTTAAAGTGCTGCAGTGGTTTTGTTTGTTTTTGTTTTCTAATATGCCTGAACAGCAGACTAACACGGGTACTATTCCCAAAAAAAAATTAAACAAAACAAAACAAGAAGAAGACAAAAAAGTTGTGGCACCTTTTAAAGACTAACTACTGAATATAAATGTGAGCTTTCTGGCAGGAAGAGAAAAAATAAGCCCTGAAGCTAAAGTCAAGTCGATATATTTTGTGAGCAAAAGCCCGATGAGGAAAACTGGGTTGAAGTATCCAAAAGAGGACCCTTGGATTGGCGCTCCGTCGCACTTCACACACCTGAAAAGGTGATGCTGCTGGTAGGAAGTGGCTCCAAAGTACCCAAGCCCTCCAAATTTTGGGGAAAGATACTAGGGACAACACATCTATGAAGAGTCCTTATGGCTGATGAGTTATGCTGAAGTCCTGCAGCCAAAAGTTTGATCCCAATAGGATCAAGGTCAACTCAGCCATCCATCCTTCCAAGCTCGGTAAAATGAGCAACCTAGAGGTTGAGTGGCAAGATGCTCATTACCTTGACAACCGCTCAGAGAGTGTGGTATAAGTGTAATTCAGGGATTCTCAATCTGTGGCCCACAGCACCATTTCATGTGCCCCCACCACCACCTCCATCACACCCGGAAGTGCCATGTGCTGGAGGAAGGGAAAAATGGCCATCCGGCCCCTGAAGCTGTCTGAGGGAGCGTGACCCGGCCACCGGCTTCAAAAGGTTGAGAACTCCTGGTGTAATTACTATTACTGACTCCCATCATCAGATATCAGATATCAGGCGCGGACTCAGAAACCAGAGTGACAACGCCAATGGCAAAGACGTTTCCAGCGATGCATGACCTGGACTTGTCTATGTAGACCTTGCAGTCAACATCTCCATTCCTGGCAAGACTTCTCAGAACAAGAACTAAGAACTGAGAGACGATTCACCTTCCTTGTGATGTAACAACCATGAAGGAAGGACTTATGGAGTGTCTGAAGAGCAGAGAAGGAAATCGCTCTCTGGTGTCTTTATTGTATATAGTGAAATGTTAATAAAAGAGTTTACATTTTAGCAACGTATGAACGTCTGGTTTTCTCCAATGGAAGGGGCAGGGTTGACCGGCTCCACCGGAGGTGGACTCGTTCTCAACGTCTTTCAAATTGTTAAATACTAACACATCCTCTATTGCAACCATTTCTCAAAAAAAAAAAAACCCTTTTAATTGTTTGACAACCCACACTTCACTTTGAACCTGTCCTTTTCTATATCCGTCCAGAAGGAAGGGAACGAAGACAAACATAAGTGATCGCCGAAGCTCCGTCAAAGGAACTTGCAACCTGAAACTTAAGAACTCTCCAAGGTATTAAGCAGGGGAAAATAGGTCATTTATCCTAAGACCAACACCCGGATGTCTTAAGTCCAAAGTAAACATGTCCCGAGGTATTTTGGCGATGCCCTCCGAAGGTATTTGCGTAGATAACTTCCTGGTTGGAAATGTTGGAGTGAGAAGATTTATAGTAGGCACTCAAAGGAGAAGACAACTCTTGGACTCTTCCACCATCCAGAAAGGAAGCCCAGGATGTTCTTCCTTGGTGTGCAGCTGCTCCTTGGACTTCTTCATCCATCTCCTTCCAGATGTGGGAAGGAAGATATTGTTAGCAGACGGGGCGTCATCCTCTCATCCCTGGAGGAATCAATGATGTTTCTGGAAGACCATTACGAGGACATCAACTTGGACGCTTTGTTTGGATATAACTTCCTCAGAGGTATCGTGGTCAAGAACCCTGAAGCAGAACTAGAGATGATGGTTGATCAGTTTCATAGCATCCTGTCTGAGCTTTCCAGAGGTCATAACAGGTCTCCTCTCTGTAGAATCAAGCCAGTTTATAACCTCTGGAGCCAGCATGAAGAAATTCCAAAAACTTTCATCACGAAAACAAAAATGTATATTTTGATGAGCATGAGAACACATTTCTCTGATAGCTTTCCTAAGTAGATTAGATGCCTTCTGCTTATTTTGAGATTTAAACTAATTGCAATGTTTAAAATGGTTTTTCACTTTAAAAGCAGCTTATTTTAGGCTTGAAAAAGCATTCATTTTATTTTATTATTATTTTAAGTTTAAAACGAGAAACTGATATTGTTACTGTTTTTTAAAAAAGAACTGGATAGTGAAGGAGAGCAGAAGCAGATGTGAGTTTTTTCCTCAAAAATGGAAAATGGGATGATTTGGAAAATTTGAAACTGGATGATCTAAAATGTCCTTCTACTGTTATTACTAGTGTGCATAAGAAGTGTTGATTAGATTGTTTGAATGTGGTGGGGAAAAACCCACATTCTCTAGGGAAGGATCCTGAATCAGGTGAGTCAACGTTGCAGAATTTTCCAAGAAAACATAGGCAGCATATTGTAGGCATCGTAATAACAGTGAACAGGACTGCGGTGGTTTAAGGGTTAAGACTCTGAGCTTGATGAGCGGAAGGTCAAGCGGTCAGCAGTTCGAGACCCAGGTCCTGCATGACGGAGTGAGCTCCTGTTGTCTGTTCCAGCGCCTGCCAACGCAGCAGTTCAAAAGCAAGAAATTGCAAGTAGAGAAATAGGTATCACTTTGGTGGGAAAGGTAACAGCATTCTGTGCGCTTCGGTGTCTAGGCATGCCTGCCACATGTCCATGGAAACGTCTGCACATGTCCATGGACAGCGCTGGCTCTTTGGCTGTAAATGGAGATGAGCACTGAACCCTAGAGTCAGATACAACCGGCTTTTGAGCAAGGAAGATCGTGGCCTCTAATAACAGCGACCATTTGACATCAAGTGGATTCCAATTCTAGAGCAACTTGTCCTACAGTTTTCTACGCAGAGAATACACGGAAATGATTCCCAGGTCCCTTCCTTTGCATGGAGCTCTTGGGATTGTGCAGCTTGTCCAAAGCTACATAGGCTGGGTTTATTTCCTAGGAGGCACCGTGGGGGGAATCGAACTCCCGACTTCTCCTCCTTGAGCAGGGAGATGCCTTGGCTGTCTGTGAGCGCCACGTAGCCTGCCTACGGTGTTTCTTTGCAGCAGGCCAGTTGGCAGGGAGGGAGCACCCTTTGTTCTTTGGCCTCGGGCGGCAAAACATGCGGGGACGGTCCCTCCCTCTCCTAGTCCTTCCTCGTTTTCTATCTCACTAAGTAAGCTGGCAAGGAAGAGTTGGAAAATGTTCTTTGTGGATTATTGTTCCGGAACAAATCTGGAACAAACAAACACCCAACCGTACCGGAAAGATCAGAAAAGGAGGATTATACCAGTTATGGATAATCTGGGATCCTGGAACATTTTAACGCTTCATTTGTGAATCATTGCTGTCGCTGTGGCCTTCTGATCTCACTTTTATAATCTTACTTTTCCTTTGCTTGAAAGCCAGTCGTGTCGAACTCTAGGGGTCAGTGCTCATCTCCATTTATAGCCAAATGCTGTCTGCATTTCCATGGTCATGTGGCAGGCATGACTAGACACCAATGTACATGGGGCGCTGTTACCTTTCCTGCTGAAACGGGACTTTCTTATCTACTTGCCATTTCTTGCTTTCGAACTGCTGGGTTGGCAGGAGCTGGGATAGAGATGGGAGCTCGCTCCGGCATTCAGCACTCGGGTCCTGCTGACCATTCGGTCATCGAGCGTCTTAACCACTAAGCCTCATGACCCCTTTCCAAGATCCTCTTTTCCCTTTAAAATGTGTTTTTAGTATGTTTTTAACATGTGGGTTTCGTCTTGTTAGCCGCCTAGAGTAGGAAAACCTCCTAGGTGGGCAGGCAGTAATGGGCAGCAACAGGTTCGCACCAGTCCACCAGAACAGGTAGTAACGTTTCCCAGTGTCCCGGAGAACCAGTAGCGACTTTTGGGGGGAACCACCTTTGTGGCTTACCTTTTCACTGGCTTACCTTTTCACTGTGCATGCGTGCCAAGCACTTGGTGTGCATGCATGCCAACAGTGCTTGGCGTGTAAGCATGGCCTCCTTGCTGTCCTCCCAAGTGGGGAGGAGGAAGAGACACTGCTAGCCTGCCGGAAGCTCCCTATAACCTGCTCCCCAGGGTAAGTGATTCACCTTTGGGTGTGGGGTGGGTGGGTGTATTTTAATGTGTTTTTAATGTGTATTTATTTTTAATGTGTGTTTTTATGTGTTTGATGTGTATTTAATTTGTATTTTTATGTGTAATTATTTTTACGAGTTTTTTTACATTGGCTCCGCCCACATCGTTGGCTCTGCCCATTATGTCATGACATTGGCTCTGCCCACAATGTTGGCCCCGCCCACAGTGTGGTAGTAAAATTTTTGACTGCCCACCACTGTGGGAGGGGTATAAATGGAATAAATAATAATACGTAATAAAATAATAATAATATTGTAAACACTTTGACCCAGACTTCCCTTTGCTTTTGTTGACTCTGTCGTTTCCTTCTGCGCATTTGCAGCCTACCTCAACGCCACGCTGGGAAAATGGGACTCGAGAGTCGGGCCGCATTCGGAATGGGAGCGGGTGGCCCGCTTGGAGGTGAAGGTGTCGGCTTTAATCGAGAAAGCGAAACCAGCTGTCGAGCAAAAGGATCCACATTATTACGCAGGTAGAAGCAAAGCTTTCGTGGAAATAGACACCTGCGGATAGAAAACTTCCCTGTTAGAAAATCTTCCTAACTTTTCTAAGCTCAGGATAACAAAACATGGACGTAACATATTTTAAGGCAGATAATAGCAAACCATGACTTGGAATGGTTAGAAGTGCTTGAATTTCTGTAGCATTGCAGCAAAAACATCTGACGTTGCGATCCTGTTGGGGATCAAGGTTGACTCAGCCTTCCCATCCTTCCAAGATTGGTAAGATGACTACCCAACATGGCGAGGACAAAAATGCTGATTCCCTTGTGAACCGCCGCCCTAAGCGCTATGGGGCGGCGTACAAGTCTAATTGCTTAATTGATGCTCTAAAAGGCTTGAGATGAACCTCTGAGAAGAAAATGTAGGCATGATAAACTGGTCTAACTACATTTTCTGCCTCTCCTTAAACTTTTATGAGACTGCCCTTCCTCCCTAACTGTTCCCCCTCCAAAAAAATAAATAAATCATAAAGGTCTCCCTTGCTCAAAAGCCAGTCTAATCCGACGCTAGAAGAAATTCTGGATATGCGTAGATTCTCCATCACCATCTTTTATCCCATGAACACACCTGTCAGGTTGGTTAAACTGAGTAAAAGGTCAGTGTCAAGGTTTCCCTTGCGTCAAAGCCAGCCGTATCTGACTCTAGGTTTCGGTGCTCATCTCCATTTATAGCCAAAGAGCCAACGCCGTCTCCGTCTGCAGACATTTCCTTGGCTATGTGGCAAGCATGACTAGACGCCGGAGCACACGGAACTCCTTTGTCTTCCCCACCGAAGCGGTCCCTGTTTATCTACTTGCAGCTTCTTGCTTTGGAACTGCTAGGTTGGCAGGAGCTGGGACAGACGACAGGAGCTCACTCCGCCGTGTAGCACTCCGGTCTCGAACTGCTGACCGGCCGGCCTTCCAGTCACCAAGTTCAGAGTCTCAACCACTAAGCCACCACAGTTCCCCCACCTCAAATCCCATTGCAATGTCGACATGCTAAGATGTTACTAGGGGGCCCTGGTGTGCCCTAAAGTATCTCTCCTTCTTTCTTCAATTTATTTCCAGTGTTCGCCCCTGCGCTAGCGCCAGGCTTTTGGAAGATGCCTCGTGGATGGACCCAACTCAACCCTTCCATTGATTTGGTGCCAACAAATGGCTCTTGCCTAACGTTGGAAGAAAGTGATGTCTGCATTTCAGCGATACTGGGAACGCTGTAAGGATACCGATTGCTCCCCTCCTGTGTATCTATTGTTATCACAATTTTAATTCTCGCTCTCTCTTTGTTCTTTTGGACAAACTGCTCAGTTCCAGAGTGAACCCAGGAAAAGGGAACAATAAGCTACTTCTGTATATATATCCTGGGACAAAAATTCTTCGTTCATGTCCCAATCAAACCCTGGACTGCCCAAATGAAGGCACTTCCTTGGCTTTGTCGTTGGCCAAACCCAAGTCTTCATTGGTGCTTGTTTTTGGCAATCATCGTCAGACCAGTAAATAAGCCATATTCTGTATATCTCCACATTCAACCCCCACTTGAGTCTGTTGGTCTTACATCAAGAGACTCCAACCCTCAGCCTATCCAGGGTCCTCAAAGTGACGTTGGGGAGGTTGAGTTCCTCAGCCATCATCTCTTCAATGTTATTCCTTGGCCCATGAGCTCCTTCCTCCATCTTCTAACTTGGTTTTGCTCTTGTGGACCCTCAAGAGTGTTTGTTCTTGCCATAAAGCTCTTCCTGGATCTGAGTTGTTGGACTTGAGGCTCATCTCCGTTCAGATGGTGTTGAGGGTCCTTCTCTTGCTTAGTTCTCTCGGCATCCACTGCTACTTCTCTCCTGATCTTAGGTGGAGCGATACCAAGAAGAGGACATATTTTCTGGACTGGTGTAGGTTTGAGGCACCCTGTCACAAAAAACCATTGTTTCATTAACAGTGATATCAACTTGTTTTGTGTATCCTCCATTAATGCGGGGGTTCCCATCCTTTTCAAGCCGGGGCCCAAGTTATGCTCTCTCAGTCAGCCCATTTTGCCCTGCCTGCACAATGTGGTGGTCATTTTGCCCCAACAGCTTCAAAGCGGGTGGCCATTTTGTTTCTTGAATGCCCTTGAACGGGTGTGGGAGTGGCCACATGAAACGGTGCCATGGGCCAAATCCGGCCCACGGGACTTAGGTTGAGAACTTCTGTTCTAATGGGGCAAACGGAGAGTAAATCTTTGGAGATTCTGGGAGCTAGAGATTAAAAATAACTTCTCCAACCAGGGGTTGTGTCCGTCACCACCCCACTGGCTCCTTATAATCCTCTGTTTCAGGAATGTAATCTCCTTTTTCACAGGCAGAAGGGTCATGAGTCGTGCCTCGTTCCAGAAAGCTGCAGAGAGATCGAGACGAAAACCCACTGCTCCGATTACAGCTTGTCCCATCAACTTTTTTACTTCCTCTTTGCCGAGATGGTAAGAGCCACCAACGTGCTCCAGCGACTTTAATATCATTAGTCAATCCCATGTCTAGGGGCTTGTTCCAGTCTTGCAGTCCAGATGTCCAATGCTTGGCATTAACTGTCTCTCTCTCCCCACTCAACCACCTTCCCTCCCCACGTCTAGCAACGATGCTCGGATCCCATTTTCCTGAATGCTCCGTATTATAAGAATGTGTTCTGCCATTCGATGATGCAAAGCAACCTCAAAGATGAACAGCCGGAGAGCCTTCAATTGTGGGCAGACATCTTTACAGAAAACAGTTAAGTCGTCCGTTTTCAAAGCTAAGATTGACCTTCTTAAATCTGCAGAATTGTCTAGGACCATGATGGCTAACCTTGGCACTCCAGATGACCTTGGGCTTCAATTCCCTGAAACCCAAGTCCCTGTGAATCCACACAAATGGGTTTACTGCACGTGATCTTGGACTTCAATTCCCCAAAGCCCAAGTCCCTGTGAATCCACACACACGGGTTTACTGCACTGTTCTTGGGCTTCAATTCCCTGAAACCCAATTCCCTGTGAATCCACACAAATGGGTTTACTACGTGTGTTCTTGGACTTCAATCCCCAGAAGCCCAAGTCCCTGTGAATCCACACAAATGGGTTTACTGCACTGTTCTTGGACTTCAATTCATAGAAGCCCAAGTCTCTGTGAATCCACACAAATGGGTTTACTATGCATGTTCTTGGACTTCAATTCCCAGAAACCCAAGTATCTGTCAATCAACATGAATGGGTTTACTGCCCATGTTCTTGAACTTCAATTTCCAGAAACCCAAGTCCCTGTGAATCCACACGAATGGGTTTACTGCGTGTCTTCTTGGACTTCAATTCCCAGAAGTCCAAGGCCTGTGACTCCACACGAATGGGTTTACTGCATGAACGCAGCAGTGTAGAAGAACATGCACAGTAAACTCTTTTGTGTGGATTCAAGAACACCTGGAGTGTCAAGGTTCGCCATCATGGGTCTATGACAAAACCAGAGTAAACAAAACAAAAAGACAAAAAAATGTTGTGGCACCTTCAAGACTAACTGCTGTATTTTAATGGCAGCTCTTGTGGATCAAGTCCACTTTGTTACCCTACGAGTGTCTTTAATTCTACAAGCTGCAATTGCTCCCAAACACCTGCCTGGTATCTTCTATCAAAGTTCACGGAAAATGTTTGCTTTTTCTCCTCCAGTTTTGTTTTGTGGCATTGCTGGGTTTTCTGATTTCTACAAGCCAGAGTGGCTGGACCTCATTCTTAGTTGGCAGAAACCAGGGAAAGGATGTTTCTGGATGTACGGTAAGAGAACACTTCTGCTTAATCCACGCAGCATAGAAGACCAGCATATTGGCCCAGGGTATTACAGAAGAAGTGATCTTGAGGGATGGGACTGTGGTGGTTCAAGTGATTAAGTCGCTGAACTCAACAACTGGAAGGTTGGAGTTCGAGTCCCGAGTACTGCACGACAGAGTGAGCTCATGTCTCTGTCCCAGTTCCTGCTAACCTACCATTTCAAAAGCAAGAAATTGCATGTTGATAAATAGGGATCACTTTGGTGGGAACGTAAAGAGTGTTCTGTGCACTCATGTCTGCCACATGTCCACGGAGACTTCTCTAAACACAGACAGTGCTGGCTCTTTGGCTATAAACAGAGATGAGCACGGAACCCTAGAGTTGGATACGGCTGGCTTTTGGCTTTTAGTGTTATCCGATCCATGTTAAAATCCTATGGGATGGATCGGATAACGTTAAATCTCCCTAGAGATACAATGTAACCGCACAGGCTTTAGCGGTTGTTATCCGATCCATCCCATAGGACCTTAACGTTATTCGATCCAATTCTCCACCCCAGATTGCTTAACGTTAAGCGATTTTAGCGTTATCCGAGGTAAACGTTGTCCGAGGTATTACTGTACTTCTTCTTTCGTGTGCAGGTCAGACTTTAAACTTCCAAAATGAAGCCAGCTTCTTGGCTTTGTCATTGGCCATAAATCCTCATCGGTGCATGTTTCTAGTAGTAACTGGCAGCTTCTGTATCTCCCTAGCTGTCTCTCCCAAGAAATCACTTTTCCCTTCTATTACCTCCTAGAAACATCAGCCCCCGTGCCAGAACATCCTGTCCCTAAACCGCGAAGAGTTAAAAGAAGGGAGGAAATTATTCAAAGTAAGAATTGGTGGCAGGCTGCTTGGTTTGTATGAGTGCTGGGTTTGTATATATGTGTATGACTGTTTCCAAGGAAGTCGAACCGAGATCTTCAACATGGAAATATGTTCCAGAATATTTCTTTGGACTATCTGTGGCGCCTTACGTCTCGGCTGCGTCTTGGCCCTTGGGTCCTACCCAAGACAGATGTGGTCCATATTTTGACTGCACCAGTGGTTTTCTCCTAAGAAACAAAACTCAACAACAGACAACTTTTCTGTTTCCCCGCTTCATTTTCACACCAATTTGGGGCCAAAGTGGGCCGGGACAGCGGGGTGATAAAACACAAGAGTATAAATTATGAAACTTGGAAGAATGGGCAGTACGATCGGTGTCTACTCAGAAGTAAGCCCCACGGTATCTAGTAAGACATAACCTAATGTGCCTAGGATTCCATCTTGAATTAAAGGCCATAATGGGAGGGAGATTTGGGATACTGTAATTTTTATAAAAGTAACATTCGTTTAATCAACCTTTTGACATTTTTCCTCCACAGATGAATGTTCTTCTCACAACACTGCCGTGGCCGTGGGAGCATTTGGAGGATACCTTTACTATAGTCTCTGATCCATCGTTTGTCTTCAATGAGCACAAGAATAAACACAATGCTCTATCATCAGCATCAGCATCTTCATCCTTCTGCCGTCATGTAGCTCACAGCTACATTCCTAGAAAGCACACTGTTCATGATGGTGAGCTTCCCTCTAGACATTGCAAGAGGTCCAACCAGAATATATCCCACTTTCTAGTTACACACTTGTGATTTAACCACAATGAAAACTCTTTTCTTAGGGTCACAAATGAAGGCTAGAAACACTGCCTGGTCTAATAATATTAGCTTTTGCCTTGGGTTAGGTAAAGGTAAATGTCGCCCTAGTTCGAAAGCCAGTCGTATCCGACTCTAGGGTTCAGTGCTCTTCTTTGTTTCATAGCCAAAGAGCCAGCGCTGACTGCGTCTGGAGACGTTTCCATGTGGCAGGCATGCCTCGACAACGGAGTGCACCTAACACTGTTTACTTTTCCACCGAAGTGGTCCCTATTTATCACCTTGAAATGTCTTGCTTTTGAACTGCTAGGCTGGCAGGAGCTGGGACAGTGACGGGAGCTCACTCCGTCGTGCAGTACTCGGGGATCGAACTCCGACCTTCCAGTCATCATTTTCATCATCTTAACCAATTGAGCCACCGCAGTCCCCCTCGTCTTGAATTAAAATTGTGCTTAACAAAGATAGCCAAAACCATCACTCTAGCAATGACCATGTCTAGTCTCCGAATCAAAGGAGGAGGAACTAACTGAATGTTTGGATGGACCTTCACCTAGAATAGGCACGATCCAGTCCTGGGAGAACCGTGGTGGCACATACATGGGCTTAGCACATGTTGCGGGGTTCAAACTTTTAACACTTGCTAGTGCGGTGTATGCCTTCTCTTTCTTCCGATATGCGACTTTGAGCATCAATATCACTGTTGGTTGCACTAAGCATCTCAATTATTCCTATCATGAGTTTCTTCTTCTACTACTACATGCCAATATGCAACCATCATGGCGATCAGCCATGAAGATTGTCCAGGGAACTATATAATGCAGTGGGCTTTCCTCTGCCTTCCACATCGCAGCGTTGACACCCATAGTACCCCTGATCCAGTGCCATTGAGTCGCTTTCTGGTCCTGAAGCCTTTGGAGACACAAAGTCCTCCTCATCATCTCCAGGCCAGGATGGATGAAGCTGCTGCCCCCCATCAAGATGGATTCAAGTGGGACTTAATCCACTTGGGGACCGTCGCCAATCATGATTTTAGACTTTAATACAGGTTTAATTTGTTCATTTGACAACCGATGTCTGCTAGAAGAGGTTTTCCTTCCAAGAATCAGAGGAAGAGCGGGAGATGAGTGCAAGAAATATTTATTGGCCCAAAAAGAAAGGAATTGCCATTTAAGTGAGCTACAAACTCTGACTCAAGATAGAATTGAGACCACCACAAGAATCTTTCTAAGCAAATAGGGCAAAAATCATTTTACACATCAAAGGATCAGCATTTCAAACTGTCAAGTGGAGGGAAGGTGGCTTGGGAAACTTCCCTACGGATCTTCCTACCTCCAACCAACATCTTTCTAGACCAGGGGTTCTCAACCTTTTTCAAGTCGGGGGCCGGGTCACGTTCCCTCAAGCAGTTGGCGGGCCAGCCGCCGCGGCCGGAATCGGTCCCGGACTCACGTACGGCTGTTGCAAATCCATTTGCAACAGCCATAAAGGAGTCCACGGCCGTCGTAAACAGGTTTACGGTGGCCTTAAATGAGTCCGTGGCCGATTCTGGCCACCAGCCCGGCCCACCAACTGCTTGAGGGAGCATGACCTGGCCTCTGACTTGAAAAGGTTGAGAACCCCTGTTCCACACGGTAAACCAAGACCCTACAAGGGTTTTGGAAAGGGTTTTATGAAATAAGCAGAATATTGCGCTCAATAAATTCCCAACCACCATTCACAAAATTCCCAACCAAAGGCGTATTCTAAACTAGGAAGAGAAGCTGCAGCATCTTTAAAACCAACTGAAAGACAGTTATGGCTCAAACTCCTTACTCTGGACCTGTTAATTCATTTCTTTTTTTAATAGGAATATATATTATCTATTTTTATATATATATACAAACACACAGCAGCGGAAATCAACTGGGAAGAACAATTCAAGCAAGTCAAGTGAGGGGCATCTAGCCATACTTCTGAGGAGCCCCAAGAGACAGAAAGAGAGAAAAATCTGTGTTTCTCAGTGCAGGGCCGTCTGAATTTTAATTACTCTGGACCCATTTTAAGGGCCGACTATTGTCCATCTGCTTCTCCGCTGGGAAATATAGTTGTTTTTTGCTGGGCAGCTGAGGATACGTTTTTAAGAAGTGCTCGTCAGTTTTGAGAGCGACATTTTCCAGCCCCCCTTCGAAGCGAAACCACGACAGTTGAATGGGTTCAAAGCCCGTTTCCACAAAGTCCAATTCAGACACGACCCGATGCACCGCTATGAGGCCCTGCCGTCTTTCCAGAGATCCAGAAGTCAGGTGAAAGGGAAGTGGTCAACCTTTCTAGTGGTTGCGTAACCAGTCATTTCCTTTTCAAATCAGAGTTGGGCGGGAATCCCAAATTATGCCCGATGGGTTCATATCACTGGTCTCAGATAATCTTCTTTTCCTCTTTTGCTTCCGTACTGACCATACCAACGGCCACGTGGAGTCAACGGCAGTGCTTTGAAGAGAGTTAATTCCCAGATTTCCACACACACACACTTCAGACCAAGCTGAATTTGGCAACTGGAGTTTAAAATAAAAGCAAAGCTCTGCTCAAGGTGGAACCAAAACGTTGGCGTGGGTAAGACAAGAGACCCTACGGCTGCTTTAAAGGAGAGATGAAAAGGCTAATTAAAAATAATTGATTTTTCAGATTGCTAGAGAAGGGTCAGAATGGATTTGCTTTTCTTGTATCCTTCAAGCATATTGTTTCCAGGGATTCTGCTCTTCCATCAGTGCCTAGCTGGTGCTCCTGGAGAAGACCCGTCACATCAGAGAAGCTGGTGAGATGTTGACTAGGTGGACTGGGTCTCAAAACACTTCCAAAAAATTGTTTCCTCTGCCACATCCACCACTTTTGGTTGCATCTTTAGGTCTTCATGTGGTGACCAAACCCAGGCAACCCTCCCAAACTCAATGGACTGGAATCTCGTATAATTCCTCATCCTTCAACCAGTGGAAGTCCATATTTAATCCATAATACCCACTAGAGTCCTATGGTCTTCTCTGCCACATCCACCACTTTTGGTTGCATCTTCAGGTCTTCACGTGGTGACCAAGCCCAGGCAACCCTCCCAAACTCAATGGACTGGAATCTCACATAATTCCTCATCCTTCAACCAGTGGAAGTCCATATTTAATCCATAATACCCACTAGAGCCCTATGGACATATTCTGGGAATGCAGCTCTCATATCCTTGTGCTTCTGGGTACTGTGGGGACTTCACACACAAAAATGTCTGGGGGGAGAAAGCTGCTTGACTCCTCATGCAGGAGTAAAGCAAGGGAAGTCTCCCTCCTTTGGGAGACACCAGAGATGGTACATGCTGGTTCCATGCTCCTGTGGGGGTTTGGTCAAACCAGCTTCCTCCACAGGTCTTCAGGGATGTGTTTGAACCTAGACCAGTGATGGAGAACCTTGGCACTCCAGGTGTTCTTGGACTTCAATTCCCAGAAGCCCAAGTCAGCACTCATGCTGATCCGTGGGCTTCTGGGAGTTGAAGTTCAAGAACGCATGGAGTGCCAATGTTCGCCGTCCCTGACCTAGAGCATTGATGAGTGAGCCATGAGAAGAATGAAAGGAAGAAGAGAAAATGACAATGCATAAGAAAGGAAGAGGGAAAGTAGATGGCAATACGGTTTGTGGCCGTAAGTCATAAAATCAAAAGTGCCATTTCCAGCTCCACAAAACAAGAACATTTTTCTGCCCTATGAGATCTCCGAGCCATTGAGAGATCTCCGAGCAATGGACTTGGACTATGTCTGCAATTGTCACTCCTACAGGGGCAAAAGTCCTTCTAAAGTTACTCAAAGTTCTTCCTAATTCATCCAGAACCTTTGCGACTTCTCCAATCCTGCAGTGGCTTACACAGCAGTACTAGGTACCAACCAAAGGATGGGGAAACCCAGGTATTAATACATTGGACGCTAGGGTTACAAGAATAATCTGATCTTAACATCTTTTAAAAAGCAAGTGAAACATCTCCTGGAAGAGCAAAGTGCATTGCTGGAAACATTTCCTTCCCTTTCCTATTAAGACAAAAGAAGATGAACAGAATCCTGTAATGTGAGTAATTACAAGAAAAACAAAGCAGTGAAACTCTGAACTGAATGAACTCTAGGAAATAAAAGCAGCCTCAAGGAAGACATTTCAATCTTTTGGCACTTTGAAGTTGTCCTTCTCTTTCCGGAGAGCACCCATCGTCTGGATGGGGTCGGTCTGCCGGGCGTGTTGTTGGACAGCAAGCTCTCTGCCAGGGGAGAGAAACAGGATGATAGGTTATGTGGTTCTCTGGACATGCAAAGCCCAAAAGGGTAATAGGATCTGAGGACAGCTGCACCAGATCAATGCTTGGAAAGTTCAAGCTTATTTTCCCCTCCGGATTTCAACACCCAGAATCCTCCAGACAAGAAAGATGAAGATTGCGACAGCTGATGGATTCTGGGAATAGAAGTCCAAAAATAAACTCTGGGAAGGCAAACGTTGAGAACCACTGGATTAGACGGATTTAAGGAAGAATTCAGTTGATTATAGAAGGCATAGGTTAGGGGAGAACTATCAGCCAGGCTAATTCGTTGTCGTCATCAGCTGCAACTCATATCCTAGAATGCATTTTTCCCCCGAAGCAGGAAAAATGCCATTGGTGCGAATTTGTTTAAGGTGGATCCCAGCTTGCCATGAAGCGACCCACACACTGTGATCATGGAGCCATCTCCTTTGGCACATATGAAATGAGACATGCAGGATTTAATGCCAGGACTGCACTGGACTGCCGCAGCCTTGAGGATATTACCAAGGTGCGCCTTCACAGCCAGTCCGTCTGGCATGGCCTCTTCCACCTCCATGACCGTTGGGAATCAGAGTTCCTCCTCCGCTCATGTTGCCCTTGGGCCCAATAGGATGGTTTCCAGTGGCATTTCCTCCATGGAGAGGGAACATCACCCCACCTAAAGGGGCTCATCCGCCCTTAGCTGTTGGGCCCTTTAGGGAGTCAGGTTAGTTAAACCGCCCAACACTCAGCGTTGAGTTGCTGGCTGTACGGTCTACTCCATTACCGTAACGGGATGCCAACCAGACAGCCACTATTAGCTATTTTCAGACAATTTTGAATAATGTACTTGGGCTAGTTTATTTCCAAGTAAAAGCCGTATGGTGCTGTTAAAACTGACATAATTACCTTAGTACAGTATAACCTTTTGTGGGTTATAAACTCAAGCATAGATAAATCTGCTAACTTTGTAAGTGACTTGTCTTTGTTTGTTCTAAGTGGGACACAGGTTGGGAATTTGGATTAAGAAAACAAAGAAGGTTGTTTCAAGGTGAAACCAGGTGTGTCTGTTTTACTCTTGGTGAAATTTGGTGATTTAGTGGAGGGAACCAGAAAGAGATTGGGAGGCCCATATGATCCAGCATAGGGATGGCCAACCTTGGCTCTCCAGATGTTCTTGGACTTCAATTCCCAGAAGCCTCAATCAGCAGGTGTGCTGACTTGGGCTCCTGGGAATTGAAGTCCAAGAATACCTGGAGAGCCAGGGTTGGCCATCCTTGATCTACCACAGTGATGGCCAATCTTGGCACTCCAGTTGTTCTTGAACTTCAATTCCCAGAGGCTCTGATCAGCAGGAGTGCTGACTTGGGCTTCTGGTAGTTGAAGTCCAAGAACCCCTGGAGTGCCAAGGTTGGCCATCACTGGGTTATCCCCTTCTCTTGGCCAGCTAGCATAAAGCTTCGTTTCCTTGCCATTGGGGGACCTCTTACCCTAATCTGGAAACCATCCCAGGAGGCACAGAAATTACCTGATTCTCATGAATGGGTTGTACGTGAATTCTTCACCAATGGTGGAGGGGATAGTTGGTTCGCCACCATCGTATTTTGCCTAGGGAAGCAAAGGCAAAACTTTAGAACTTTAGAAGGTCTCCTGAAATTTCTATTTTTCATTAAAATGAGAAGCAATAAGAAAACGCTATCTTCATCAGTTGGGCAGGCTGGTCATGTTGGAGGTGGAACAAGCTTGCCTTCAGCTGCTCTAGAGCAGGGTTCCTCAAACCTAGCTCTCCAGGGGTTCAGAAGATATCTCCTTCCAGTGACCACCACCACTGGGGTCTTTTCATTAACCTACTCCACCCTCTCTTCCTCTTCTCTCTCACTCACACTTTTTAAGACACTCCCATGTCTTTATCTTTCTCCTCCTTCCCATCCCAGGTGGTTACTGAAAAGAGAGGAAGTTCTCAGCCAGGATGGCCACCACCCCAGGCCTTCTCTTACCTTTGCCCACGACAGCTTCCGTTGGATGGCGCTGTTGCTCGGTTCAACGTGCCGGGCAAACTTCAAGTTGTTGATGGTATATTCATGACCACAGTAGACTCTCTAGGAAAGGAAGAAGCAAAGACAGAGAGTTGGAAAGGACGAGCCTGTTTATATTGTATTCATTATGTATGATTTTTCTTTTTTAATTGTAAGCCGCCTAGAGTCGGGTTCACCTGATTGGGGCGGAATATAAATTTGAAGAAATAATAATAAATCAATAATAATAATAATAACATTTACGAAAGCTGGTAAGATTTCTGAGCTCTCTCATGGTTCCTGAAATGTGTTTCTTCCCCATTTCTGGAATAATAATAATTTAATGTCAGAAATTATTCTGGGTTGAAAGGATTTTTGCGAGAAAAACTCCGCCTCCCCAACCCTACCCCCACTGGTTGACAAGGTAGGTACCGTTTCAGGGGGAAGACGGCCCAAAATATCAATCAGAGCTCTATACATTTCCTCCGGAGTCCCTTCAAAGAACTTTCCACAGCCGGCCACGAAGAGTGTGTCACCTACAGATAGTGAGACACATACACACACAGAAAATGAATATTGGATTTTAGCCAAATAGAGAAAATTACACATATTCTCTTCTCATCGTCGTTGGCTGCAACTCATATCCAAGAATGCATTATTTTCACTGAAGCAAGAAAAATGCCATTAATTTGTTTACGGTGGATCCTAGCTTGCCATGAAATGACCCACATACTATGATCACAGAGCCACCTCCTGTGGCACATATGAAATGAGACATGCAGGATTTAACACCAGGACTGCAATGGACTGCCGCAGCCTTGATAATATTATCAAGGTTCAACTTCATAGCCAGTCTATCTGGCATGGCCTCTTCCGCCTCCATGACCGTTGGGAATGAGTCCTCCTCTGCTCATTTTGCCATTGGGCCCAATAGGATGGTTTCCAGTGGCATTTCCTCCACTTAGGGGACCCTCACACCACCTAAAGGGGCCCATCTGCTCATAGCCATTGGCCCCTTTAGGGAGTCAGGTTATTTACCACCGCCCAACACTTAGCGTTGAGTTGTTGGCTGTACAGTTGACTCTACTCCATTACCGTAGCAAGATGTTCAGATTAAACTTGTTTAATTGGTCTTTTCTATTGGATTTTTCCTCTCCCTTTTGGACTTCAATGAGGGGACGAGTGAGGAACGAAAGAGGAGAAAGCCGGGAGGGTATGGGCGAAAGGATGGATGAGACCCGAGTTGGGAAGTCCTACCTTTCGTCCTCACCTGTGAACACAGCAGGCGGCTCTGTGCTATTTGGCTTTGTCACGAAATAACAGATGTGTCCAGAGGTGTGGCATGGTGTAGCCAGGCATTTCACGTGGAGGGAGCCCACCTGAGGAAAGGAGACAAAACATCTGGTGATGGATAAGGAAATTAAGCTGCTAAATCTAACCAGGGTCTTCTTCAACGCAAGGTGGTAAGTCATGGCTCGCAGGCATAATAGGAGTGGGTCAAGCAAATGAGAAGGTTATCATGGAAGATGATAACCCTAACCCTATTCTGATCTACTACCGAAAGGGTTCCCAACCTTTTCAAGCCGGGGGGCCGGGTCATGCTCCCTCAGTCACCTCCGGATGAAATGGCCTCAAGAGGAAGATGTGGGATTTGTCGTTACACAGAAGTCTTCCACAAGCAGGTTGGCAAACGTCTCCCACGCAAGTGACCAAAGCAGAAAGACTCGACAAGAAATGTCTCCTTCCCTTGATGAGGAATTAGAGGAAACCTCAAGAACTACCTTTACCTACATCATTTTCCACCTTGCTGATACTTTCCAGCCAGGTCAAACGCCATCCTAACAAACATGGCTAAGAAGGATGCTGGAGCCACCAACTTGCATGTCCATCGTCCGGGTTGATGGTGGTTGACCCAGACTGCCAACCATCAGATCAATGGCTGTGGGTCTCTTAATGAAGCTGGCTCTCAACATGAAGCCATGGTTACAGCACCTGGTTTGATAGCCTTGGGAGTCTTTAGGCATCTCCCAATCAAAGCCTGCTAGAAGCCAGGGCTGAGAATGGTTCCAGAAGGTTTCGACATGGCCAACCTGTGCTTAGAAGAGCAACCACAAGAAGCCAACGTTGGTCTGTGTCAGGGGATGAAAAGACTTTGCATCTTCCATCTCAGATCTGCCTTCCCATGGGCCAACCAGCCAGACCTCCTCACTCAGGTGGCCGTTGGTCCCTCCTCTCTCATTTCTTGTGTCAGCTCCAAGTATCACCAAAGCTTGCTTCAGCACACACGACGCGACTATGCGCTCTAGCAAAAACCCACCCATCCTTCACGAACAGAGAACTGCCACATGCAATGAAGAGAGACACAACCCAATGCAACTGCCCCAGGCAAGGTCATCACACGTGATCGGACAGGCTACGCATGTCGGACTCTGTGACAATGGGCGGACATGTTTTCCTGCCTTTTTTAAAAAAATACGTTTACCTGGAATGACATAAGATGAGAGACTTTCTGGGTGAGTGCTCCAACCCTGTTATCTCCCCCGTACACTTGTAACCCCGGCTCCATCTTTACCAGTTTTTCGTTGCCACCAGCGTGGTCCCTAGAAGGTCAAAACGTCAGACTTTGGAGGCTGTGTAAAAACAATGTAGTCACTTACAAGGCATAACCAAGCAAACCTGCCTTTCAGTTCAGATTCCTTCTGGGGCTCCCCCCACAAAATAAAGGGAGATAAGCCAAGCCCTGAGAATGTGCAAAAACCCAAAAGCGCACATTATTGAAAAACCTTCTTCTTCTTCAAGTGCCGTACTGAAATCCAAATACTGGCTCTCCTCATGGCGATCAACCATGAAGATTGTCCTGTGAACCATATAATGCAATGGTCTTCTATTTGCCTTCTGCATCGCAGCACGACACCCACGGATCCAGTTCCTTTGAGTCACTTTCTGGTCCTGATCCCTTCTGGCACGCAAAGACCTCCTCAGCCCCAGACCAGGGTGGATGAAGCTGCTGCCCTCCATCAAGATGGATCCAAGTGGGATTTAATCCACTTGGGGACCATCACCCTTCCCTGTGGACTTCACCATCCAAGGCCGTTAGTCAACATGGTCATGTTAGTTAACCGCTGCCTGACGATCATCGTTGAGTCGTTGGCAGTAGGGTCTACTCCAGTGATGGCCAACGTTGGCACTCCAGCTGTTCTTGGACTTCAATTCCCAGAAGCCCAAGTCTGCACTCCCTGCTGATCAGGGCTTCTGGAAATTGAAGTCCAAGAACAGCTGGAGTGTCAAGGTTCGCCGTCACTGGTCTACTCTATGACCATAGCAGGATAACCTGGCCAGACTGGTTATCGACAACCACGAATCCAATTTCAAAGCAGTTTGGATTTCAGTGGGGTTCTTTTTAAAGAAGCTGTCGCAGCTTCATGCAAAGTATCCTGGGAAACACTGATATGCTTGGAGGTTTTTACCACCAACGCTTCTTAGAAGCACGTTCTGCTTTGAAGAACTACATTTCCCAGGATTCTTTGGCTTGGAGACTGTGACAGTTCAACCAGGATGGAGCTGGCCGAAATCTGCAGGACGGACAAGCCGCAAGAAGGCACCCTTGAAGGGAATCCGCCCTACTGCATGATGTCTGGCTTGGCTTGGCTTGAACACTGGCGTACCAAAATTTAGGGTAGACACCTTTTTAGCCCACCATCTAAACCTAAGGATTAGGTATACATCCAGGTACAAAGGCATTTTATTCACATAATCATATAACAAAGAATGGGTACCAGTGGTGGTGAGTGGTAAGAACAGTGGTCAGTTTCACCCCATGCTTTCTGGCTGCTTCCACAACCTGCAGACATAAGGAGACGAGGACAAATTTGTGACTTATTAAGACACCGGCTTTAGCCCACAAACGTTTTCTTTCATGTCTATCTACAATTTCCTAGAAGAATCTACAGTTCTCCAACAGCTGTAGAGGCTGCGGTGGCTTAGTGGTTAAGAAGCTTGCCCTTGTTATCTGGAAGGTCGGCAAGTCGGCAGTTCGAGACCCGGGTACTACACGGTGGACTGAGCGCCCGTCTCTGACCTGGTTCCTACCAACCTAGCAGTTCAAAAGCAAGGAACTGCAAGTAGATAAATAAGGTGGGGAAAAGATCTTGGGGAACATGAAAAGAGGCTCAATTAAGTCTCCCCTGAGCGCAAAGAGCTATTCCAGAGGGGAGAAATGTTCTGCCCGCCCAGCCATTCCTCACTCGGTTCCAGAGCATCACAGGGTTTTAGCAGGACCGATAGCCAATTGTTCCATTAAAAAGCCACTTCTCTTTTAATAAAGCTACTCTTCTTGTTTTAAAAATTTACAAAGTCCAATTCACGGTTGAAGCGTCTCTTCTGGGGCCCTTTGGCTGGTTTCTTTGAAACCATTAGACAACCATTTCAAACCGTAGTGATGTAGCGCTAAACTCAGCCACTCGGAACAAAGTGACGCTAAAGCAGAAGGCATGCTTTTAGGAGGGCCTAGAAAGGATGGGGAAGCATGGGAAAACGAGGACACTGCTTTAATAGAGAGAAGGACAGGGTTGCGTGATTAGTGGGGGGGAAATGTCAAAAACATCAGTACAGAACTAAGAGCTTTAATGAGGATAAATGAGCCATACGGAAGACCCTTAAACTACGTTTTTCTTGCGCTGGAAGGAAGAGTGAGCTAACATCCAGATCAGGAGTTCCTAACCTAAGGCCAGATCTGGCCCACAGTCTCATTTTCTGTTGCCCCCACCCCTCCAAGGGCATTTGAGAAACAAGATGGCTACCCCTTTGAAGCTGTTGGGACAAAATGGTCACTCCCATCGTGTGCAGGCAGGGCAAAATGGCTGTCCGGCCCTCAAAGCTGACTGAGAGAGTGTGAGCCGGCCCCTGGCTTGAAAAGGTTGGGAACACCTGGTCCAGATCCTACAATGGATTGTTTGTTTGTTTCACTTGTATGCAACCCATCTGGGTGAAAAAAATTGAAGGGTTTTTTGCCCATTTCAGGCTCTCTGGCACCCCTGCCGCCTCTGGGGAGGTTAGGGGACCCGATCCCCACCGTTCCCAACCTCTCCAGACCTCCCCGGATGCTGCGATCGCAGCATGTCATCGGCGCTTGGATTGGGGGGGTTGAACATGTGCGCGCCCAGTCCAACCCTTAAACCAAGCAGTTAATCCCACGCTACAATCTGCCTGCCTCTTTGGAAAGGGCAGTGGGGATTCCACTCATGGGATCTGCACTGCCCTTTCCAAAGAGGCAGGCGTATCGCCCCCCATGTTCCCTTTCCTCTTCCAAAAGGAAACAGGGCTTTTTTTAACGTTGTGCGATCAATGCATCGCACAACGTTAAAAACCAGATAACGACGAGACTTGTGGAACCAAGTCTCATCGTTATCTGATGTACTAGTGTACTTTACAATCCAATGAGCTCTCAAGTAGTCGTTCCATAGGGACAGATACCTTCTGGGGCTGCACCGGGTCAATAATAGCAGCCTGCTTGGTTTCCTCATCAATGAGGAGGTACATATAGTTGTCGGTCAGGGCCGGAAGGAGTTCCACCTTCATGCTGGGCTGCGTGACCACCTTAGACGGTCTTCTCTCGAACTCGGTGTGGAGGAAGCTGGCCCGAAGATGTGGCAGACCTTCAGAAGGCAAACGGCAAGGAGAACTCTTAGCCAAACGGAAGAGGGTAATGGGTTCAACGCCGACCCGCCAAGAATCGACCAGAGGGTCATTCAAGGCTTGGTAGCTACTGGAGGAGAGAATTCTGAGACGGAACGACAGTTCAACCGTCAGACGCAAGGGAAGTGAAAAGAAGATCTTTCCTACACAACAACCCCAAGATTGTATCTAGCGCTATACCATTTTGCAAACCAGGTTAGTAAGACTTGCACAGAACAGTAAGCTAAGATGTAGAAGAATCATGGCTTACTGGAAACTAGCAGCACTTTATACCCTGTTTGACTTCCTTGGCTAGAAATCTGGCCACATGTGGCCTTTCAAAATAGGTTTAGACTGGACTCTCTTGTAGCCCTAACTGCATTTAGGACGCAAACACTTACCTGGTTTTGCTATTTTAGTGGCCTAATAAAGGTATAGCTTGTATTTTCAGGCTATTTTTTGTGTCCTCAACTGTAAAAAGTGCTTTTGTTGACTCACTTGATCTAAGCCTACGTTAGACTTTTCAAGACAGTTCAAAGGAGAAAATATTGGCCATTTCACATAATTATTTGGTACCTGTTTTAACAACTATTGGGCGGGGCGGGGGACTCATCCTTTCACCTGCTTGTCACGAAACGTGTTCCCACTTATTTTAAAAAGGGAAAGAATTTCAGGTCAGGGCAGTTGTGTTGGATAATTAACTTTCTCACCTAGCGAAGGGACTTTGTACACAAGTAATTTTGCTTCTCTAAAGCAGCATAAAGACAAGAGGTATATTTCTTTCCCTGGGTTTATTTTATTCTATTTTACTGTCATAAGAACAAAATCCGAGCGAGCAAATTACATTCGGTGCAGCAATAAAGATTAAATGGAACAAGAGAATGCGGTAGTGGATTTAACGAGCCGATAAAGGAACAATAAAATAAAATAAAAACCACTTCATCCCAGTCTCCACGTTGAGATTTTGTTATGTGCGTTGGCTGAGCTTCAAAGCCAAAGGTTACAGCCAGAAACGCGGTAAAGGGTCTACGGTTGCTCTGGCTTGGGATCGAACTCCCTTTACGAACTTTCCTCTGGCCATCAGAAGGTCAACACGAGCAACCCATGCCTTGGTCCACACCAGAAGAGACCTTAGGCCAGGGGCGCCCAATCTTTTCGGGCCGTGGCTTGGTCACGTGGTCCCTCCCACCGGAAGCGGAAGTAAAACACGCCTTGCAATCTGTTTTGCAACAGAACGAGATAGATTTCAGGCTGCCATGTTCTCTGCTGAAAACAGGGATGTCCAAATTATGGTCTGTGGGCCAGATCCGTCCCCTAATCCATCTGGCCCATGCTGCCCTCATCACTCCCAGAAGCAGAAGTAAAATGCACTCGGGTACATTTTACTTCCACTTCCGGGAGTGACGAGGGCAGTGCAGGCGGGATGAATTGGCCCTGGGGGCTGGATCTGGCCCACAGGCTGTAGTTTGGGCACCCCTGCCTTAGACCAAGGTTTCTTAACCTTGGGTCCCCAGGTTTTCTTGGACTCCAGTTCCCAGAGGCTTAAGTCGGCACACCTGCTGGTCGTTGAAGCCCAAGAACATCCGAGGGGTCAAGTTTGAGAGACCTCATTGTAGACTGCTCCAGCATCTTCCTTACACCCGTATCCCCAGCGGCTAACAGTCCTCAACGTCTCCCCCCCTCTCCCCCAAGCCCCTTTTCCTCACCTGTTTGGCGGCTACGCCTCTACAGAGCAGGTGTAGAACAACCCCGGAGACAGGCAGTGGCCGGTGGTAACTAGGACAGCAAAGAGGAAGGCAAGAATCAATGGCCAAGTTGAGCCGATTCAAGTTGCGTCGACTTGCCTATGGCGCCAAGCTTAGTCCAAAGGGTAAGGCTCCACTTCAGCCCCTCTTCACCCAGCCAGACTCCTTCTCCCTTTCAAAGTGTAAAACCTTGCCTGGTTTTAAACCGAGAAAGGTGCCAGGTCATCATCTCCAAAGCGTCTCTCTGTCTAGTGATGCTTTCTAAGTGGACAGACCAGTTCCACTTCCCTTCCAAAGATGCAAGCATCCTCTTGGCCCGAGGGTTGCTTCTCATCTGCCTACATCCATGACAGCGAACCTTGGCACGCCAGCTGTTCTTGGACTTCAATGCCAAGAAGCCCAAGTCACTGTGAATCCTCACGAATGGGTTTACGGCATTCGCGCAGTGAACCCATTTGTGTGGATTCACCCTTGGGCTTCTGAGAATTGAAGTCCAAGAAAAGCTGGCGTGTCAAGGTCCCAAATTTCGTCCCAAATTTCTCCTAAGACAGTGATGGCGAACCTTGGCACTCCAGATGTTCTTGAACTTCAATTCCCAGAAGTCCTGGAGTGCTGACCTGGGCTTCTGGGAATTGAAATCCAAAAACACCTGGATGCCAAGGTTAGCCATCACGGTCCTAAATTTTGGGATGAGGACTCCCAGGCTGTAGAAAGGCACCGGATTTGGAGAAGACTCTAAAGATGGTGCCAGATGATAATATGAAATAAAAGAGCTGATGAAACCAATGTAAGAAGGAGAATAACTTACTAGCTGAGAAGCCCAAAGACTGTACGGATGCAGTGAAAATATCCCCTATGTTTAGAATTCCTGCATCCAAAGTTGATGTTCAACCTCCATCAGGAGAGGAATGAGAAATAGAAGCAAACCCACAGAATTGGACTGGATCACTACTTTAGAAGCCAAGTATTCATTGCAAGCAGATAAGTAGGTACCACTTCGGTGGCAAAGGCAGCAGCATTCCTTGCCCTCCGTGTCTGGTCCTGCCTGCCACATGACCCTAGAAACATATGTAGACGCAGAAAGCGCTGGCTCTTTGGCTGTAAACGGAGATGAGCACCACGCCCTGGACATGACTGCCTTTTGAGCAAGGGAAGCTTTACCTAGTTAACATAGTTAAATATTATTATTTATTTATTTATTTATTAGTTCAAATTTATATTGCCGCCCACTCGCCGTGGCGACTCAGGGCAGCTTACAGACACTACATTACATTACATTACAATATGTTAACTATGCATAGTTACACGGTTAACTAGCCAAGCAGTTACTCCAAGTAACTGATTTATTGATGCGCCCCATGGAGACAAATTCTGACCCACTTCAGCCTCCTCTGAGTTGAGGGATTACTTATGCAAATAAATCCCACAACTAACTACAGTGGAACCTCAGTTAACAAACGGCTCCGTTAACATAAAAATCGCATAACAAAAAGAAATCCATAGAAAATAGTGGCTGGGTCTGTGGATTTTCCCCCGGAACAGATTAATTGGTTTTCAATGCATTCCTATGGAAAGCCACGTTTCGGTTACAGTATTTTGGTTTTTAATGCATTCCTATGGGGAACCATGTTTCGGTTACAGTGTTTTGGTTTTCAATGCATTCCTATGGGGAACTGCATTCAATGCATTCCTATAGGAAATCCAGTTAAAGTAATTTTCGCTGTAAGTAACATCCCAGAGAACACATTAATTGCGTTAACCAAGGTTCCACTGGTACAGTATTTGGAAAATCATTAGGGAACAAAGTGAGGAATTAACAGCGTTCTTAAAACAAATCCAATGGGAACAGAAAGTAGAAGTGTGCAAAGGTGCAAAGTCCAAGACACCAAAACAGTGGTTTGTGTGTGTGTGCGTGATTGTCGGTTTTTAAATGCACCACAACTTTTTTGGGGGGGGATCTTTAAAAGAAAAGTGGTAGGTGAAGAATTACACTTAGGATTTTAAAACTGACCTTCCTTTCTTATCAAGGGAAGAAAGGACGTGATTCCCTGCACTGAGACCTACTTATCGTATTATGAGATCATATTGTGATTAAGTAAATCTGGCCCACGAGCTGTCAAATTACACATTACACACAGAACGAAGGGGGGAAAACCTCTGCCATGCAATGTTATGTCTGAAGAAGTGGACTTTGACCCACGAAGTAAAGTTAAAGGTCTCCCTGGCTTGAAAGCCAGTCGTATCCGACTCTAGGGTTCAGTGCTCATCTCTGTTTCATAGCCAAAGAGCCAGCACTGTCTGCTGTCTGCCACGTTTCCGCGGACATGTGGCAGGCGTGACTAGACACCAGAGGGCACGGAACACTGTTTACCTTCCCACCGAAGTGGTCCCTGTTTATCTACTTGCACTTTCTTGCTTTCGAACTGCTAAGTTGGCAGGAGCTAGGACAGAGGCGGGAGCTCACTCCGTCATGCAGCACCCGGGAATCGACCTTCGATCTTCTAGTCAGCATAGTCCCTTGACCCATGAAAGATAACATTAAAATACATCCTTTAGTATGTAAGGTGCCACAACGTGTTGTTGTTGTTGTTTTGCTTTGTTTACTTTATGATATAAATAAATAAACATAATAAGGTAAAGGTTTCCCTTGCTCGAAAGCCAGTCGTACCCGACTCTAGGGTTCAGTGCTCATCTCTGTTCCAAAGCCAGAGACCCAGCGCTGTCTGCTTCTGCAGACATTTCCGTGGTCACGTGGCAGGCATGACTAGACACCGGAGCAAACTGAAAGCTGTTTATCTACTTGCAATCTCTTGCTTTCTAACTGCTAGTTTGGCAGGAGCCGGGACAGAGACGGGAGCTCATTCCGTCCTGCAGTATATAATAATAAAATATGGAGAGGGGACGTGTCTAAGACTGAGCATGAAGGGCATCCCCGCTGCAGAGGCCTCCGTAGAGGAGGAGGAGAGACTCCGGATCCTGACCGCGTTCACACAACCCTCGCCCGGGAGTCCCCTGCATCCATCGCTGCGCGCTTTGGGGCTGCGCCAAAGGGGGACTCGGGCGGAAAGATGGGGGGACGACGACCCAGATCCTGCCTTCCGGGGCAGAGACGGGGGTCTCCCTGAACCCCTAAAGTAAGCCCGGGCTCGGGCGGCGCAGCCGGGCAGGCGGCCCCTTGGGCGCAACGCAGGCCGTGTGCGCGTAAAAACCCGTGCGCCCTGGCCAAATGGAGAGAAAGCGAAGAAGGAGCGCAAAAAGAGCCAAGGAAGGAGGTGGGTTGGAGAAAGGGGGGGGAGAATGAAGGCAATTTTGGGGCTCCCACCCACCCCCACCCCCGCTTCTTGCTTACCGGATCGGAGCCCCAGGAAAAGCCAAGCGGCGGCCAGCCTCCGCCCTGCCCCGCCGACCATGATCCGAGCCGGCGCGCCTGGCGAGTGGCGTCGCTTCGTTCCCCGGCCCTTCCGCCTGGCCTCGCCTCCCCTGACCCGCCGGGCTCCTCCTCCTCCCCGAGAAGAGCCCGCCCCGGCTCCGGAGAGGACCGGAGGGAGAACCGCTGCGCCGGATCGGAGGCAAGACAGAGCGGGTTGAAAAAGGGTGCCTCCTCCCGGGCTTGGAAGCAAGGTGGGCTCGCTTGGTTTGCGTTTTTGGGGAGATCGCGGGGACCCCAAAGGTGGGCGAAGGGGAAGCGGATCTAGGAGGGTGGAGGAGGAGGAGGAGGAAGGACGCCTTCCTTGATCCTGGCCCTGAGGAAGGGTGGAAAAGTCCCAAGGGCAGGAGGAGCAAAGGTAGACCTCTCCACGGGAAGAGCCTTCAGGCCAAGGCTCTCCACGCCCCGGGATCCAACTGACTCCATAACGGTGAAGCAAAATAATAAGCACGTGTTTAATTATTATTATTATATTTGAATTTCTATACCGCCCTACTTGGCAGAGCCAACTCAGGGCGGTTTACACACATGTATAGTTACAATCACAACATATCAATAAGTCAAGAAATTGCAAGTAGATAAATAGGGACCACTTTGGTGGGAAGGTAACAGCGTTCCATGCACTCCGGTGTCTAGTCATGCCTGCCACATGACCATGGAAACGTCTGCAGAAGCAGACAGCGCTGGCTCTTCGGCTTTGAAACAGAGATGAGCACTGACCCCTAGAGTCGGATACGACTGGCTTTCGAGCAAGGGAAACCTTTACCTTTAGGGGGTTAAGACGCTGAACTGGCGGGTTGGAAGGTCGGACTTCGATTCCCGGGTGCTGCACTATAGAGTGAGCTCCCATTTCTGTAGTGTGCAGTGTGGCGAAGACGCTGACTGGAAGGCCGCAGGTCAGCAATTCGGTTCCAGAATAATACTGCAAGGACGGAATGAGCTCCCGTCTCTGTCCCAGCTCCTGCCAACCTAGCAGTTCGAAAGCAAGAAATTGCAAGGAGATAAATATAGGGACCACTTCAGTGGGAAGGTAAAAACAGCGTTCCATGTGCTCCAGTGTTTAGTCATGCCTGCCACAGGTCCAGGGAAACGTCTGCAGACTCAGACAGAGCTTGCTCTTTGGCTATAAACAGAGATGTGCACTGAACCCTAGAGTCGGATACGGCTGGCTTTCGAGCAAGGGCGACCTTTACCGAAAATAAGCACAAGTTTAGAGCACCAAGGGAAGGGGGCACCACAGAAAACTATGAATAAAGCGGAAGTATGCAAAAATACATTCCCACAAGCCCTGATCGGCAGGAGTGCTGGCTTGGGCTTCTGGGATTTGAAGTCCCAAGAACATCTGGAGTGCCAAGGTTGGCCATCGCTCTCCTAGTTGCTCAAACTCTCCAGCAGTTCTTGGACTTCAATTCCCAGGAGCCCTGATCAGCAGGAGTGCTGACTTGAGCTTCTGGGAACTGAAGTCCAAGAACAGCTGGAGTGCCGAGGTTCACCATCACGGTCCTAGAGGCAGGAAGAGCCTGTACTTTGACACTCAAGAGTTAAGCTGTGAAGTTGGTTTCATGACCAATTTGTTTTGTTTCTCTGTCTCTCTCCCAGGTAGAAAGTGAGAAAGGAGGCTGAGGTGCAGAAATTGGACCCCCATTCTTCTGCGGAAACGAAGCTCCAACCCCCTGGCTCTAGACTCCTCTCTCTCCACATGGCCTCTTCCAAGCCCTTGACCAAGTTCTGGGAGTGGGGCAAGAATATCATCTGCGTGGGGCGGAATTACACGGAACACGCCAAAGAAATGAAAAACGTCCTTCCGACGGAGCCTCTCTTCTTCCTCAAGCCCTCCTCCGCCTACGTCAGGGAAGGCTCTCCCATCCTCCGGCCCTACTACTGCCACAAGCTGCACCATGAGGTGGAGTTGGGGGTGGTGATCGGGAAGAGGGCCAAGGCGGTCCCCGAAGAGGCGGCGATGGGCCACGTGGCCGGCTACGCCCTCTGCTTGGACATGACGGCCCGGGACACCCAAGAAGAGTGCAAGAAGAAAGGGCTTCCCTGGACGTTGGCGAAAGGATTCAGCACCTCCTGCCCGGTTAGTGATTTCATCCCCAAGGAGAAGGTCCCCGATCCGCACCAGCTGAAGATCTGGCTGAAGGTCAACGGGGAACTGCGGCAAGAAGGACACACCTCAGATATGATCTTCTCCATCCCCTACATTATCAGCTACATCAGCGGGATTGTCACTCTGGAAGAAGGGGACGTCATCCTGACCGGTAGCCCGAAAGGGGTTTCCGCTGTGCAAGAGGATGACGAAATAGAAGCTGGGATCGAAGGGCTGTTGAAGATGCGCTTCCAGGTAGCACAGCAGAAGTCCCACCCTTGAGGAAAGAGGATGATTTTTCAGACCGGGACTGAAAGGGCCGATCTTCTCCTGTGAGACAGGAAAGATGGAGACCTGGGTGTCTCATTTTGGGGGTTCTTCTTCCTTCTCCAGCTCAAACTTTGGATTGCCAAAATGAAGCCACTTCCTTGGCTTTATCGTTGGCCAAATTTAACTTCTCATTGATACCAGAGAATAAACAAAACCGAAATGTTATGCCACTTTGAGATTAACTTATATTTTAACATTAGCTTTCGTGGATCAAGTCTCCCGTGTCTGACGAAGCGGACTTGATCCACGAAAGCTCACATTAAAATATAACAGTTCGTCTCCAAGTGCCACAACATTTTGGTTTTGTTTATTCTCCGATATGTTTCCGGTAGTAACCGACAGACCAGCAAATGAGCCAGATTCTGTCTGTCTCCAGATTCACACAACGTGTTGGTGTCCCCCATCAGCCCCCGCTTGAGCCTGTTGGTCTTATATTTAGAGTCTGAGTCTGACACTCAGACTCTTCAGGGCCCTCCAAGTGACGTAGGGGAGGTTCTGCTCCTCAGCCTTATCCTCCTTGAACATTGTTGGGGTTCAGGCAATTTTTCTACTTTTCTTTCTGCCCAGGCTTTTTCTTCTGGGATAGAGTGGCATGGTCAATTATTAATCCCAGCTAGAGGAAGCCCATTAAATCAGTGTTTCCTAACCTTTGGTTCTTGGATTTGAATTCCCAGAAGCCTAAGTCAGGACATTGACTGATCAGTGCTTTTGGGAATTGGTTTAGGCTTCTGGGAATCGAAGTCCAAAGGTTGGGAAACGCTGCATTAAATCATTGGGAATATGGAAAGTCCACTTGGACCTCAATCAGTGAGCCACTGGACGAGGTATTTTTCCTCTGCAGTTGCAAAACAACCAAGCAGGCTAAAGTAAGAGGTGCTTCAACATTGTGTATTCCAAAGGTTGTGTTTAATAATTTTTTTAAAAAAATCCAACTCTGGCATTTCATAAACGATAATGAATGTAAGAAATATTCTTTATTACCACTGTGCCTGAACAGAATGCGGTGGAGAATGGTTGATTGTTGGTTTAATAAGTTAAAAGTTGGAAAACGTTTTTAAAATGGAGTTGAATGGAACTGAATATCAACATGTAAATTAAAGGTTATGTTTTGCTGCCTTCTTTATGTCACAAACTTTGTGTTAGCACTTGGTCTCGAAGCAAAACACACCATGGCGTTCACAGTGTTCCGTGCATGTTGAAATGGTCACAACAGTCTTTTAGAGTTGACCAGTATTATCTGGAAGTGTGGGGGAGAAAAATAGCCACATATTTTCCTACCTGGTATAAGTTAATAACATACACTGAGAAGGAAATACACTTACATCTCTTCCGTACACTGGAATGCAATTACAAAACTTAAATGTCGATTAAATTCGCTCTATGCCACCTTTGCGATGACGTTTATGAAGTTGAACATTCATCGCTCGGCTATTTTGAATCTGGGCACTAGTTATTTTCCTTTATCAAGCAAATTTAGGCTGGCCTCCACGGGATCTGCTAGTTTGCAAGACAGCAAATTCACTCTTAGCCCGGTTCGTGAACTGGCTGAAGGAGTAACCTATGGAAATATAAAATAATACCTTTTCGAACCAGCTTCAAAACAAACCCCCTCCCTTTTGATATAAGCTAGATTTGCAGCAGCAAATTATTTTCCACACCCAAAGATACTTTCCTCCTCTTTCTGTGGCCTTTACTGCACAAGCCTGTTGCATCTCTACTTACCTTAAAGTGAATTTTACTTCGTTCAAGAAGAAGCTGCCATTTTAAGCTGGTCTTTTGAGACTCTGTGAAACTCTGGAACTCCTGGACCTGGTGAAATGAGTAAAGTTTAATTACCTTGAAATCCAGAGAGCTGACTCTTCAGGCCAAATGACAATTTAACTGTTCACTTTAGTGTTTCATTGTTTCTTGGAGTGAAAAACACACACACATATAGCAAATGGAAAATGCAACAGCCTCAATGAATGTATCTTAAGAGAAACCCAACATTAAATGTTTGTTTAAAAGAAGTAACCTGAGACTAATACATTTACTAGGAAATACATTGTACTTCTTTCTCTAGCTGATATATTTAGAGAAAGGTTTTGGACACCTTAAAAAGTAAAAAAATAATAATTTACTCTTGTGCAGCTTCTAAAAGTTGCTTCATCTGGTATAGAACTCATAATAAGATTTATAAGCATGCTTCACACACATAGGTGTGTTTTCTTGTTGGGAACCCCTGCCCTAAATGGTACCCCCCCCAAAAAAAAAACACATTATTAAGGGTTTTGTTCCAGATAAAGCTAGGAGCAGAAAGTAAGTTCTCACAGTGCAGCCTAATGCTTCTTCAGCAACTGTATCTGAAAGCCTGCAAGCGTGCAGAGTGCCTGTGTGATCTGTTAGGTCAACTACTAAATCAAAGCTGGGGAAGACGTCCGTCATTTCCGAAGATGAAGAGCTGCTACAGAAAGAGCAGGTATGTGTACTTTCATTGACCACAAAGCGACACTTGGCACTGCAAGAAAGAAGGAATGTTTTAACATGAACATAGCGAATTGAGTGGTTTTTTCCCCAAACTGTCTTTCCATATCCACTTTTCAGCCGTTCCCTCTTTCCTAACCCATGATGCAAAACGTCTCTCCTTATCTGTGCATAACCATAAAAGTCCTTTGACTTCCAGACATTTGTATTTCCTTGTTCTTCCTCATTTGTTCCAGTGAATGTATAATTTAAGTGAGGTTACAATACTTCAGGAAAAGATTTGATACAGAATGAGGAAAAATGATTTCATTAATAGAGAAATAGGCGTTTTCCATGCAAAACCATAATATAGAAAGGAATATCTTAAGTTGTTGTTAAACTTTTATTGGCAGATAAAGAGAAGAACTAATAAAATGTTCACAACCTTAGCTGACCATAGCTTACACAACACGATATTAAAAATTGCGGCTTCCATGTCTGTTAACTACTTTATCTAGAAACTGAGCAATTTATGAACATTCAGCAGTACGGAATTGGTGGGAATAAAATGTGCACAAACAATTGCTGACTTGTATCATATGTACATTACAGACTTGAACTTATTGAGTAATTCTGGTGAACTAATATCTGTAATTCATTCTTAATGGTAAAATCCTTGTTTAAAAGGAGAATTACAGGTGCAAATGGTATGAAAGGTGATTTAAAATGACGAGGAGCAGCATGACCATAACATGTAAATAGCTTAATGAAATGCTTACCATCTGTTTCGTATTATTTTATTTGTTTCATTGTCAATATTCAGTGTTGAAATGTAGGCAAAAATCATGCCATAGAAAGGTTCTGTTTTTTCCTCATTTGCCAAAGCTTCCATCTTTAAATTCTCCACTGTATAAACATCAAGTATTGTTTGCACTAAAGATAACCAGGGAAAGAGATGTGATTATCCAAATTTTAATCCAAAAGTCCTGTGAGACATAGAACACTCTATCAAAGCGAGGGGTCACTTGGAAGCAGACTCACGGTTAATGGACTCTCGGATTTCATCTCCCATGGCATCGTCCAAATCTAACATGTCTGCACTTTCTTTTATAAAGTTGAGTAGAACGTGTGCTTCTGGTGTATCTGGAAAAGGAAAAGGAAAGGCACATTTTTAAATAGTGTTGATAAAGGAAAGCTTTCTTCTTTAAATGATGTAACCGAATATTGCCTAACCTCATGGCAATCAGCCATGAAGATTGTCCTGGGAGCAATATACTGCAGTGGATTTCCATTTGCTTTCTGCATCAAAGCATGACCCCCGAACCATTGATCCAGTTCCAGAAGTCAGTTTCTGGTCCCGAGTCCTTTTGGCACTCAAAGTCCTCCTCAGCCCCAGGCCAAGATTGATGAAGCTGATGCCCTCCATCTTGATCGATTCAAGTCGGATTTAATCCACTTGGGGAACATCACCCTTCCCTGTGGACTTTGCTATCCAAGGACGTCAGTCCTCAGGGTTGTCAGGTTAACCTGCCAGGTTAACCGTCACCTGATGATCAGCATTGAGTCGCTGGCAATAGAGTCTACTTCAGTGATGGTGAACCTATGCCACACATGCCAGAGGAGTCACTCAGAGCACTCTCTGTGGGCACATGTGCCGTCATCCCAGCAGAGTTCACCCTGCTCCTTTGCCCAGAAGTCCAATGGAAGCATATTTTTCCTCCAGCACAGAGTTCACTCCACCCCTCTGTGGCACAGATGACAACCTGTTGAGTTTGGGCACTCACTCTCTAAAAGGTTCACCATCACTGGTCTACTCTATCACTGTAGCAGGATAACCTGGCCAGGCAAGCCTGTACAAGGCCAACTGGGAGACTGTACCTCATTAACCTTTCCTTTCTGTCACTCATCTCTCCCACCTTGCCTATTTACCTGCTTTATTCCTTGTATCTCTCCTCACTTCAGTGGCTCCCCCCCCTCCTCCTTTGAGTCCACTGAGGAAATCAGAGCCAGAAAACACCACACTCTGTGTTAGCAGCTCTGGCTGCTAATACCTAGCCGGGGGGGGGGGGGGGGGGCTCAATGGCTAGACCTGGGGCCCTCATCAGCTCTGGAGAACAAGGTTGTTTGGAGGGGCAGTGGTAGAATCCCACTAAGGTAGGAAAGCAGCACAATATGCTGTCAACTCTTTCTGATTTGGATACAGGTCTTGGCATCTCACATCCTTTGGCATAAAGAAATCTCGGGGTAGGACTCTCGGTGTGGGTGCTTTGTTTTATTTATTTAAGACACTGACTGGGAGGCAGAAGACCAGCAGTTCAAAACCCGAGTACCGCATGACGGAATGAGCACCCGTCTCTGTCCCAGCTCCTGCCAACTTAGCAGTTCAAAAGCAAGAAATTGCAAGTACTGTACCAGTAGATAAATAGGGATCACTTTGGTGGGAAGGTAAACAGTGCATGTGCATGTCTACCCATGCCTGCCACATGTCCACGGAAACGTCTGCAGATGCAGAGAGTGCTGGCTCTTCGGCTATAAACAGAGATGAGCGCTGAACCCTAGAGTATGATATGACTGCATTTCAAGCAAGGGTGACCTTTACTTTTACCTTTACTAATCATTCATGGGCACCTTAAAATCAAGAAGAACAGACTCCTATCCAAACTGCCTAATCTGTATAATTATACACACTGGAGATAATGAAGATGAAAGGGGAATAGATCAATAGAGATACTGTATAGTTCTTTCATTTCCATTGTACAGCATGAGGGTGAGCAAGGCAGAAGACATGAGGTTGTTTGGAAGAAAGCCCAATGTTTTCAGATGGTTGAGTTGGCAATGATTTAACCGTCCAGTGAAAATGCCAATAAAAGGGAAGGCATTGTTCCTTTTTCCGTATGGAGGAAAGTGACATACAGTATATTTATTTAATGGCATAAGAAAAGTAAATAAGATAAAGGCTTGAGAAAGTTGATATTGGCCACACTGAGCTGAAAAGAGAACCTTCTGGGGTAGAATAGAAGTCAGTGCAGGATCATTGCCAGACTGAAGCGGGCTCACACCATGGCTTTCTTTACCAGATTTGGGTTTCCCAATGACACACAGCATGACAGGTGGGTCTACTCAGGTTGGTGCTTTAAGAGAAGCACCAGGTGAGGTGGCTGCCCTCACCACCTTGATTTCCTCAAGTTGAAGTCGTTTGGATAAGTTAAGATGATGGGTCAGGTGCTTCATCCAGAACTTCCTTTCCACCAGTGAAGCTGAGCCCTTCCTGCCCATGGCCTAGGACAGTAATGGCAAACCTTTTAGAGACCAAGTGCCCAAACTGCAACCCAAAACCCACTTATTTATTGCAAAGTGCCAACACAGCAACAGGGGAGGAAGGAAAGGCTCCCATTGGGCTGCTGGGGGGGGGGAAGTGCTCCCATTGGGCTGATGGGTAGAGGAGTGGGGTGAACTCTGTGCTGGGGGAGGGAGGGAGCATTCCCATTGGACTGTTGGACAGAGGGGTGGGGCAAAATATGTGCTGAGTGACTGCACGGGTACCCACAGAAAGGGCACCGAGTGCCACCTCTGGCACACATGCCATAGGTTCGCCATCACTGGCCTAGGACCCCATGGAAGCTGGCCTCAACAACAATGGGCCACAGCATAGGTACAAACCTGCCTAATGCTGAGGTCAGTCTTGAGGATACTAGCAGGCAAATGTGCTACTAAAAGACGGTGCATGGCCGTTCTTAGTTGGTAGAGCGATTTGTCTGGTTATAAGACTATTTGTTACTCAACTTCCAGTCCCCATTTGACCACAACAAAAATTAAATGTTGACATGTGGATGAACTAATCTATAGGCCAGTGATGGCGAACCTTGGCACTCCAGGTGTCCTTGGACTTCAATTCCCAGAAGCCCAAGTCTCTTGTGAATATACACAAATGGGTTGACTGCAGATATGCACAGTAAACCCATTCGTGTGCATTCACAAGAGACTTGGGCTTCTGAGAATTGAAGTCCAAGAACATCTGGAATGTACGTGCAGTACACCCATTCATGTGGATTCACAAGAGACTTGGGCTTCTGGGAATTGAAGTCCAAGAACACCTGGAGTACATGCAGTAAACCCATTTGTGTGGATTCACAGAGACTTGGACTTCTGGGAACTGAAGTCCAATAACACCTGGAATGCCAAAGTTCGCCATCACGGCTATAGGCTAAAAGCAAACAGCACCAGTTTCAAAATCCTAAGTTACCCTTTGATTGTCTACAAAAATAGACCATCATAGAGTATCATCACAATTTTCAAAAGGTTTTAAAGCTGCCACTTACCAGGATTAGTGGTAATGATGGTTTTTGAAATTACAGTAGCGACCATGCCGTTTCGAAATTTGTCAAAGTTTATTCTTACATCTGATGCAAATATGACTGGCAAGAAAGATAGGATTGTATTGTTATTTTACGGAAAGCTTCAGCTTTTGCAATAGTCTCGGCAAAAGCATTCTGCAAGAAAATTAAAGGTACTGTACCTGTTTCACGAGGCACCCAGCTTTGTGCTAGCTGGATAGATTCATTGTCCCAGCTAGAGGGAAAGTTAATTAAAATATTGATTAGTTGATTAAAGTATATAAACTGCAAATCATACAAATATTTGGTGCCCTTGACAAGGTGTGGAAGTTGGAGAGATTCTTCGCAAACAAGGTTATGTTTAAACCTATTGAGTACAAATATATTATGAGTGAAAACTGAAGAAATGAATACAGAGATAGGAAATGTCTGGAGAAACCAGCTACCACCTCTTATGTCCTTCAGCTTGTTTTACACTCAGTTCTGCCCCTGTCATTCCAAAGTTATTTTTAAAAGATTTGAACCCACCTGCAGTGGTTCAAATGGTTAAGATGCTGAACTCGAAGACTGGAAGGTCGGAATTCTATTCCCGAGTACTGCATGACGGAATGAGCTCCCGTCTCTGTCCTAGCTCCTGCCAACCCAGCAGTTCGAAAGCAAAGAAATTGCAAGTACATAAATAGGGACCACTTTGGTACGAAGGTAAACAGCATTCAGTGCACTCCAGTGCGGAAGCATGCCTGCCATGTGTCCATGTGCAGACGGAGACAGCGCTGGCTCTTTGACTATAAACTGAGATGAGCACTGAACCCTAGAGTCGGATATGTCTGGCTTTCGAGCAACGGCGACCTTTACCATTACCTTACATTTAAGGAGGTTCCTATCCAAGTATTTCTAGACATTCCACAAATATTTGAGTGGTCCCCATGGAGCTAATTCTAGCAACTAATCTCCCAGATTATTAGTTGATGCTAGCAGTATAAGAAAAAGGAGACATTTTGGTAGTTGGGATGAGCTGAACCCCATTTTTTTGACTCAGACTTGTTCTACTGCCTTTGCATGGGGAATAAACCAAAGCATGATACATAGGTCTTGCCATCAATGACTTATTTCTTATAATAGCTAAATATAACGACAACATGCATGGGGGTTCACTACTGAAGACTAGATACAGTACTATGAAAGGATAGGGGAGATACACTGTCTTTATACTTTGCTAAACAGAGGGCTAGAACTGATGGTCCTTTGGTTTGATCCAGTAGTGCTATGCAGTCTAAAGCCATGGTGGCAAACCTTGGCACTCCAGGTGTTCTTGGACTTCAATTCCCAGAAGCCCAAGTTTCCGTGAATCCACATGAATGGGTTTACTGCGCGTACATACTGTTTTTGGACTTCAATTCCCATTCATGTGGATTCACAGAGACTTGGGCTTCTGGGAAATGAAGTTCAGGAACACCTGGAGTGCCAAGGTTCACCATCACTGGTCTAAAGCGTTGTTTACCTATAATGGTATAGAGAGCAGTGTTCCTGCAAAGGTTGATCTATGGATGGTGCTGGGCAATATGTTGCCCAGGGCAAGTGAGATCATCAGTGTCCTAACTAACTAAATGGCTTCTTTATTTCCTCATTTCCATGATAACCTTTCATAATTGATTTGTAGTACTGTTTCACTCGGTTTCTCCTGAGGGAAAGATTTGTCAATAACTCATAGAAATGGGTAATATATTCAAGGCCATTCTATTGAACAGCCTTATCTATAATAGAGGTTAATGGATATTACTGCTGCCATTTAACAAATGCTGCTGTATCATCACAGAGGCCACACTATTAATAAGAGGCTTCAATTAATGACCACTGTATGTTGTCAATATTTGTATTCAAGGCAGTGTTCTTTTGTTTAGTACTTCTAAGAATTGGCGGCGGCAGCTGCAACTCGTATCCGACGATGCATTTTTTTCCTGAAGCAGAAAAAAATGCCTCTGGTGTGAATTTGTTGAAGGTGGATCCCAGCTTGCCATGAAGTGACCCACTCACTATGATCATGGAACCATCTCCTGTGGCACATATGAAATGAGGCATGCAAGATTTAACAATGGGACTGCAATGAAATGACACAGCCTTGTGGATATAGACAAGGTGCGCCTTCACAGCCAGTCCATCTGGCATGGCCTCTTCTGCCTCCATGGTTGTTGGGAATCAGAATTCCTCCTCCACTTATTTTAGCCTTGGCACCTGTATGATGGTTTCTAGTGGCATTTCCTTCACTGAGGGGGGCCATCGCCCCACCTAAAGGGGCTCATTGGCCTGTAGCCATTGGCCCCTTTAGGGAGCCAGGTTATTTTACTGCCACCCAACATTCAGCGTTGAGTCGCTGGCTGCATGGTCTACTCCATTACCATAGCAGGATGTCTGGCTGAAGCACCCTTAAAATACAGCTTACCATATCATTGCAAAGGAAGACTCAGTTTCATCGAACAGCCTCACTTCACATCTGTGGCCTTTCCGTCTGTCTGAAGTGGTGAAGAATTTTGTTTCACCAACCTTTGTGAAGTAGAAGAGAAACTTTTATTTGGATTTTAATCGTATATTTATACCTAGCTAGTCAATCCATAATATCCTTGTTAAAATTAAAAAATATTCCTTTTTTTCGAGGGGGGGGGGTTAATGATTGAGCAAAGAGGGGAACCTGGATCAACACCAATTGTATCTCTTGGCAGAGAACATTTTAGTCAGATACCACCACACATCAATGGACAAAAACATTCCAATCTGCCGTTGCTAAATCCTCTTCAACAAGGTTGCCAATAAGCAAGATCCCGCTTCCCAAGACATCCTATGAATGTTGCTTAGCACTCAATCAAGCCCAATCTCCTGCAAACTAAGACAAAATATCCCTCCAGTCTACTGATCCTGAGTCTTAGATCGGAGGTTCCCAACCTTTTCAAGCTGGGAGGCAGGTCAAGATCTCTCACTCATTTTCGAGGGCCAGATGGCCATTTTGCCCTGCCTGCATGATGGGAATGGCCATTTTGCCCCAACAGCTTCAAAAGGATGGCCATTTTGTTTTTTCGAATAACCTTGGAGGGGTGGGAGACCACATGAAATGGCACTGTGGGCCTTAGGTTGGGAACCTGTGTCTTAGATATTCAGAAATCAAGTCACTCATCCAGGCAAACAGAGCCTCACTCCAATTTGTACCATTTGTTCTAACTTACCGACTTAATAGCTGCAAGAATGTTAAGGATTCTTCCATCCAGGCTCTGTCCGTTTGCCACAATGTCCCCTAGGGAGTAGAAATCTTGAGGGTCCTTCACAGGTAGTTTCAGCAGGGATAGCAGTTTGGTGTCCACCTCACCGTCGGAGCAGACTTTGACAACGGAATGATTCTCACTGAGCAGTAGCTTGTAGCAGCTGATAATGCAGAAAACATAACAGCTTAGCCATATCGTTATTAAAAAGATGTTTGTGCATTAATAAAGACTGTGAATTAGCAAGGATTGTTGCTATGTCTTATGCTACTTATGTGAAAAGTTATCTTCTTGGTATGTATCATACCAGTGTTTGTGGCTGATTAAGGACTCCTTTCTTGTACAGCACTTATCACTGGAAACATACCAGTATCGTTATCTGTAAATGTGTGAAGACAGCTCAAACCATTAGTTAACAGAAGAGTCACCACAAACTCTGCATCGGAATAGTGGCATGTGGAATATTATTGGTGTACCTAAAGTTCCTGACAAAAGCTCTAGAAGCAAACAATATTGTGTATTCAACATTTGTAATTAAACATTTCCTGAGAATCTCCAGTCCAGCTGCCAGTTGTAATGAGCAATCGTAGATACTTTAGGCTACAATTTTGCACCCATCCACCTCCCTCTAAGCTGAAGGGAAATTATTTCACAGTAAGCTTATTATTATTATTTTTAGATCATACATCAATATTCAAGAAACATTACATATCTATGCAACCTACTTGCATATCTAGCTATACTTAACAAAATTCTTTCCACTGCTTTTCTTATTATTCATGGAAACAAATGCAATTGTTGACTTAACATATCCTATGTCTTATAGTGCTTCTATCCAAGGAAACAGATGCTCTGTATCATATAAGCATCTTTTCCTCTGGCTAAACACCTGACTGGCTGGCTGTACTGGAAGACTGTATCTCAGCGTAGTCCACCTAACATGATAGAGGTGAGGGTAATAATAATTTCATGTCAGAAATTATTCTGGGTTGAAAGGATTTTTGCAGGAGAAACACCGCTCAGGGGACGCTCAAATGAGGCTCCTTTTATGTCCCCAAGATCTTTTTCCCACCAAAGTGGTCCCTATTTATCTACTTGCAATTTCTTGCTAGGTTGGCAGGAGTCGAGACAGAGACAGGCATACAAATACTGTATAGCAAATTAAACAAGAATCTCTTTCCTACCCTTTGTGTTACAAATTCATGAGGACAGTTCAAGCAATTAATAGTGGTTTTTACCTAGGTGTCACGGGGTTGAATTTTCCCTCTTTCTCAAGTTCCTTCGTCTGTATTAGAGGATTTTCTATCATGACTGTCACAAGGAAAAATAAAAAAATGCATAAACCATGGGTTTAAATCAGTGGTGCCCAAACTAAGGCCCGGGGGCCACACCCGGCCCCCGGATCTAGTGACCGGCTTCCTGAACCACATGATTGGCCCATGGCCCAAAAAGTTTGGGCACCCCTGGTTTAAATGGTACAGTACAGATAATTGAGCAGGAATCCTTGAAATGCAATCTTATTTATTGTATGTATTATACTTATACCTCACCCAACTAGAAGATTTCCCTACTGTTCAGGTTTTATGTAGCATCCTGTGCATATATGGGGAGCAGTTGGTGCTTTATGCTTCCTCGAGGACAGAAAGCCTACAATTTCATTATGGTCATCTCCAAGGTGCAGCAGAACTTGCATGGAGTATGAGTGCTAGCACGACCCATGGAGTTTGCTCAAATCCTACTGAACGCAGAAAACCCATAGTTAAAAGTTTGGCACACCAGTTGACTCATGGCTCATGCCATTGAAAGAATGTCCTTCTTAGGGTAGTTTTCTGACATTCTGGAGACTAAGTCAGGAAGACTTTGTCTGTGGCCTGCTATACATGTCTGCACTAGAATTAAACAATAAACAAAATGTGGACACTGTGTTCGATTAGTATGAACCACTAAGCAACCTTCTGTCTTACGACTGATTTGTACAGATAATCTGTTAAACATTGGACACAAACCAGTTAAAGTGAAGTGAACCAGTTTATTTCAGGAGAGGAAGAGCTAATTACTTTCTTAATATTGGCGTGGAGAGGTTTTGCTTTCTTGTTGATCAAGAAAAGGTTTCCACAGAAATAAACTGACTGCATTCAATAGGCTGCTATGCTCTTGACTAATTACATCCTTCATGGATCATATGTTTAGTGGCAATTATTAATACAATTATGTGCATTTTTAGAAGAATGAAATATAAGTTAAGGATCATTCTAAGCAATCTTGGGGACTGTTTTTCTTTTCCCTCTCTACCGCCTGATGACAGTTTTACTACATTTGAAAATGGGTTCTTAAAAAAGTTTATTTCTTCCCACTCACTCAGTTCGACAGAACATTTTGGTTCCAATTGAACAGTCTGCAACTTCTTGACAGAAAACACATTTAAGACCACAAACACATCATCTCAATTCAAAAAGGGAGGAAAGCCTAGTGAAACTGAAACATGTTCGGAATAAACTCTGGCTCACCGCAGTCACCGACTCTGAAGCTTTCTGAAAGGGATTTAATGTACTCCTCTCTCCCCCAGGAATGTACATTGATGAAGTAAGAGGGCGAATCGCGGACAGTGAAACCAAAAGTGTACCTTTCTGATCCAATATCTGTGTAGAGAAACAAGGCAAGTTTCAGAAAGCTATTCAAAGTTTGGATTAAATGAACGTAGCTCATGTGTGCGTTTGTGCCAGAGATTACTGTGGGTTGAAATGGCAGGGGATGCTACAACACTCAAGCCTCAAACTGCTGACTTGCCGACCTTCCAGTCGTCAAGTCCAGCGTCTTAACCACTAGGCCACTGCAATCCCTTGTAAGAGAGGTAATAATAATTTCAGGTCAGAAATTATTCTGGGTTGCTGGAGAAACTCCACTCAGGGGATGCCTGAATGAGGCTCCTTTCATGTCCCCAATATCTTTTCCCCACCAAAGTGCTCCCTATTTATCTACTTGCAATTTCTTACTTTCGAACTGCTAGGTTGGCAGGAGCTGGGACAAAGACGTGCGCTCATTTGGTCATGGAGTACCCAGGTCTTGAACTTCCCACTTGCCGGCCTTCCAGCTAACAAGGCAAGCTTTTTAACCATTGAGCCGCCCCAGTCCCTTGTAAAAGAGGTAAAACATGAAATGCCTAACAAAGGAGGAAAAGGTGAAACAGAGTAGAGGATGTTCATTCATACCACTAGATGTCAGCAGATTATTATTATTTTTTGAAAGAAGGAACTTCAATTGTTTTATTATGAATGGAATTAGAAGGCAAAAGGAATCTGTCAGTTACAGGTTAGAAGAGGGAAGGGATAAAGGCAATTGGAGGGATCCTTGAGTCTCTCAACTTCTTGTTCCACCTCTCTGGCTTGTGGACCAAAGCCATCCACAGGAATTCTTCCAGGACTGAACAATGTTGTACAGAGGAACAAATTCTGCCCCACACCACTTTAACAGAGGTTGACTGTTTGTGTGATTTAAATAATACATAAATTTAAGATTTACAGGGCAAGAACTTCCTCCCATGTGTACCTATGGGGACTTTTGGATCAAGCAAATAGAGAGTGCCTTATCCTGAACATTTTGCAGTGTGCCCGTTCTAATTTCTGGTCTAAGCCCTTTGTAGTCCAAAGTCGTTTCCATAGAGTTTGTGTAGATCCCCCCTGGATTAAATACATTTTAAATAAAAAAATATATATATCAGGAAAACCACTGACATAGAGGTAAACCATGAAAAACAGCTTTAATGCTTTAAAAAGAACTTTACTTTTTCTGTCTGGAAATCCTTTGGCATCTGTTTTTCCAATCACCACACCAATTATACTCTGAGAAAAAAAGGGAGAGAGATTGCAGAATATATTCATGAGATACAGATGTACAGGATGGATTTGATTTCACAGACCCTCTTGACTCCTTCCCTAATAGAAAGCATGTTCGACTGCTGCTATTTTAGCGTACGTTTCTACAGAAGCATTGATGTATTAACAACATAAGCAGTCCTCTCGCTAGATTTGAAAAGATGACAAGTAGAAAATTATATAAAGAACCACCATCTGTTTGTTTTTATAAGGTGAAAATTTACCTGAAAATATAACTCTCTTGCCCCCTGCTACTTACACTGGGAGTGAATGCACAAGAGGGAGTGAAACATGGATATGTCAGACTAGTTACGAAACAAGATCCTGACTCATTTACATGGGGCCCCTATGATTTTTCTTCCTGACTGTCTAGGTGGTAACCTTGGGTGGGCAGTTATGTTTCTACTTTCTATTTTCTTTGCTTTTAAAATAATTTTATTACACCCCAGTGAGTTCTTAAGTGTAGATTATTGCAGAATCAGTAACACGTTAACAGAAACAAATGTGACATTTCCAGAAGCTGCCTGCCAGTGTAAGGAAAAGCAGCTTCTCAGAAAGCAATTTTGTATGGAAGTGGAATGGAACTGGGGAAGGGGCCCTTCTTTATCAAACGTTCACCAATCCTGTACACCGTCTTCCTAAAACTACAGTGTTTAAAAAGCAGCCAATGTGGGCTGAGGACTGAACAACATTGGCGTATAATTTGTATTTCTCTTATATGCACATAAGATGCACCTATTTTGAACTTTTAAGAAATAAAAAGCACCAAAAAATAACAGTAATTACAACAAAAATGCAAAACATCTCTTTGTGGATTTTTGCCCCATGCTATTGAAATCACTGTACAGCGGCTGCAGTGGTTAAGAAGCTTGCCTTGTTAGCTGGTAGGATGGCAAGTCGGCAGTTTGAGACCTGGGTACTGCATGATGGATTGAGCACCCATCTCTGTCCTAACTCCTGCCAACCTAGCAGTTTGAAAGCAAGACAGTGCAAGTAGATAAATAGGGACCACTTCGGTGGGAAAAAGATCTTGGGGATATGAAAGAAACCTCATTCAGGTGCCCTCTGAGCAGAGTTCCTCCAGCAAAAATCCTTTCAACTCAAAGTAATTTCTGACACAAATTTCTGAAGCAGGATCCATCTGGCATTGAAATTGGTTATGGGACCCAACCTAAGCTCTAGCTTGGGAAGCTATGTTTGACTCTGCAAAGAGCAAATAGGCAGCCCGAAGGAAGGAAGGAAGGAAGGAAGGAAGGAAGGAAGGAAGGAAGAACGGACGGACGGACGGACGGACGGATGGACGGACTGACGGACTGACGGACTGACTAACTAACTAACTTCTGGCCCTTTTTCATGTGCCCTCAATGAGGGAAGAGGATTAATCATCTATAAAAGAGAAGTCTTTTCTATCATGATATGCCAGTTTTGCAGGGAAGCTTCACTTTGTATTAATGTTTTATTCTTTTCGGTTGCCAAGCAAAACACATGTTTCTCTGTGTGGCTTTGTGTACTTAATTACAGCAGCTCTTCTGTTTATAGTTAGATGTCATATACATTCTATTACATTGAATGTTCACTTGTCATGTAGACCGGCTCGAGGAAGCTGCATGTGTGTTTTAGGTGCTATGTGCTTTCGGGTTGATTCCAGATCTTGGCAAATCTAATGACATCTCTGAGGAGGGGTTTTATTGGTGCCAGTCCTTTGCCCCAACAGGAATTTGAACCCAGATCTCTTGAGCTCTAGTCCACCATTCCTCCGTTCCACTCCAGTGGCATTATATACACCGTTGTGGTATACATACCACATAAATAAATAAATAAAAGAAAGAAATCTACTAGGCCACTTCCTAAGTAGTCTCAAATTTAGAACTGTCTTCTGATCAATTAAAATTGAACTCTACCACTGTTAAATTGTGTGAAAAGATGAAGAGAAAGAAGAATGTAGCAGTATATGAAAAGATTCACATTGCTGTTGTTTCATGTCATCAGTTCAGAATGGACTTAGGTAAAAGTAAAAGCCACTCTTGTTCAAAAGCCAGTCATATCTGACTCTAGGGTTCAGTGCTCATCCCTGTTTTATAGTTGAAGAGCCAGGGCTGCCTGCATCTGCAGACATTTCTGTGGACATGTGGCAGGCATGACTAGACACCAGAGTGCACAGAACACTGTTTACCTTCCCACCAAAGCATTACCTATTTATCTACTTGCAATTTCTTGCTTTCAAACTGCTAGGTTGGCAGGAGCTGGTCTCGAACTGCTGACCTGCCGACCTTCCAGTCATCAAGTTCAGTGTCTTAACCACTTGAGCTACTGCAGCCCTAGAACAAATACACCTGTTGAAAAATAGGAGCCTGGATTTCTGTATCCTTTCAGCCAGCAGGTGGGGCAAACTTATACAGTATGTGCAATGAAATTTCCTCAAGTCTCCAAATGTTTGCTGCCTTAAAATGCACCGTATTAATGTTTATTTTATTTTATTTATTAATTTCTAATGTGTTTAATCGTGGTTTTTAGCCTTGTAACCCGCCCTGAGTCTTTTGATGAGGGCGGGAAATAAATTTGATTAATAAATAAATAATACATTCATATGTTTGCTTTCCTAATCCAATTAAATGGAAACCTATCCTGTGCATAACTCTGCTGATAGTACAGGGCTGGTTCAAGGGGATCTGAGATGACATTTTATGCCTTAAGACTCTACTTACAACAGTATTTGTTTCAAAATCTTCTTAAGCTTTATCTTTACAAAATTATTTAACTTAGAGCCTTTTAACAAATTGAAATTCCATAATTCCACATTAAAAGCATGAACTCTATCCCTAAACCTCCTTAAATATCCTTAATTTGGAGGGAATCATTACCAAATGTGTACATTTAGGATTGTGGCCATCCAATCTAGCTAACCAAAGGCGAAAACAGGAATCCCTGTTTCCCTTTGGCAATACGAACATTTTCCAAACCTTTTTATTTATTAATTTCCTTCCAGAGCTTTAGCATTTATATTTTTAAAAAATAGTGACATAGTGATTTCACTATACAGTATATTATTTTTGTGGTAATCCGTATAAGATATAGTTTACTAGAAGTAACTGTTTTCTTTAAAGTTATACACATACACACAATTAACTGCTACTAGCTCCCTTTGAGAAGAATGCCTGCCATTAAATAAACCATATTTCTTTCCAAATTGAAAGCAAGATTTGTTTACTAAGTTAAACTACAATAAACTGAGTTCCGGCTTTGTCCATTTTCTAATACTTAATCTTCTCTCAGTTGATGTAAAATAAATAAAACTTTCTGGCCAAGTACATCTGTCCCACAAGAGAGACGTTGGAAACTTTCATGTGCTTTTAATTCTGTGCCAAAGAAACATCCCTTGAAGCAATCTATGACTCTGTAATAGATCTTTTAACTTTGATAGGTGGGGGGGAATTGCAACTCTTATTGTACGTTAAATCAACAGCGTTCACAATATGTTAATAGGCATCTCGGTGCTTGGAAACATTTTCTTTTCGGGCCGCAGCTTTTAGAATCTCCTAGACACCATGGCCGCTCCAGAATCCCCTGGCAACTGTGAAATTCTCAAAGCTGTAGCCCCATAAAAGAAGCATGTCCAAAATGTGATTTAACCCACTTGTAACAGTGAAACTTTTGGGCACAGGAGACGCATACCTAAGATTCACCTGCCCCATCTGGATTGTTCAGATTTATCTCATTGAAGTTACAGTCCCTAAGATTTCCACTGAGGGTCCATTTAGGCTTCAGCTCCAATCTTGTCTATGTTCCCTTGCATTGAAAACCATGCTGAATACAATACAACTTAAATTGAGGAACCCTGGGGGCCTCATGTTACTATTAATCTTGAATGATTACAGTCAAGGCACCGTAAGAGGCTCTGGTGAAAGAAATAGACTAGGAATAGTAAAGGTCACCCTTGCTCAAAAGCCAGTCGTATCCGACTCTAGGGTTCAGTGCTCATCTCTGTTTATAGCCTCTGTGCCTGCAGATGTTTCCGTGGACATGTGGCAGGAAACGCTGTTTACCTTCCCACCCAAGTGGTCCCTATTTATCTACTTGCAATTTCTTGCTTCTGAACTGCTAGGCTGAGACAGACACAGGAGCTCACTCTATCGTGTAGTACTCGGGACTCAAACTCCGACCTTCCAGCCAGCGAGTTCAGCATCTTAACCACTAGAGCCACCGCAGTACAGAAGTACAGAATAATACAGAAGGCAAAATACTCAACAGCATACATATAGTAAAGGTAAAGGTTTCCCTTGCTTGAAAGCCAGTCGTATCCGACTCTAGGGGTCAGTGCTCATCTCTGTTTCAAAGCCGAAGAGCCAGTACTGTCTGGTTCTGCAGATGTTTCCATGGTCACGCGGCAGGCATGACTAGACACTGGAGCGCATGGAATACTGTTACCTTCCCACTGAAGTGGTCCCTATTTATCTACTTGCAATTTCTTGCTTTCGAACGGCCAGATTGGCAGGAGCTGGGACAAAGACAGGAGCTCATTCTGTCCTGCAGTACTCGGGAATCAAACTGCTGACCTTCCACCTCCCAGTCAGCGTCTTAGTGACTTGAGCCACTGCATACAATATACGTAAGGGGATTGTCCAGCCCATTAACTGTGCCAGGGAAGGAATAATACCAATGCCACAGTTGTTTTAACTGGTGTGGTAAAGCTCTGGGTTTTACCACTGTACCACTGTTCAGTTGTACCTCGCTTAAAGATCATAATGTGTTCCACAGAATTGCTATCGTAAGTGACCAATTGTGACTTCTGGCGGGGGGATTGCAGACCCCGATTTATTTGTTAAGCGAGTTTTTGATTGGTTTTATTTGTTAAGCGAAGCAAACATTCAGAGAAAATTCTGCTCTTTAAGCGAATTACTCTTTAAGCGAAGCGCTCTTTATGTGAGGTCTGACTGTATTTGGAATCTAATTATGTCCGGATATTCTCTTTTTTCAAGTGTCCACTTTAAAGTCTAGATTGACATACAGAATAGGCACAAACAGCAGGGCCTTGCCATATGTAGACCTTCTGCAGATGACTCTCTATGTCACTTTTCATCATCTCAGCCATTTAATAGCTATAAAAGTGGAAAGTTTTTGCCTTAATTATCATTTTTAAACGATCAAGGAAGCTGGGCATGAATGCTCACAGCTTCCAATCTGGTGTCCATCGTCTCACAGAATACATCTCCAGTGTACTGTGATAGTATAATGCAGAGTCTGTGGAAATTATCCACTCAACATCTATTTAAAGAAAATACAAAGAAGCCTCTGATACTTCAGACAATCAACTGTCCAGTTGACATTGATGGTTGTGCTATCCACAATCTATGGTCAACAGAAGCATCGGTTTTCACCTTCTGAGAAGGTACAAAGAGAAGTTAACATACTTTGGACCTATTAATTATGCCAATGCCATGAACATATAAAGACAAACCAATTACATAATTTGTGGTAATATAATATAGTTAGATATAGTTTCAATGGGAACAAGAAGTATTTATGTCACAAAGACCTACAGGACGAGCCAGATTTGGGTGTAGATCTGAAATGGCGACAAAACTTTGTGCTGAAATGGAATATGCCATTCTTTTAACCTGAAACGGAAGAAAAGTATATTAGGGCATCTTTTAAAAGAATCAGAACAAGTCATTTCTATTATTCCATACAGAAGTTGTTCCATAAACAATTTCCCTTGACAAAGTTACATTGTTCTATAAAGACCTGTTTCCTAGAGTAAACATGGCTAAGGCAAAAAAAAAAAAAATTGAGATAGCTAAAATAATTCATTTATTTTCTGAACCAGATGATTATTTTTTAAAACTACACTATTAAACTTAATAGTGTTATTATGCATTATTCAAATAAAATTCTTGTGGCTGAAATACATTAGTACAAGGGTTCCCAACCTTTTCAAATTGCAACGCTTTCTCAGTCAGCTTCGAGGGCCGGATGGCCGTTTTGCCCTGCCTGCACGATGGGGTGACCATTTTGTACCAACAGCTTCAAAGGGGGGCATTTTGTTTCTTAAATGCCCTTGGAGGGGTGGGAGGCAACTTGAAATGGTGCAGTGGGCCAGATTCAGCCCGCAGGTCTTAGGCTGGGAACCCCCTGCATTAGCAAATTGCAGCTAGGGTAGGTCCACTGAATTGGTGGAACTTATGGAGCAGTTGAATCACCAAGTCCCATTGATTCAATAGGCTTACTCTAGATGTTACTCATTTCTGCATTTTGAAACAGTGTTAGCATTTTTACACATTAAGATATTAGGCCATCATTTCCAGATGTTATTGCTTAATTCAGATTCTAGAAGAGAATTCTCTGATGTGTGAAAGTAATAAATAGTAAATGCAAGGAACCAGAATTGTGTGCTAAATGCTCCATGCCTACTTTGAAGTTGTTTAAAATGTGTTCCTCGATGGATACTGTTTCATGAAGGAAATGCCTTGCTACATGACTTTATCAGTCTGCCACTTCTCAAATGCCTCCTTTTCAAGGATCGTGTGAAAACAACCAGTGTCGTAGATGGAGTGTCAGATTTGAAATTAGAGAAGACGAGATTCAAATCCCCAGCCAACACTGAATGGTTCATTCACAGTCCTTTTGTAATCCTCCACTACATCTCACTGCAGAGGTAAAATGGCATGACCTGGCACAATATAGCCCTGAGCCACTCTGGAAAAGTTCGAGGGGAAATTATCTAAATAGTAAAAGATAAGAAACTTTTTGCTTTTTAAAACCTTCATTCTTGTTCAAGAAAAACTATGCCTGGGATCCAAATAACTTTTTCATGGGGAGAGTAAGAAAAATGTTCAAGCCCTCCACCCATGTTGCCAGAACAGCCTAGCATGTAAAATAAAATATAAGAATGGGTAAATGTGGAATTTTGTGTGTGTGTGTGTTGTTTTTATTTTATTGAAATACCCCCCCCTCTGCTAATTAACATTTCACTTTCTGCATGTTTCTAATTCAGAAATCAGGCAGGTGTTTACAGGGGAGAAAAATCTGACTACACTTTCACACTTTCCTAACAGAATCTATATACAGGTAGTTTATTTCTTAATGATTTCACATGGGCAATGTGAGCAATAAATAAATAAATAAATAGTAGCATATATCTCTAAAAAAGGATTGTGCTACCATTGGTGGCAGCAGCAAGAACTCTTTCTAAATCAGGGGTTCCCAACCTAAGGCCCGTGGGCCGGATCCAGCCCATGGTGCCATTTCACAGGGCACCCCACCACTCCAAGGGCATTTGAGAAACAAAACAGCTGCCCCTTTGAAGCTGTTGGGACAAAATGGCCACCCCCCATTGTGCAGGCAGGGCAAAATGGCAGTCCGGCCCTCGAAGCTGACCGAGAGAGCGTGACCCGGCCCCTGGTTTGAAAAGGTTGGACATTCCTGTTCTAAATGAATGACAGAAACAAAAAAGGAAGGAAGGAAAGAAAGAAAGAAGGAGGGAAGGAATTTTAGGAATTAAAAGAAATTGGAGTCTTTTTTTAAAAATTGCAGCATCAGAAAAATGAAATGTGTTCTGGTTCCTTGAAGACATTCTGGTATTTATTTATTTATTTATTTTATATAATACAACATTCACTCTAAAGGCTATACAATAAGATAAACATGTCTTTCCTATTGGGTGCCCTCACATGCACTGAGAAACTGAGAAGGAGTCACAGTGTATCCAAAATGCTTTTGTAAAGTATTTGCCCTAGAACTTATTTCTTTTACAGTGTATTTCTGCTCAGTAAAAGATATCAAACATATCAGATTCCTCTATTCTTTTGTTGTTGTTACTCTTCCTCCATCAGACCATTTATTCATTATACTGTATGTTAGAAATCTAGCATGTCCATGGATGAATGAAAATGGGAGGGGGGGAGAGAACAAAGAATTGTTTGCCAACTTTTGATACATGCCAAACAGACTTTTAAATACTTTGCAACATTTGGTCAAAACAAAAAAAAAAAATATGTGGATTCCACAGCTCGGTTTCCATACCCAAAAGTCTTTCCTTTTAAATTTCATATTGTTTCCAGTTATTTATAGTTCAGGCATGAAACATCCTGACTTGAGAAACCAAAGGGATACTAGGTTGGCAGGATACTGTCCACCTAAGCATCTATCACAGGGATTCTCGACCTGTGGCCGGTGGGACAGATGCGGCCCCCAGCACCATTTCATGTGGCCTCCCACTGACTCCACCACATCTGGAAGTGCCATGGGGTGGAGGAAAGGCAAAATGGCCGTCCGGCCCCCCGACGCGGTCTGAGGGAACGTGACCCAATGGCCCCCTGGTTTAAAAAGGTTGAGAACTCCCGATCTATCATATCCTTCCCTCAAATGCCGTGTTAAATAATTCATTGCCCATTGAAAATGGATTAGCGGTGGGGATTTTTCTTTGCACCGGATCAGATTATCTTAAAAGAACCACTGAAAAGACAACTCAAGTTTTTAAAATATGCAAAGCATTGGCTGCTGCCTCTTAACTATGGCACTAAATAACGTCCGATCAATAAAAGACGCTATAAATGTCGTCCAGCTCAATCTTTTGAGACATATAATGGAATATGGTAGGAGTCGTTGACAATAGTTGCTGATTGAGAGTGTTTTTGTGGCAATAAACCAAACAGCCAACACCAAAACCCAAGAGGACTTTGAAGCACATTTTAATGGAAATTCTGGATTTCCTTTCCAACCCCTTTACCGTATGCCACGGCGATGCATATTAGGGAAGATCAGTAACCTTTAAAGAACTACATTGACCAGGATGTCATAAATTGGGGTGCCCAAACTTTTCAGGCCACAGACCAGTTGTGTGGTTCAGGGGACCGGTCACTAGAGCCCAGGGGCCAGATGTGGCCCCCAACACCAATTCATCTGGGCCGCAATGCCCTTGCCATTGCCAGAAGCGGAAGTAAAACACATCCATTTTACTTCTGCTTACAGGAACGACGAGGGCATTGCAGGCCAGATGAATTGGTGTCAGGGGCCACAAAAGGCCCCCAGGCCATAGTTTGGGCACCCCTGCCATAAATGAAAGTGTATGATTAAATTGGATAATAATAATAATAATAATAATAATAATAATAATAATAATAATAATAATAATAATAATAATAATAATAACAATAATAATAATAATAAAGTTGTTATTGTTATTATCATCACATCATCACCATCATCATTACTATTATTATTTCATGTCAGAAATTATTATAGGTTGAAAGTATTTTTGCTGGAGAAACTCCACTTAGGGGACGCCTCTCCTTTCATGTCCTCAAGAGCTGGGACAAAAACAGGCACTCAGTCCATCATGCAGTACCCGGGTCTCAAACTGCCGACTTGCCAGCCTTCCAGCTGACAAGGCGAGCATTGTAACCACGGAGCCACTGCAGCCCTGGTTTAAAATGTTTAAAATACAGTGCTAAGTGTATTTTAAAATACACTTTAAAATAAAGTGCTAAACACTGCGTGAAAAGTTTTTTTTCCAAAATCTGAGGTAAATTCTCAGCAGGAATAAAAGGAAATCACGAGGCATCTTCCTCAAAGATCTGAATTTTAAGCTTCTGCAAAAGCCATTGCAGAGTTTAAAAAATTGGATAAATTCAGCATTAAATGGAGGTGGGCCGGGAGAAAATAAAAATAAGTGTCTTCCAAATGTATTTTATGTTTTCATGCTCTTTAAAGAACCAGTCACACCTTTAGCCTAAGGGAGTTATAAGAGGCACATGTGGTAATTAAAATATCAGGTTACGGTAATTGATTTTTTGGGGTGGAGCCATAAGAAGCTCATGTGGTAATTAAAATATCAGGTTAATTGATTTTGTGGGTGGTGAGGAACATGACAAACCTCTGTCCCTCCTTGAGGCAGAAATTAAGAGGAGAAACTTTTCCCTCATGAAAGGACTGGGTTTGTGTGTGTCTTAATTGATTTTTGTTTTATTTAATTGTGAGACTGATGATTTTTTTAAACTGCTAAGAGATTTTAACAAATTAGAATTAATAATTATGATAATAATGTGCTTTCAGGGACAGCGCCTGATTTTTCCCCTCAGGCGACGCTTCACTCGCCTCGCTCACGAGCCCCGTTTGGGCGGGAAATCAGCGCGGCTCCCACTGCGCAGGCGCGTCTGTCCTCTCCTCTTTCTCCCCGCCCCGCCTTTCTCCTGCCACTCACTCCTCGCTAGCCCCGCCTTCTCTTCCAAACTCCCTGTTTTTCTTAAAGGGCCAGGCGCCACAGACAGCAAAAGGGAAAGTCCCACGTGCTCCAGGTTTTTGTGAATGGAGAGGCTGTGATTCTTCGGAAGCAAAAATTGCAACGTTTATCAGAAGGAGGTGTTAGAGGGAGAAGAGCTACTTTTCTGGCTTGCAACTGCCAGTATCCCACATAGCCACTCTGGGTGTCAGGGAATATTGTCTGATGTTTTTAAAATATTTATTTTAATTTTTTATATTTATATAAAGTATAAACAGCCTTCATTTATATTTAATTTTTTATATTTTAAATATTTATATTATTATAAATTATTATTATAAATTATTTATATTATTATATTATAAATATTTATATTATTATTTATATTTACAGTATATTTAAATATTTATATTTAAATATTTATATTTTAAGAATATATTTGATATTTTTATTTTAGATAAATATTTTAAATATTTATTAATATAAATATAAAATTATTATTATTATTATTATTATTATTATTATTATTATTATTATTATTATTATTATTATTATTATTATTATTATATTCAGGGAATTCTGATTCTCCAAAATTAATTAAAATTGATTTTAATTTTCATATTTTAAAACAAATATTTTATTTATTAAAATATTTATATTTTATATATCAAAGAGATATTAAAATATTTGTTTAGAAATCTCACATTAAAATATAACAGTTAGTCTTTAAAGTGCTACAGCATGTTTTGTTTATTCTCTGATATGCCAAAAAAGGAAGAAGGATGGTTTTTTTAAAGTGTATTTTGTAAGGTAAAGGTAAAGGTCACTCTTGCTCGAAAGCCAGTATTATCCAACTCTAGGGTTCAGTGCTCATCTCTGTTTATAGCCAAAGAGCCAGCACTGTCTGTGTCTGCAGACATTTCCGTGGACATGTGGCAGACATGATTGCACAAAACATTGTTACCATGCCCACCCAAATTGTCCCTATTTATCTCCCTGCAATTTATTGCTTTTGAACTGCTAGCTTCGCAGGAGCTGGGACAGAAACAGGAGCTCACTCCGTTATGTAGTACTCAGGAATCGAACTCCGACCTTCCAGTCGTCAAGTTCAGCATCTTAACCACTAGAGCCACCACAATCCTGCATATATTGTGTGTTGTTTTAAATTAGAGAGACAGCTAATCCATAGCAGTTCAACACCGTGCAAGTTTAACACCTCATATCTGGAGGTAGTTGCCTTGACTCCTGCTGGGAAATCACTCTGTACATGCTCAGAGACTACATCCCTGGTATGAAGATTGCAATGTAGTGTCTGTGGCAGCAGAAGCCAGGGATGTAAGAGAAAATCAGGATGGTTCCTTGAAAAAATCTGGCATAATTTTCAGGCATTTCCTGCTCAAATGGTCTTTCTTGCTTGGCTATGTGCTCTGTGTACTCCCTTGTTTAGTCATACCTGCCACATGCTCATGGAAAAATGTCTGCAGACGCAGCCAGCGCTGGCTCTTTGGCTATTAAAAAAAAGAGAGATGAGCACCACACCCTAGAGTCAGATACTTGCTTTCAAGCAAGAGTGACCTTTACTTGACTAGGAGCCTTAAAAGCATAGTGCCATGCCCTGCATTTCAGGTGTCAACTCTAATCCCAAAGATTTATTAGCAGTATTTGGGTTGGGTTGAATTTTAGGGACAATGAAGGAGAAGGAAAAGCTGTGTTACCTATAAGCATTGTGCCTGCAGCTAAAGAAAAATATAGTCTATGGTGATGTTTAAAAAAGAAAAGATTTATCTATTTAGTTTCCAGAAGCAAACCTCCGACGCTTGCAGAGAGCCTGAAATCGCGAATTGTTGTACCCTTAAATGCATTTATTAAATGATATTCCACACTGATCCCAAAATGTGGTTGATGATATCTGTGAAGGGACAGGCAGCCGATTTCTGCCCCAGTCAGACACGTAGAATACAAAAATGAGACACTCCGGCCCGAATTGCTCACAGTTCTCCGTGTATGGTTTTCATTTTGAATAAATGAATTTTGTTTGATGAAACGCATCTGAACACCATTTGGCTGAACACCATGTTCAGCTTCTCAGACCAGCTGCAAGGTGAGAGGCCATCTGCCCTCTTGGTCACAAGAACCACATTTCTGATAATTTAGTGTCAGAAATTATCCTGGGTCGAAAGGATTTTCGCGGGAGAAACCCCGCTCAGGGGATACCCAAATGAGGCTCCTTTCACGTCCCCAAGAGCTGGGACAGAGACGGGCGCTCAATCCTTCCTGCAGTTACCCGGGTCTCGAACTGCTGCCTCGCCGGCCTTCCAGCTAACAAGGCGAACTTCTTAACCACTGAGCCACCGCAGCCCCTCTTGGTTACAATAACCACATTTCTGATGTGTTTGTGTGTGCAAAAGACAGGCCAGAATAGTGTGAAAAACGATTCGCTCCCACCCAACCCTTTGAAACCTTGCTCCGCAAGACGGTTGACTTGTCAGTATCATTCACCCCTGATGAATACGAACGGCTGCGAAGGCAAGGCATTGTTTGTTCCTTACACTTGATAAAGAAGTCAAGGGTGAGCGCCCAGGGGTCATGGCTGGAGTAACTTGCAGTGGCAGCAGAAATGCGCTCTGACAGCATCTCTCGCCTCCCCAAAACATGTGTCCATTCTCAATGGAGCAGCGGCGTCGCAAACCAGGAAGCCTAGAAAGATGGGTTTCCTGGATTTGTTGACTGGGGAGGGTCAAAGATTCAGCCTGCTTTCCGCCCCACAACTCACACCCCACAACTCACACCTAAGAAACATCACCCGGCAGAACATCTTGCCATGAACTTTGGGGACTTACGTTTATCATTTTCCAACCCTGTCCACAAGAAATTGATGCACACCCGTCGCCGATTACGGCCAAAGAGCCGGCACAGTCTGCTTCTTCAGATGTTTCTGTGGTCATGTGGCAGGCATGACAAGATGCTGGAATGCTGAGAATGCTGTTACCTTTCTCTCCAAAACGGTACCTATTTAACTACCGGTACTTGCAATTTCCTGCTTCCGAACTGCTCAGTTGGCAGGACCTGGGACAGATGACGGGACCTCACTCTGTCACACAGCACTCTGGTCTTGAACTGCTGAACTGTTGACCTTCCGTTTATCAAGGTCAGCATCTTAACTACCAAGCCCATTCCTTGTACTATATTCAATAAAAGCACCACATTTAATTTGGACAGACCTTATGAACATCCACTAAATTCAGAGAGTACACCTTGTTTTCTCTGAGAAGAATAAATCACCTAACCCACCCTTCTCTCTGCTTTCGGTCCCAAAATAAAAGAAATCAATCGCATTCTTTTTCTGTATCGTTTTATTTTATTTACTCCTGATCGGTAATTTTATGACCTGCGGGTCAAGGCTATTGAAAGCTGATGTCTGCCCTGATTAATCCATCATGTCGGCTCCGTATTACAAGATCTTTCATTGTCTTCAATTAAAGCCCTGAAAATGAATACCACCTGTGCACGCATAGTTACAACGTCAATAAAGTCCATTATAATTATACACTGCTTGATGACAAATGACATGCCAAGGGGGTGACAAGTTTGCTCCGGCCACAGAGTGGGTGTGGGGAGGAGAGGCCGGGTGGTCACAACATGAACTGGGAGCATCTCTTCCGTTCAATCTTTCCCACATTATAAGAGACAAAATGCTGCGTCTCCTTTTTCTATGGCATTACATTGGAAGACATGTCTTCTTCTTCTTCTTCTTCTTCTTCTTCTCCTTCTTCTTCTTCTTCTTCTTCTTCTTCTTCTTCTTCTTCTTCTTCTTCTTCTTCTTCTTCTTCTTCTTCTTCTTCTTCTTCTTCTTCTTCTTCTTCTTCTTCTTCTCCTCCTCCTCCTCCTCCTCCTCCTCCTCCTCCTCCTCTTCTTCTTCCTCCTCCTCCTCCCCCTCCTCTTCCTCTTCCTTCCAAGTTCCAATAAAACTTTGGATTGCCAACATGAAGCCACATTTTTTGGCTTTGTTCTTGGCCAAACTTAAATCATCACCGGTGCATGTTTCTGGCAGTAACCGGCAGGCCAGCAAATGAGCCGGATTCTGTACCTTTCCACATTATTATTACTGGATCCAGGAAATTCTGATTCTTCAAAAGAAGGAGTGGGGGGAGAAGGAGGATGGAATAACTTAATAGGCAGAAAGATAAAGGAAGAACAAGCAACCAGGGACCTACATTGAGTTAGGGAAATTAATGGGGAATCAAAACTCCTGAGCTATTTATTTATTTATTGAATTTATATCCCGCCCCACTTAGCAGCAATTTACCTATCCTCTGCCCTTCTGCTACAGATAACTTGCCTACAGGCATTAGCGCTTGCCTCCAAATCAATTAGTAAAGGCTCAAGATGTTGACTCACACCTGCCCCCCCCTTATCACTTATAATTCATGCAAGAACTATCAACCCATTTTTCTCAGCTTCCTTTGCCCAACTAGCTCCAGGTTTCGTGTTTTCTTTACCCCTCCTTTACAGAACAAGTAAAAGGGATGCTATCTGCCCTCCGATTAGGGCATTTTGTCGAATGAGTCCACGGAAGGGCGAATCAAGCCTCCTTGAGTTATTTTCCCGGTTATCCTCTCCAGTCAAAGAAAAGGAAAGAGAGAAAAAGGACAACAGATCCAATGGCCCATGTATGAAATTTCTTCCGGCTATGAATCTACCCCTCCCTTCCTATTATCTGCCTCTGGGTGAATGAAGTGGATGGCTTTCATCGCTATTTGCTGATAGCGACACAGATCGAATTAAAGAGAAGAAAGCTTCATTCAAGAGAAGGTAGGGGAGGGAGATAAAAAGAACAGATGGATTTCACACTATCTCCCAACTTGCTTCTCTTTCCAATCTCCCTCTTGAAAGGAAGAAGCATTTAAATTATACAGTGACCGGTTCCTAAATTACATCAAAGCCATCGCGCCCAAGCTGGTACCCTACAACGGGCTCAAAACTTATGAAAGTTGTAGGAAGAGAGGAAGGGAGTTTATACTGACTAAGGTCATGGTTCTGTATAGCTCCCAAGATCAATAATCTTAGTTTTAGTTGGCATCACCTCTCCAAGTAGCTTAAGTTAAGTGGGGGACGGTGACTCCGGGCATGGTGTCTCCACTTCAACGTTTAGACCAGGGGTGCCCAAACTATGGTCCACAGGCTGGATCCGACCACAATGCCAATTCATCTGACCCATGCTGCCCTAGTCACTCCCAGAAGTGGGAATAAAATGCACCCGGATGGGCCAACTAGAACTAAGGTCTTGGGGGCTAGACAGAACCATGGCCTTACTCAGTATAAGCTCCCTTCATTCACCCCATGGGCTGGATCCAGTTCATCTGGCCCATGCCACCCTCGTCACTCCTGTAGCTGGAAGTAAAATGCACCCAAATGGGAGCATTTTACTTCCGCTTCTGGGAGCGATAAGGGTGGCGTGGGACGGATGAATTGGAACTGGGGGCCAGATCTGGCCCACCGGCCGTAGTTTGGCCACTCCTGGTTCCAGCAGAGAAAATGGCAACCTACAACCTTTCTCATCCTGTTTCAAAACAGATTGCAAGGCACGTTTTACTTCCACTTCTGGTGAGAGGAACCACGTGACTGGCTCACTAAACCATGTGACCAGCCCGCGGCCTGAAAGGTTTGGGCACCCCTGTTTTAGACCGAACTAGAGATGGGCATATTTTTGGCAACAAATTCGACCCCCTTCTAGCCCAAACTTTCAAGGGGTTACTTGAGAACTCAGAACCCATTATGAGGGAAGAAATAAGCACCTTGGACAGCTCTTCTAATGTTCAGAGGAAGGGCCAAGCCAGATCCATAATGAATGGTTGGGTTTCCGATTGTTTGGACAACAAACACCACAATTCTCCATTCAGGGGGTCCTACCTGACAAGGTAAGTAAAGGTAAAGGTCTCCCTTGCTCAAAAGCCAGTCATGTCTGACTCTAAGGTTCATCTCTGTTTACAGTCAAAGAGCCAGCACTATCCGCTTGCAAGGTCTCCCTTGCTTGAAAGCCAGTCGTATCTGACTCTAGGGTTCAGTGATCATCTCTGTTTCATAGCCATAGTCTGCATCTGCAAATGTTTCCATGTGGCAGGCATGCCTAGACACCTAAGAGCACAGAACACTGTTTACCTTCCCACCACAGTGGTCCCTATTTATCTACTTGCAATTTCTTGAGTTTGAACTGCTAGGTTGGCAGGAGCTGGGACAGAGAGGGGAGCTTGTTCTGTCTTGCAGTACCCAGGTATCGAACTGTTGACCTGTTGGCTTCCAGTCAGTATCTTAACCATTTGAGCCACTGCAGTCCTTTACCTTGATCCTAACCTGCCATGCGCTTTATGTTTATTTTCCCAGCTGAGCAAAACAGTGTTTAGAAAGCTGTTCTCCTGAATAGGTTTCAACATACGAGCTCATTTTACTTCCACTTCCTGGAGCAACAAGGGAGGCACGGGGTAGATGAATCACAGTAAACCCATTCATGTGGATTCATGGGGGCTTGGGCTTCTGGGAATTGAAGTCCAAGAACATCTGGAGTGCCAAGGTTCGCCATCACGGTCCTAGGATGATGCATGGAAGATATTTCACTATGAATGATGAAATACCCAGCTTTGCTTGGACAGAAATAGCACCTTCTCTCTGTCTGTCTGTCTTCTTCCAGACTCCCCCTTTTTCTAACCGGCCCCCAAATGCCAACCCAGCCTCAACGGCCCCCTGATCAAAGCCACAGAATGGCCAGTGCGAAGCGATGAATGCCCTTCCGTTATGCACCAAAAACAGTAGCTCACAACGAAGGAAGGCCGTTTCCCCAGCTTGAAACCCTACTATCTGTCAACTCCAATGATACGGCTCCTTTTGGACAGCTTTGCGCTGTACGCCTTCCTTTTATCTCCACATGGCCGGGAGCCAGTAGAAAAGCAGCCAAAATTAAACTTTTTAGGACTGGAATGTTATTATTGAAGCTGGGCAGAGCAGAATGGAGGGGGAGAAATTTTTTTTGGGGGGGGGGGGATGAGATTAATAATACAGCAAAATAAAAAAATAGAAGTCTTCATGGAATCCAGAAACCTCTAAAGCCCGGGCAATGAGATTGCATTTTTAGATTTATTTATTTATTAAATTTAATACCCTGCCCCAATCGGAAGGACCCGACTCTGGGCGGCTGCGTGTGGGCAGTAAGGGTGCCAGGCTTGTGGCTAAAGTTCTCATCCATGGCTTCCATTGGCAACCAGAGAGGAATGGGAAAAATATCTCTCCTCTCCTTGCCAATCCAGTGAAATGCAACACATTTACACTTTCCCTGCCCTCTGTAAAGGAGCAGGGAAAGTGTATTATTTACCCTCTTGGTGAAGTAGCTCATCAGCAAAGGGGTATCGTCCTCTAGAGCTCATCCATGCACCAAAACAAGTTGATGTCGCTGTTAATGAAACGATGTGGATAGCAACAGGATTCCTCAAATGTACACCAGGTGAGAAAATATACCCTCTTGTTGGTATCGCTCCACTTAAGATCAGGAGAGAAGTAGCAGCAGATGCTGAGATAAGCAAGTAAGAGAATCACCTTCAACATCCTCTGAACGGAGATGAGCCTCAAGTCTTCTGCCTCAGATCCAGGAACAGCTTTATGGCAAGAACAAATATTCTTGAGGGTAAGGTAAAGGTCACCCTTGCTCAAAAGCCAGTCATATCTGACTCTAGGGTTCAGTGCTCATCTCTGTTTCTAGTCAAAGAACCAGCTCTGTCTGCACCTGCAGATGTTTCCGTGGACACGTGGCAGGCATCAAACGCTGTTTACCTTCTCACCGAAGTGGTCCCTATTTATTTACTGCACTTGCAATTTCTTGCTTTCAAACTGCTAGGTTGGCAGGAGCTGGGACAGAGACAAGAGCTCACTCAGTCATGCAGTACCCGGGAATTCGAACTTCGACGTTCCAGTCGGCGAGTTCAGCATCTTAACTTTTTAAATGGGTTTTTAATGTTTTGGACTGCTGTATTGTTTGTAATGTTGCGAGGCGCCCAGAGTCGTTTTGAGTTGGACGGGTGTGCAAATTGGAAAATCTAATTTAAATTAAATTAAATTAAACTACTTGAGCCATCGCAGTCCATGCTTGATGGCTGGCAAGAACAAAACCAATTTAGAAGATGGAGGATGGAGATAATTGGACAAGGGATGACATTAAAGGAGGATGTGTCTCAGGATCTCAACCTCCTCTACATCACTTGGAGGAACCTGAATAGGCTGTGGGTCGGAGACCCTAAATGGAAGACCAACATGCTCAAGTGGGGGCTGCTGTATGAATGTGGAGAGATGCATAATCCATTGGCTCATTTACTGGTCTGCCAATTACAGCCAGATTACAGCCAACGAGGACTTAAGTTTGGCCAATGACAAAGCCAAGAAAGTGGCTTCGTTCTGGCAGTCCAGGATTTGATCAGGACATGAAAGAAGGTGTAACTTTCAATCAACTGCATACCTGAAAGGATAATGTTGTAACTGCAGGTTATCTGAGTCTCCTGGAGAGAGAGAGAGAGAGAAACCATTGTATTATCAGGAAACACGCATTTTCCTAGCCTCTGATTTGACCCAAGTTCTCCCTGGTTACTCAATTTCTCTGCTTTGACTTGAAAATAATAGGAACATTGGGAATATCTTGTGCCAATGTCATCTGGTTAATTTCCCCCCCTCTCTGCATCAAGGCAGAGTGATTTCCCTTTTAAAAAATGTTTTCATAACCCATTGCCTTAATCCTCCTTGGAAGAAGATGCATTTTCTAAGCCAAAAGGACTCACAATCGTCTTTGTTTAACCGAGAGGTGGTACAAGTTATATTACGGCGATTCAGCCAATTTTTAATGCACTTTTTATAGATGCGGCTTATATAAAAAAAGAAGAGTTAGAGTGGGGCAGATCTTTTTTTTTTTAATAACTGTCAGTGTGTTAATGTTCCCTGTAATCATATATAAAGAAATGTTTGTAGAAAGAGGTTCGATCAGATGTAAGACATTACCATCACGATGACTTCACCTGAAGAGTCTGGCCACGTCTGGTAGACTTGCCGGGTGATGTACGACCACACGCTTCGGTCTACAACCGAACGCAATTGGTCCAATAGCGCCACGGCTCCTTCCTCCTCAATGCCGGGGAGGGGGGGACGACACACCATCCCCCAAGGAAATCTGACATCACGTTTCCTCGTAAACTGGTAAAAAGCCTAGAACTCTATAGCTCTACCTTTGTTTGCGTTTCATTTGTTTTTACAGATTTGTGCGACCCCTTTAAACAGTCCCATTAGTTGATTTAAAAACCTATTAAGGAAGCTGGGTGGATTCTGGAGCATCGTCGCACACAAATTCCTGACATTTGAGAATAGGTTGCATTTTTTTGGGGGGGGGGCTTGAGAGTTGATGCAAAGGGGGCTCTTTCGGTGATGGGGAAGGCGGAGGGGGAAATAGCGCCACACGGAGTAATAGTTTAATTAAAAAGTTTCAAGGAGGGGGTTTAAGAAACACGGGACTCCTGTTATTAGTTTCTTCCTTGTGATCGGTAAATCCATTCCATCCCAGAAGACAAAGGAGACCTTCCTTTAAGTTCAAGGTCCTTCCAACGCAACTTGGGGGGCCTCAGAATTCCTTGGCGTAAGAACCAATCCATTGCAAAAGTGGTAACTGTTCCAAAACTGACCGGAAGGGCCCCCCGAGTCGTAGGCTGGGAAAGTAGACTTTCTAACTTGCAAGTACAGTATAAGTATTTCTATGGTGCAATACCAGAGTTGGCCACTAGAGACCACCATCTGCAACATACAGGGTTCACTGTTATCTGCAGTTTCAGGTATCCATGGTAGGTCTCAGACTGTCCTTTTTACCTGTGCTGCTAGCTGGCTGCCTATAGAAGAGCCCTGGTGGTGCAGTGGTTAAACAGCTATACTGCAGCCCAAATATTGTGAGTTCAATCCTAACTGGGGGGGATCAAGTTTGACTCATCCTCTTCCATCCTTCCAGGATCAGTAAAACGAGGCTCATGGTAATTCCCTCGTGAACTGCCCAGAGAGCGCACTAAGCACTATGGAATGATAAAAGGTCTCCCTTGCTCGAAAGCCAGTCGTATCTGACTCTAGAGTTCAGTGCTCATCTCTGTTTATAGCCAAGCAGTCAGCACTCTCCGCATTTGCAGTCGTCTCCATGGACATGTGGCAGGCATGCCTAGACACCGGAGTGCACGGAACCCTGTTACCTTTCCCACCGAAGTGGTCCCTATTTATCTACTTGCAATTTCTTGCTTCCAAACTGCGAAGTTGGCAGGAGCCGGGACAGCGACGGGAGCTCATTCCGCCATGCAGTGTGCGAGTATCGAACTGCTGACCTGACGCCTTCCAGTCAGTGTCTCGATGCTCAGTTATAAGTGTAGCTGCTATTGCTCCAGAGTCTGACAAGTGGCCTCTGAATAAGAGGGGTTTATACGGCAGGGAGAATGTTGTACAAAGCACATCTTGAAACATCATGAGAGGAGGAGAGGATTTGGGAAAGAGAGGCAAAATTTGTCAGGTAGGCTTGCATCAAATGGAGTGAAATCTCTTTTCTTTCCTCCGTTCTGCCACACAAGCCACTTGATTGCTGAAGCCATAATTGCGACAACCGTAGATGGTGCCTTCTCTGTGAATATGTATTACGTAGCATAGGAGTTCTCAATCGTTTTAAGCCGGGGCCGAGTCACGCTCCATCAGACAGCTTTGGGGGCCGGACGGCCATTGTGCCCTGCCTCCACCCCATGGCACTTCCTGATGTGCTGGAGGTGGCGGTGGGGGCCGCATGAAACGGTGCCGCAGGCCGCAACCGGCCCACGGGCCTCGGGTTGAGAATCCCTGATGTAGCAGAAGACAGATTAAAAAGAAGACAGATTTTGAAAGAAAGGCAGGGTGGATCCCCCCCCCCTTTTAAGCATATGGTACCATTTCCATATGTGAAATGCCTTAGGAATGAAGGGAGGGGGGGAAAGGAAGATCTAAAGGGAACTTGTGTGACAGTTTAGTACAAGAATTCTCAACCTGTGGACTGTGGGACGGATACGGCCCTCGGCGCCATTTCATGTGGGGTCCCTACTGCCTCCACCGCACCTGGAAGTGCCATGGGGTGGAGGAAGGGCAAAATGGCCATCCGGCCCCCGAAGCTGTCTGAGGGAGCATGAACCAACCCTTGGCTTTAAAAGCTTGAGAACTCCTGGTTTGGTAGCATCAAATGCAGAGACCGGGACGGGAAAAAAAAGAGGTTTTCTCAGAGAAAACAGATGTTCTTTTCTCATGTCAAGGAACCTGGACCGAAAGAGGCCGGAAAGCAGTAGCCCAAATGCATGTGCAGGGGAAAAAAAAGACTAAGGAGAATTTTAAACAGATCTCTCCCCCCCCCCCCCCATAAAAAAGGCCCCCTCCCAAAATAAATAAATACGGCCTTCCCCTCTCAAACAGGAAACAGATCTGGGGATGGTTCGGGGTGTGCGCGCGCGCAATGACAAAGACATTTGGCAATGCGGATCTTCAAAGCGCAATGCGCCCTTGCCAGAGCCCTTCAAAAGACATGGTGCGTCTGGGAGGGATGTTTCGAATAAGCAAACATCCGCTCACCAAATGGGAATTTGGATTTTATTTCCGTGAGACGCACACACCAGTGTATAGTGTGCGGGGAGGAAGAGGGGGCCCGACAAGAAGGCGGTTCAAATGCGCACAAAGTTCGCCTCAACCGGCCTCGGGTAGCTTTTGTCCCTTCCCCCTTGACATGCAGAGGGCTGGTGAAATGAGCCCATTCACTTCAATGGAATGGATGCCAAGAAATTCTCCTTTAGCTTAGGTCAAGGTGAAGGTCGGCCTTGCTCAAAAGCCAGCCGTATCCGACTCTAGGGTTCGGTGCTCGCCTCCATTTATAATCAAAGAGCCGGGGCTGTCTGCATCTGCAGATGTTTCCATGGTTATGTGGCAGGCATGACTAGACAAGGAACACTGTTACCTTCCCCACCGAAGTGGTACCTATTTATCTACTTGCAATCTCTGACTCTAGGGTTCAGTGCTCATCTCCGTTTTCAGCCAAAGAGCCAGTGCTGTCTGTTTCCATGGACATGTGGCAGGCATGACTAGGCACTGGAGTGCATGGAATGCTGTTACTTTCCCATTGATGTGGTACCTATTTATCTCCTTGCAATGTCTTGCTTTCGAACGGCTAGGTTGGCAGGAGCTGGGACAGAGACGGGAGATCACGAGGGCTCTAGATAAGATGACCTTACTAAATCTTAGCTAGAGTAGATCTGTTGGATCACCGGAACTTAAAGAAGAATCTACTCACCACAGATTCAATGGTTCTACTCTAAGTTGAGACTTACTACTGGATTTCAGCCTTGTAAACAGAGCTGAGAAGGAGGGGAAAATATCAAGATGTAACCGATTTAGTTGTTAAAGCTTGGAAATCGGTACTGCTCATTCCAAATTTTGTGTTTCTTAATCATTTCTGAGATCTTTTAGGGCAATATTAAAGACACGTTTTCAGAAACATTTATTAGAAAAATGAAAAATTATGATTAAAATTTCTTATTAAGTGGGTTGGAAAAAAACAAATCAATGCTATTGATCTTGCTTTACAGTTATAAATTTCAAGATGAAATGTGTCCTTATTCTTCATTTGCTCAGTATTTGAATACCCTTCCTCTCTATTTACATGTGGAGCCAGGAAAGAAATGGCTGTTAGGTCAGTCTAGGATTATCATTGTTGTCCTTAATAAATGTTGAATGTTTTGCAACATTGGACGCTATCCGGGTCCTCTGTAGAGGAGACCCACTGAATCTATGGGGTTTTCCAAAGCGTTGACTTAGGTTCCCATTGAGTCCAAGATGCCCGGGGCTCTACTACCATAGCTCTGAGCTACCCTCGGCTATGCCATCCAAAAATTACTCCATTGAAATGAATGGGTGTTGCCACCGGTGCATACCTTATTTGTGAGAAGGCAGGGAAATAAAATCTGACATTTCTGCAAAGGACAGTTGTATAAAACGGGGTTTAACTGCTGAATAACGCGGTGGTGTAGATGCTTGGAATTTGATTTTCTACCATGTATCCTGGACTTGATGATCCATAGGATTCCTTCCAGTTCAGCAGTTCTAAAATTATTATTGTTATATATTATTAGTTCCCTTCCTTTTATCCTTCAGCTGAAAGTTGAAGATAGACCTCTTCAAGCTAATGTTAATAACTGAATCTCTTTGTGCTTGGTTCTTTATTTTTTTCTAAGTTTGAAAGTATTAAATGCTCTTAATTAATTAATGCATGCATAATAATTATTGCAGCATAATTCCACCTCGGAAAGATGGACGTCTGAGTCAACCTGGAGCACGTCAGGATCGAACTCAGAGTGTGAGCAGAGTTTTGACTTAGCCACTGAATCACGAGGGCTCTAGATAAGATTCTGACTAAAGGGTCTCCTCTACTGGAGACAAACAACTGGATTTAGCTGCATAAATGTGCTTGTCTGTTCAGGATTTACTGCAGCTTATTGCAGTGGCTGAGTGGTTAAGACGCTGGACTTGACACCTGGAAGGTTGGCAGGTCAGCAGTCTGAGACTTGAGTACTGCACGACAGAGTGAGCGCCTGTCTCTGTCCCAGCTCCTGCCAATCTAGCAAGAAATTGCAAATAGATAAATAGGGACCACTTCAGTGGGAAGATATACAGAGTTTTGTGCACACCGGTGTCTAGTCATGCCTGCCACATGTCCATGGAAACGTGGCAGACAGCACTGGCTCTTGGGCTTAAAACAGAGATGAGCACTGAGCCCTAGAGTTGGATATGACTGGATTTTGAGCAAGGGTGACCTTTACCTTTATCTAATTCAGGATGGGTTTCGATGGCTGTCACTGTGAACAAGCGTAGATAGGCCGTCTGGACAACTTTCATGGTTCAAGTCTCAACACCTCTGGCATTATGGCTTGTTGACATCCCTTGCTTTAATATGTCCCACGCCGAAATCTTGAGCCTATATTGTCTTGTGCCAATAAAAAGGCATATATCAGCCAACGTGTGTGTTCTGGGGGGGCAGCAGACCCCCCTGCCATTTGAAGCAGCTGCCTCATCAATATTTTATTACCAGTGCTTATCGCTGGCCATCGATCCCACGTCCCCCTCCCCGCCCCTTCCCCCTTGTTCGGCATTACAGAGCCATGTATACATTAGGCTGGCTCCCCTCGCTGCCAAATGTCACCGTGTCACTCACCGGGAGGATGGGGCCCAAACGCGGTCGGAGGCAAGATTAAAACACCGTCTAGTAAATCAGAGTATCGATTCTTTTTCCCCTCCTGCTGCAGCGACATCTGTACATCTCAGGGCAAAGGCGCGCACGCACACACACACACCCGGGAACCCACAATTGAGCCGTGAAGACTACATTTCTCAGAGATGCGGCGATGGCCGTTAACAGAGAGATGGTTTAAAAATCTAGTCCTTTTGGTGGCCAAGGAGCGGTCCATATTTCCAACGGGCAGGAGACATCGTGTGTGTGTGTGTGTGTGTGTGTGTGTGTGTGTGTGTGTGTGTGTCTTGTTTTGGGGAGGAATTGCTAGAAAAGCGGAGAACCAGACGGAAAATGCTTGCCTGCTTGCTTTTGCGCAATCTGCAATTTGCAAGAATCCGGCCAGTTTACAAATCGAGGGAGAGGCGTGCCAGATATCGGATTGATTTACAATCAATTCAGCTCAAAAAGCATTGAAAAATGACAAAGATAATCCCTTGCTCGAAAGCCGGCAGTGTCTAATTCCAGGAGGTCTTGGTGCCCATCTCTGTTTACAGCCAAAGAAGCAGCACTGCCTGTGTCTGCAGATGCTTCTGTGGTCATGTGACAGGCCTTTGTGCACGGAATGCTGTTACCTTTCCTGCCAAAGTGGTACCCATTTATCTTCTTGCAATTTCTTGCTTTCGAACGGCTAGATTTTAATGATTTTAAACTTAGGGTTTTTGTGATGTTTTTATTGCAATCATGTTTTTATAAGGGGCTTTGTAATGTTTGGTGTAAGTTGCTCTGGCGAGGGGGCGGTGGTACAAATTGAATGAATGAATGAATGAATGAATTGGCAGGAGCCCGGATAGACAGCAGGAGCTCACTCAGTGGTGGGTTGTCAATTTTTTGCTACCCCGACGTCATGACATCATAGGCGGAGCCAACATCATGACATCATGATGTTTGGGGCGGAACCAAAAAATAAATAAATAAAAATAAAATAAAGTGGCTGCCCAGAACTGTGCATGCGTCAAACCTCCATTTGACACATGCGTAGTTCTATTTTTTCAGTGCGCACGCATCAAACCTCTATTTGATGCATGCACAGTAAAAAATAATAGAACTTCACATGCCTCAAATGGAGGTTTGACCCATGCGCAGATCCGGAAATACATTTCTGGATGGGGGCCGGAGAGTCGACCGAACCGGTCACCTGGGGGTTTACCACCACTACAGCCCCTGTTTGGAGAGGGAAGTGATAGCAGGTGCCCAAATCTAACGGGGCAGGGGGACCAGAACAGGATATATACAGTTGTTCCAGATGCTCTGGGCATCCCACCAAGAATATGAATATTCTGTGTTTTTCTTTCTCTGCTGGAGCATCTTTTGTTTTCAGCTCATTCTTTTCAGCAAAGATAAAAAAAGGGGAATTTAGGCCCAGCGAAGCTGTTTTAAAAAGTTTCTTCAGTCTGTACTTTGCTGCGGCAGCGTTTCATGGGGTTGGTAGATCACCTGGAACTCAGAAAGATGCTGAGAAGCCGGAGAAATTGCCAAGCATCAGCAAAAACAGGCCACCCAACCTTCTGGGCATGATGAAGAAGGAAAAAGCGAATCCACTCCAGCCACCGACGCAACTCCTACCTGGCCAATGTGGAATTTTAGGTCCATACATCACACAAGGCTAATATGTCAGCAGGGCAGACAAGCTCTGATGGCCTTTCAGAAGGCTTTGGAGAGGAACAGGGGGGGTTGGGTGATGAGCTACAGACAGGGTCTGCTTGAGACATAGAAATGAATGGTGTCCCCCGCCCCACAAAATGATAAGGGATCTTGGTGTTGCAAGGGATCTCAGAGGGCATCCAGTCTAACCCATTGCTGAGTGCTGGAATCTTGCCATGATCACATCTGGATGGATGGGTTTTCTATTGAGCAATTTCTGCCCTGTAACTTCCTGAGCCCATCAGCCTTCCCTTCGCTCCTCAAATTATCTAAGTCGATATAGTATACAGTGGTACCTTGGTTAACGTAATTAATGCATCCTCCGGGACATTTCGTACAGTGAAAATTACTTTACCCGAAATGCAGTTTCCCATAGGAATGCATTGAAAACCAAACAATCCGTTCTGGAGTTCAGAAAAAAAGTTTTTTAAAAAAAACCACCATGGTTTAACTGTTCAAAACTCATTGTAAAGTGCACTTTGGAAATTTTTTGCCACTTTATAAAGAGATTTGAACAGATAAAAGATGCCCCCCCCCCACACTTATTTCTGAGCTCCGGAAGGGATTACAATTGGTTTCCAATGCATTTCAGTGCATTTTCAGCAATCCCAACAGCGGGCTCTAGTGGCCAGCTCTGGTAACTCATCCCGACTATCAGCTGTTAGTCCCTCTGCCCCCCCAAATGCTGCTTTTAAGCTGCCAAAACATGGCAAAAAAGCGGTGAAAAATTCCAGAAATGGAGCTCTGAATATTATCTCGCTGCTGTGGAAAGTGGCCTTGGGGAGAGGGGGATGTGTGTGTGTGTGTGCCAAAGCGCCCATAAAAGCTTTGTTATGTGAAATAAATCCTTAAACCGAGCCACTATTTTCTCTGGATTTCCATTTGCAAACCGATTATTACGTTAACTGAGCCATTTTGTAAACTGAGGTACTTGCTTGTACCCTGCAGACAAAGAATCTATTAGGATTAACTTAAGGTTATAAACGTACACAGTTGCATATGGTGTTTTATTGTAAACATTCTCTAAAGGTTGGAGGGCAGTTGATTTACCCAATATTGCTAAGTTTTCCAGCCTTCTCCAAGGAGGGGATTCCTTCTAACATCAAAGGAAAGGTTCGACATTAAAATCATCTACGAGCCCCTGGTCTTCTTCAGTGCAGCTCTTCATAATTGCTTGGACAATTCCATTGTTGAGTCGGCAAATCTAAGCCATACAATTGCATACAATGTGCATGAGTAAGATGCTTGTACGGCCTTGGGCTGGCCATGACTTTGAGCCACTCCTGGGCCAGTCCAGTGGTTATTTCTCTTCATTTTCTTTCAAACGGACTCTAAACTTCTGTGGACGTTCCTCTGTCTTCACCAACGCGCCCAAAAGATTACCAATTTCGGTGAGATGCATCACCATTTGCTTAGAATTACAGACACGGTTCTTAATTTTGCACCTGCCCTGGTGGTGTGGGGTTAAAGCAGGGATTCTCAACTTGTGGTTCGTAGGGTGGATGTGGCCCATGGCACCATTTCATGTGGCTCCCACCACCTCCACCACACCAGGAAATTCAATATAGTGGAGAAAAGGCAAAATGGCCATCCGGACCCCAAAGATGTCTGAGGGACCGTGACTCGGCCCCCGGCTTTAAAAGGTTGAGAACTCCTGGGTTAAACTGCTGTAATGCAACCAAAAGGTTGTGAGTTTAATCCTGACCAGGGCTCAAGGATGACTCAGCTTTCCATCCTTCCAAGGTCAGCCAAATGAGTACCCAGCGTGTGGGGGGGGGGTTAGAACACTAATTAACTTCTGAACTGTCCAAGGTTCTAGACCAGTGTTGGCAAACCTTGGCACTCCAGCTGTTCTTGGACTTCAATTCCCAGAAGCCCAAGTCCCTGTGAATCCACACAAAGAAGTTTACTGCGCATGTTCTTATACACTGCTGTGTACATGCAGTAAACCCATTCGTGTGGAGTCACAGGCCTTGGGCTACTGGGAATTGACGTTCAAGAACAGCTGGAGTGCCAAGGTTCGCCATCACGGTCCTAGACAAATCCAACCGATCTGCTCCGCAAGTAGATAGAACATTGTCCTTGAATGGAGCAAGTACCTTGATCTATAAACGTCTGGTAGCAATTCCAGAAAACGAATTGCTTTTAATCTAGTCAAATCTATTAGTTGTTTTCCAAGCTAATTTGGGGTTATGTGTTTGACCCAGAACAACATCTGACCTTTCTGCTTTAAGACTCTTTTATTCTCTGTTTTTCTCTTTCCTGTGAGAAGGGACATGTGTAGATTTGGAGTTCAAAAAGAAATTTTCCCAAACCTGGGGCATATCAGGCTGTAAAATGCTTCTGTCTGAATGATGCAATATGATGACATACAGGTTATTCCAAAAGCTAAACAAAAGAGAGTCCTGGAAGCAACATCCAAATCTAGGATAGGGCAATGCTTTTACTAGAACCATGAACAGAGCATTAATAATTGAGCTTTAAAGTCCTCTAGGAGTTTCCAGCTTAATGAAGAACCCTAGAAAACTCAAATACCATATATACTTGAGTATAAGCCGAGTTTTTTATCCCAAGAAAATGAGCCGCCAAAAGGGGACTCGGCTTATACTCGGGTCAATGACCACGAGGGTCCAAAGACTGCGCCGGATTGAGATTTGCCAACAATTTAATTAATTTTACCATTTTTTCATGTACTGTATTTTGATTATTGAAATTCACAAGCAGCTGCTGCATTTCCCACCCTCGGCGCATACTTGGGTCAATCTATTTTCCTGGGTTCTCAGGTCAAAATTAGGTACCTTGGCTTATATTCTGGTCGTCCTATACTCGAGTATATACGGGTAATCAGCTTTTAAAGAATGTATTACCCAAGCAATAGAGGCTTACCCAACTCTGGTTTGAGATATAATTCCAAATGAAAAAAATAAAAATAAAAATTGGATGTCTTCAACTAGGCCAGGGGTTCCTAACCTCTTCAAGCCATGGGCCGGGTCACACTCTCTCGGTCCGCTTCAAGGGCCAGATGGCCATTTTGCCCTGCTTGCACAATGGAGGTTGTCATTTTGTCCCAAAAGCTTCAAAGGGGGTGGTCATTTTGTTTCTCAAATGCCCTTGGAAGTGTGGGAGCTGCATGAAATGGCACCGTGGGCCGGATCTGGCCTCTGGGCCTTAGGTTTGGAACCCCTGCTTTAGAGGCATCCTCTGGCTGGCTGTGTGCCCACAGTGCAGCGTAACTCTTCAGCTACGGCGTTGAGTAACACTTGACCTCCGTTCCGTCCGCTGTCCCTCAAAGTGGATCGTTTGTAAATGCGATCGCAGAAGTCAGATGTAAGCCAGATACCAAGAGGGTTGGAAATCAGACTTGCCTTGACACCCTGGAGCAGAAAGAATGGTGTATGTGGGAGAGGAAGAGAACGCATGATGAAAGAGGACTATGACTTCAACAACACATTCGCCTTAAACCATTCCCACGTGGGACAGCAATTTTAAACAGCTGGGCACAAAATCCAACGTTTTTAATTAAAAGCCAACCATTCTGCATGCCTTCCTCCTCCTCCATCCCGCCCCCCGCTCCCTTTTCTGTCTTCTTAACCAGAACATCATTGCAGAAGCCCTCCGTTTCCGTGCTACGATTTTTCTTCTGTTCTGTACCATCTGCCCCCAGTATGGTGGGAAGCAGAAGACGCTGCAATAGTTGAGGTTTTAAGGACTCACTGGATTTTTCCATGATTCAGGGCAAGGGGTGGGAAGAGACTTACGATGCCTTCCTCTCCTCCCTGACACCATCTTGAGTTTCTAGTGGAGTCTTTTGGAAGGCATCAGCAAAACATACCTGGGGAACGACATACTGGGTTGCTTTCTGATGCCCACCACCTTCCAACCAGTTCTCCAGTAGAACAACATGATACTTTGGCCACTAGATCAAAGGACGCAGTTGCCGCCAACTCTTTTGTTACATCACAGAAATGTTAGTGGCCCGCACTGTTCTTTCTCACATTTTGGTCTTCTTGATTTTCAGGGAAGAAGGCAGACTGCAAAACCAAAGCTGAATTGGCAGGTCCCTCTTGCTTTTAATGGAAGAGGGACCGCAACCCGAGGAAGACTGCTTTGAACTTTGTACGAATTAGAAGAGGGGATAGAAAGGACCATCCCAAGCTCTATGGGCAGAAATAGATGTTGGAGATAGTCCATCATTAGAGAACAAAAGCACATGAATGTTGAAAATCCTTCTTCTGGGTTTGTCAAAGCAGCTTTTGAAGGCATCTGGTACTTACGTCCTGAAGACCAGTTCCTAAAACGAGCAAGCTAATCTGCATACTCTCATAGGTAAGAGAAGGGGTTTACAACCTATGGCCTGTGGGCCAGAACCAGCCCACAGCACCACTTCATGTGGCCCATGTCACCACTACCACCAGAAGCGGAAGGAGATGTATTTATGGCAGGCGTAAATGCACCCATGGCTGTCATAAACACTGCTGTAAAATGCACCCATGGCTGTCATAAATGCATTTAAGAGCAGCATTTATGGCTGGGGAAGCCACCAGTCCGGCCCACTCAGCTGTCTGAGGGGACGTGGTCTGGACCCCAGTGTGAAAAAGTTGAGAACCCCTGAGTAAGAGGAACGCCTATTGTGGCACTTCGATATTTTCATTAGTTAAGGGTTTTCTTATTTTAAGCATGGGTTAGCTTTCAAATGCATTCCTTGTCTGTCTGTCTGTCTGTCTGTCTGTCTGTCTGCCTGCCTGTTTACATTTATCATAATATCCAGTCACCAGTGCCTCTGGGGCTGTGGTGGCTCAGTGGTTAAGAAGCGCGGCTTGTTAGCTGGAAGGCCGTCAAGTCGGCAGTTCGAGACCCGGGCAGGGTTTGAGCGCCTGTCTCTGTCCCTGCTCCTGCCAGCCTAGCAGTTTGAAAGCAAGACATTGCAAGTAGATCAATAGGGACCACTTCGGTGGGAGAAGATCTTGGGGACATGAATTGAGCCTCGTTTGGCCGTCCCCTGAGCGGAGTTTCTCCAGCGAAAATCCTTTCAACCCAGAATGATTTCTGACACGAAATTATTATTTCCCAGTGCCTCTGAAGAAGACGAATAGAAATGGGTAAGCAAGTCAAATTAGCAACACATGATCTCTTGGATTCACTGGCAAGATGGATTTCCATCCCTTGAACTCATTAGACGAACGTTAACTCAAAGTGCCTGAACATATCCGAGCATTAAATGAGCCAGTTGGGTTGGGTTTCCCTAGCTAAATTCCCTCTTTTATAGAGGTTTTTTTTTCTGAAGATGGTACCATGTGATAGCGGTTAACAGACTTATTTCACGTATTTCAACTTGACAAGGGTTGGAAACGGCTCACAGACATGTGGCTATGGTTACCCCCCATTCCCTCAAGGCCTGAGTCTTTTCTCTCTCTAATATGGCACGAGTTTATTCTGTGTTGAAGGATTATGTAGCAATTCGAACCAGGAGACGAGCTGTTGGGCTTGGCAGGTTTGAAAACGGCTCCCACTTCCACTCCTTCGTTGGGTCTCTCCACAGCTCCGAGGTTTGTGTGACGTTCCTCGAGTATCTGTGTTGGATACGAAGACGCTGCCGTTGAAGAATTAAACCATTTCCCTCGTTTCCTCTGCCTTTGGGAAGGTACAGAATTAGATTCCTTTCAGTAGTCTCATTATGCCAGTATTTCCCTTCTTCATTACTGAATGATGAATAGGTCACCCTTGCTTGCAAGGCACTCGTATCCAACTCTACGGTTCAGTGCTCATCTCTGTTTACAGCCAAAGAGCCAGCACTGTCTGTGTCTGCAGATGTTTCTGTGGTCACATGGCAGGCATGACTAGACACCGGAGCGCATGGATCGCTGTTTCCCTTCCCACCGAAGTGATCCCTACTTGCAATTTCTTGCTTTCAAACAGCTAGGTTGGCAAGAGCTGGGACAGAGACGGGAGCTCATTCCGTCCTGCAGTCCCCGGGAATCGAACCGCTGACCTCCTGCCTTCCAGTCAGTGTCTTAGCCACTTGAGCCACTGCACTCCCCATAGAGGAGGGGTATATAAGTGTAAAGGCCATTGCTAAATATTCCGAGGCCGCTATAAACACATGTATCGGGACTCTGGAGCCAACCCACTTTGATCTGTTTGTATGAATGCAAAACAAGTCTGGTTGGATCAGACTTAAAGTCTATAGAGTTGAGCAGATCCTTTCTCCTACTGGCCAGCCAGATTTTTCTGGAAAGACAAGACGGAGGATAATAAGCAAAACCTCTGTGGTCGCTGTTGTACCCTTGCCACTGACATAAGCGTCCATCATGCTCCCCCAGGCTCACTGCCAGAGACTGGTTCACACTGGCTCCATCTCTTTGGCACGAGAGAAAACCGGGCAAGGATCCATTCTCCAGGACTATCCATCACCACATTTCTGTCTCTCTCCCTCTCCCGATTTTTTCCATGGGGGACTCCCTGGCGGCTGGCCAGACAAGTAGCCAAAATCGCAGCTCTAATACCACCACCACCACCACCACCACCACCACCACCACCACCACCACCACCACCACCACACACACACACCTAAGACTAAAGACTAGTCAATGGAACCTGCCACGCTGACTTTCAGTCGTATATAATTTTAACATTCATTTTCTTGAGACTCAATATCAAGAAAACAAAGATCATGGAAACAGGCCCTATCAGTCCCTGGAAAATAGATGGGGAAGAGGTAGAAGCAGTGACAGATTTTACTTTCCTAGGATCAAAGCTCACTGCAGATGGGGATTGCAGCCATGAAATAAAAAGGCAACTGATTCTTGGGAGGCAAGCGATGAGAAACCTGGGGAACATAATAGTGAAAAGTAGAGACATCACATTGCAAACAAAAAATCGTATAGTCAAAGCAATGGTATTCCCTGTGGCAATGTAGGGTTGTGAGAGCTGGACCATTAGGAAAGCTGAGCGCAGAAGAATAGATGCCTTTGAGATGTGGTGCTGGAGGAGAGTTTTGAGAGTCTCCTGGACAGCGAGGAGAACAAATAGGTCAATCTTAGAAGAAATCAACCTCGACTGCTCCTTAGAAGGACAAATAGTAAAGATGAAGTTAAAGTACTTTGGACATCAAATGAGAAGAGAAGATTCGCTTGAGAAAGCCTTGATGCTGGGAAGGGTGGAGGGCAAAAGAAGAAGGGGGCGGCCAAAAATGAGATGGCTAGATGGTATTGTGGACACAATGGGCACAAAGCTGAGCGAGTTGTGGAGGACAGAATTGCCTGGCAGACAGTGGTCCATGGGGTCGTCACAAAGGGTCGGAATCGACTGTGCGACTTAACAACAAAACAACAACAAGGAATGGGACTTGACTTTCCAACGTGCTTAAAGAAGATCGGGGGCATCAGCTTGCTGTGATGGAATAATGTGCTTGGGAAAGAAAACAATAGGGAAAACAATAAAGAAAACAATAGAGAGGAGGCACCCAAAGAAAGAAATGGGCTCTTACAAGGGCATATCCCTGATAGAGTAGCTATCAGAATGCAAAGTGAGATAATACAAATCAAAGCCTACTGGAACTCTACTGGAAAGTTGACCAACTAACTGGATCACTGTCCTCTTCTTGCCTAAAGGTGAGGGCTCGGAAGGTATGTCTCAAGGCAAAATAGCCAGTAGCTACTTTAGGACTAAGGGACTGCAGTGGCTCAAGTGGCTAAGACGCTGGCCGGTAGGCAGGAGGTCAGCAGTTCAAATCCCGAGGACTGCAGGACGGAATGAGCTCCCGTCTCTGTCCCAGCTCCTGCCAACCTAGCAGTTCGAAAGCAAGGCATTGCAAGTACAGTACAGACAAACCAGCATCTTCCAAACATCCCCCCCACACACACACTGCAAGTAACTTTCTATGTGCAAGTTAATCTCCCCTGACAGCGCACGCTGCCCTCTGTCCAAACCCTTGACAGGGTCACATGATGAGAAAGCCAGAGAGATGGACTGGGCGGGTGGGTGAGTGACAAGGTCACCTGATCACACGCCTGACCCTGCCAAGAGGGGTGAGGGTAGGTGACACTTCAGCGAGAGCCCCCCTCCTCGTGTTTAAATAGTTGAGAGTCCCAGAAGGAACCTCTGAGAGCTTTGAGGAAAGCCTTGGCAGAAAGAGGCGACCTGCTTTCAGTGTTGATTTCTGTTCAAAACAAAGATACCGCTGGATAAGAAGTGCACACATGCTGCCATCAGACTGAAAAATCATCCAAGGGATTTTAGCCTTAGGTAAAGGTAAAGGTCACCCTTGCTCAAAAGCCAGCTGTATCCAACTCAAGGGTTCAGTGCTCATCTCTTTTTACATCCAAAGAGCCAGCACGGTCTGTGTCAGCAGATATTTCCGTGGACATGTGGCATCCATGGCTAGACACCAAAGCACATAGAACACTGCTTACTTTTCCCACCAAAGTGGTCCCTATTTATCGACTTGCAGTTTCTTGCTTTCGAATTGTCAGGTTGGCAGGAGCTGGGACAGAGACGGGAGCTCATTCCGTCGTGCAGGACTCAGGTATCGAACGCCGACCTTCCAGTCGTCAAGTTCAGCCATCTTAAGAACTACGGCACCACAACCCATACGCTTTTAGCTTTACACTGAAACGTATCAGATACAGTAATAGTAAGAATTTCGTGCCAGAAATTATTCTAGGTTGAAAGGGTTTTTGCTGGAGTAACTCAGCTCAGAGAATGCCCAAATGAGGCTCCTTTCATGTCCCCAAGAGCAGGGACAGAGACGGGTGCTCAATCCATCATGCAGTACCTGGGTCTCGAACTGCTGACTTGCCAGCCTTCCAGCAAACAAGGTGAGCTTAGTTTACACCAGGGGTTCCCTACCTTTCAAAGCCGGGGTCCGGGTCACACTCTCTCTGTCAGCTTCGAGGGCCGGATGGCCATTTCCCCCTGCCTGCATGATGGTGTGTGTGATTTTGGCCATTTTGTTTCTTGAATCCCCTTGGAAGTGTGGGGTGGGGGGCACATGAACCCCTATTCCAGACTGTCGCCTGCTCCAGCCAAAGAAAAGTTTGGAAAAGTTACTTTTTGGATGATGACCCTTGGGAACCCGCCAAGCAGCCCGGCCTGAAGAAAAACGGAGTCTAGTAGTTGGTAGGGTTTTTTTGGGGTGGTGGTGGTGGAGTCTCTTAGTGGTCACAGAGAACCAGATAGATGTCACCCCATTAAAAACCCATCGCCTTTGAAGGGGATTCGGCAGGCGGCTTCCAAACTGCTGAGCAGCTCTTTCTGTACGGCCCGCTGGCAAGGCTGTTGGCTCACATGCATCAAAAACAATGGGCTCCCTCCACTTTGCAACTCTTAACTTCCCAAAGGCTCACCGGCGGTGTATCCAGGGGTCCCGTTTGAACGGCCCGAACCATTTTTCTTCCCGCTCTCCTCTTTTCGTCCTCCTCTAGTTGTGTTTCTATTGTCCCCGTCTAATGGAGTGGAGGATTCACCTGGCCGGCCAGGGGCACCCTTCAGACCCATGAATGCCAATACTTGACCCCTTGAGCTATGGGGCAGCAATTAGTTTAAGCCCGGGGTTCATGTAACACTTCAAAAAGTCTTAATCCAGGGCGGCCAACCTCAGCCTCAAGTTTTTTGCCAAGAAAACCCATTGAAACACACATACACACACCCCGGTTAATGAGTCTGCCAGCCGAAGCTGGCTTTCAATCCATTTGGAGGGGGTCGCGTCAGACGCCCGAATAGCCCCCTGCTCTGTATGACATTGTGTCTTGCTTTTTCTTCTCCTTGAGAGCCAGGGCTTTGCTTTGTCAAAGTAGGGAAGGAGGGTGGGGAAAGGAGGACCCTCCACTCCCAAACTCCCCCTCTTATTTTTCCATAAGACACAAACCAGCTTTCAGAGCGGGAGACCCTTCGGGGCCTGTTTGCATATCAATGGGGGCCCTGGACTTGAATGAAGGCACTCAGATGAGAAATGGGATCGCTATCGGAACTCCCCGCCATTCACGGGGCGGGGGGGCCCCTCTTGGGAACTTTTCAAAGCCCTCGGCGGAGAATAATTTGGTCGAATGTCACGGCTGGAAACAAAACCTAAACAAGCAAGGAGCAGTCTATCATGTGGGGGCCTGGCGGCCGAAAGTGACAAAGGGGTCCCCTCTCCTCTGACATCCAACCAACCCCCCCCCCCGTGGGGGCCATCTACAGCACCACGTCCACTGGTGGGCCAGGCAAAGGAGGCCGTTCTTGCACCGAAGGACCCAAAAACTGTTCCCCAACTCCATTTTGTAGGAGAGTCCAGTATTCCCAGTCTGTGCAGCCCAATACGACTTGATGGTTCCTTCTTCTAATTGTAGTCCCCTATCAGATCCCAAAGCAGAGACTGAAATCAACCTGAGCATGTTGGTGAAGAGAAACGAAACAACGTTCTCACTCATCTGGCCAGGGTGGAATCCATGCTATTCCTTGGCTGAAATTCAAGTGGGTGAAAACTAGCAACTTTTATTCCGGAAGCCGATTATAACTGGAACAGCAAAAAAGACTGCATGGATAATTCTTTAGTTTCTCCCGAAATCAGTTCATTGACACCTCCTTCTCAGTCGATGAAGTGCTTTGCGAACTTTATTCATTTCGGATCAAGGCCAAACCGACACAACATTCTCCCCCGCCTGCATTTCTGTCTATTTCCCACTACTTAAGGATATCAGAAGGCCACCGTCCACATGGCACATAAGCAAGGCTCAGCCTTATCCGTGTGCGCACACATGTACAAATCTCTGAAACCTTCCTTTCAGAACAGGAAATGGCAAGCAAGGCGGGGGGAAGCCCGAGTCAGACATGGACTTGATCCGTGTGTATTTCAGGCTTTGTTTCTTTAGCAAACAGATTAACGAGCCTTCCAAAGAGGTTGTGTGTCTGTCCAACCTTTGGAGAAGGCTTAAGAACCCTTCAGCATCACTTGTGCAAAATTACTGCCCCCTGAAGAGGTTGACATGATCTCTGGATTTGCATTATTGGTTACTACAATACTATCTGGCCTGCGATGGCTTAGTGGTTACGGCGCTGAACTTGATGGCTGGAAGGTCAGCGGTTCAAGATCTGAGAGCTGCATGACGGAGTGAGCTCCCGTCTCTGTCCCAGCTCCTGCCAACCTAGCAGTTTGAAAGCAAGAAATTGCAAGTAGATGAATAGGTACCACTTCGTCAGGAAGATGAAGAGCATTCCATGATCTTTGGTGTCTAGTCTTGCCTGCAACATGTCCATAGAAAAGTCTGCAAATGCAGACAATGCTGGTTCTTTGGTTACAAACAGAGATGAGCACTGAACCCTAGAGTCAGATACCATTGGTTTTTGAGCAAGGGAGAATTTTACCTTTACCATACTATTGGGTGCTATTGGGTCTTCTGTTTTGCTCCAAGAAGTAGCTCTCCTGAGCCAGGGTTTTGCATTGATGAAACATTGGATGATGGCCAACATCCAACAAGGAAAGCCAATGGCTGATAGTGATGGCATCATCCTATTGGCATGCCATAAAGTTGCCCAACAAAATTTCAGCCCATGCATGGAACCAAACGTATGGAGGCAGGGCTTGGATCTGCCAGACATCTTGTTTTGTATGTCAATTCTTACAATGAACATAGAAGGCATCTATTGTGGGGGGAATTCTGTTTCCTGCAGAATGACTACTTCTCAAATGGACAAATTATGTACATATTTTGAGATTTAGAGCCCAAATTAAGTTAACTGCAGTGTCTCTGCCCTCTCCTTGTATTTTGGTCATTTGACTGCATCTCAGCTGTAAGCCATGTAGATTCTGCGTTTGATGGCTAAAGGGGCAACGAATATTAGGAAGAATGAATTATTGAGAGAAGTTGATTTGTGCAAAACTGATTGCATTTTGTGCAAAACAGAACACTTCCTTCCATGTAAAATACAAGTTTTTGTGCAAAAAACCCACACCCAAGCAGTGAAATTTTTTCTTTTTGCGGTAGAAATGAAAAATTGTGAAAGTGCACAAAAAGTGTAAGTCTCACCATTTTGAGCAGAAGGAGGAAAACTTTTGAAATTTGGCCAATGAAGATTTACATTCCTATTCACGGTTGGTTATTGAAATCTCAAACAATATGCAGAAGAAGAACAACATGGATTGGATTGTTGCCAATGATCACACATGTACTTTCTTGCTTATGCAAACTATAATAATAGTTTCGTGTTAGAAATTATTCTGGGTTGAAAGGATTTTTACCAGAGGAACTCCACTCAGGGGACGTCCAAATGAGGCTCCTTTCATGTCCCCGAGATCTTTCCCCCACCAAAGTGGTACCTATTGATCTACTTGCAATTTCTTGCTTTCGATCTGCCAGGTTGGCAGGAGCTGGGACAGAGACAGGCACTCAAACTGTCATGCAGTACCCAGGACTCGAACAGTTGACTTGCTGGCCTTTCAGCTAACAAGGTGAGCTTCTTAACCACGGAGCCACCGCAGCCCTTTGCGCAAACTTACAAACATGCAAACATACACACACTCAAAAATGTTCAAGCTTAATCTATAATACCCAGGTTTATTAGAAGAATATTTAATAGGATCTGAGATTCCATCCGTCGGTTTTTTTTTTAAATTTCATGTTGATGCCGATTTTAACAAGACAAACTTAAATACTTTCTCTCTACTTGTTAAGTATACATTTCTCTTTTACTGGCAAAAGGTGATATAAATTAGAAATCAGAGGGAAAGTTTCCTTAGTGTCACGTCCCAGATTAGCCCTGCCCTTGAACAGCCGTGACGTCAGCTGGCGACCGGCTAAAATTGGGGGAGAAAAATCTGTTTTTGTGGCTTGTCCCAATAGGTCAATTGGCCACTCCTTCTTCCCCGTGCTGAGCAAAAGTGAATATTCTGCTTTTTGTGCAAACTTGTCTCTCTCCGGTCAGTCCCACCCAAAATCGTGCCCTGTCATCTGATAGAACTTCAGGTTGAAAGGCCTGTAGAACTCCTGAAGCCGCCGGATGACCAGCTGGTCAATCTTGGGGTGCGGCCGGCCTTTGGATTTCCCCAGACACCGCGGCCGGCTGCTCCCCTCGGGCTTCTTCAAGCAGGGGAACCCCTTGGTTTCGTTGAAGTAGAAGTGCTTGTCCGTCACCACCCGCTTGAGGCCCAAAAAGTCTTGGACCCGGCCCATCTCCCCAGCCGGGTCGCTCACCAGCCGCTCCCCGCTGACAAAGAGGAACTTGGACAAGGGGAAATACCGCAGCCAATGGTCCAAGTGCTTGGCATAGATGCCGATCCGGACGGCGCTCCAGGTGGTGTCAATGAGGCCCGTGCTCAGGTTCTTGAAGGCAAGGGCTTGGAAGCTGGGGATAGTAGGGTTCTTGGAAAGAGTCTGGGTGTAGTCCGAGATGGCCCGGGTGACCGGGTTGCGCACCACCACAATCAGCTTGGTGTCCCGTGACATGTTGTAAATGCGCTGGGGAGCTTCCTTGGTCACGAAATAGCTCGGCGTTTTCTCCATGGTGATCTGGCCCTCCAAGGTTCTCGGCATCAGGTTTCTAAAGAGAATAAAAGGAAAATGGTTAGGAACCCACCCTTGGTTTGACTGTTCAACAGCCTCGTGATATTGGGTGGTCTGAGGGGCTGCGGTGGCTGGGTGATTAAGAAGTTCGCCTTGTTAGCTGGAAGGCTGGCAAGTTGGCAGTTTGAGACCCGGGTACTGCATGACAGATTGAGCGCCCGTCTCCATCCCAGCTCTTGGGGACATGAAAGAAGCCTCATTTGGGTGTTCCCTGAGTGGAGTTCCTTCTGCAAAAATCCTTTCAACCCAGAATAATTTCTGATATGAAATTATTATTATTTATAAGTTGCCTTTCTCTCAATGGGAAACTCCCTTGCATTCTCTAGTGGAGAAAAATATATATTAAATTGACAGATTGCAGGGGCAAAGGTGCTGAGCTCCCCCCCCCCTTTTCAACATCATGCTTCGGAATACACTGGTCTTAGAAATCCCCAGCTGAGGAAATTTCACCCTCTTGAAGTACACAATTGGCAAGGCTATGACCATGCATCTATTTGTGCATATGTTTTTTTCCCTCCAGCTGATGGGGAAACTAGTGTACAAAAAGCAAACAAACAACAAAGCCAGGAAACAAGCCCCCAAATCTCTACTGCGTCCTTACAAATTCATCTAACTGTAGGGTTTTCTTGCACCTGTGAAATAGCTGAGCAAAGTTTTGTCGGCTTCAGCCTGCCTCATCCAGATGTTCTCTCTCACTCGAACTTTCTTAAGGCTCTTTTTGAAAAGACGTCAGCCATGCAAGCCCAACACTCATCTCCGGAAGGCAAAATGCCAGAACTGGGTGTTCTTGAAAACAAATTCTCTGGAATTCAGCCACACGCTTGAAGCCAGTCATACCCATGGGAGTTGCAACGATAACAGGTTACACAAACGGACCATGACACGCGATTCAGACTCAAAAAGCTAGGTCGTCTCTTTGAGAGCAGCTGAAAATACGGCTGTACGATTTTGGGTTGTTATCTGCAATGGCTCAAGTGGTTAAGTCACTGAACTCGACGACTGGAAGGTCGGAGTTCGATTCCTGAGTACTGCACGGCGGAGCGAGCTTCCATCTCCGTACCAGCTCCTGCCAACCTAGCAGTTTGAAAGCAAGAAATTGCAAGTAGATAGACAGGGACCACTTGGGTGGGAAAGGTAAAGAACATTCTGTGCACGCCTTCCACATGTCCACAGAAATGTCTGCAGGCACAGACAGTGCTGGCTCTTTGGCTGTAAACAGAGATGAACACTGAACCCTAGAGTTGGACACGACTGGGCAACTTTTACCTTTAACTTCACCTGGAGTCTCTAATTGTAAGAGGAACATGCTCAACATGTGGCGGATAACAACATGTGGTGTGAATGCGAAGAGATACAGAATCCAGATCATCTGCTGGTCTGCAATTGAACGATGTGCCGGTCTTCCAGTTGCTACAGGAAACATGTACCAATGAGGGCTTAATCTTGGCCAATGACAAAGCCAAGAAGGTGGCTTCATTTTGGCAGTCTAAAGTCTGCCAAAGAAGAAGAATCTGGAGCTAAGCTTTCAGACTGACATTGCATGTTGCCAAGCAGAGATACCTGAACAGCTTTTGTTACACACAGTGTGGTTTCCTACATGAGAGGTTCAAGAGTGGAATTTTGCCCTGGCCCTGTTTTCTGACCCATCCAATGCCAGCTTGCTCTGTGGTTTCATGCCAGGCTTTGAGAAGGAGATCCGCTTAATAGTGAGCCACTTACACCTCACCAAAAAAGAAGTGCAAACAAGGAGACCCCCAGGGAGTGTGAACCCCTTCAAAATCTTGTCCTAATATTTTTCTGAAACAAAATGGCAGGCTTCCCATGCCAAGATATCATGCTTTCCATGCCAAGACATCATGCTTTCCAACAGGAAATACATGGAACTCTTATTAGGAAATAAATGGAACTTTTATTAGAAACCGACTTATTCAATCTGAGAGAACAGAATGTTCATAAACACACCGTAACATGGCGTCATTTTTGCCGCTTGGTGACAGTGTGGAGGGCACTCTCAATAACAACAGACAGAAATGATTTACCGTATAGACTCGAGTATTAGCCGAGTTTTTTAGCCCCAAAAATGAGCCCCCAAAAGTGGACCAGGCTTATACTCGGGTCAACGACCATGAAGGTCCCAAGAGCTCACCGGATTGAAATGTGCCAACAATTTAATCAATTTCACCATATTGTCAGGTATTTTGATTATTGAAACTCACTAGCAGCTGCTGCATTTCCCACCCTCGGCTTATAGTCGGGTCAATCTATTTTCCTTGGTTTTCAGGTCAAAATTAGATACCTCGGCTTATATTCAGGTCGGCTTATACTCAACTACATACAATAGTATGTTAATAAAGTTTAGGCAAACATTTGCTTTTTCCGGCATATCTAGATCTGGAACGCTCTTGATCAGGAGTCTTCTGCCTGCATGCCTTCTTCTTAATACCCATCAACTATCCTGTTCTCCATGGGTGCTCAAATCTTCTAACACATCTAGTCATGCTGCTGTCTTTTCCCTTCCCATTCCTCAAGAAGACATGGGTTCCACATGCCCTCTATTAGTCGCGTCTTATTTATTTGTTTACTTTTAGGACCTGGATTTTGGTCACAGGACATTTCCAAGAAGACGGGAGCGTTTGTAAACTCATTTCGACAGGACTGTAAGAAGTCGTGTCCAAAAAAAGAGTTCTGGGGGGGGGGAGTATCCGAGACTTTTATTTCAATTATTTTAATGACAATCAGATGCCCAAAATTAGGAAAGAGTTGGAGGAGACGAATGAGACATCGGTCAGACATGCTTCTCTGTTTGGAATTGCATAAATGACATTTCTTATGCCTCTCCGTGTTTACAACTAAACATCTTAAAATGTTCCTATTTGGTCTGCATCCTCTATTCTTTAATTCAAGTTAAGTTTGCAGGTTTTTAAACTTGTTTTATACCTTAGGGCAGTGTTGGCGAACCTTGGCACTCCAGATTTTCTGGAACTTCAATTCCCAGAAGCCCTGATCAGCAGGAGTGTTGACTTATGTTGACTTCTTCTCCTCCTTCTCCTTCTCCTCCTTCTCCTTCTCCTTCTCCTTCTCCTTCTCCTTCTTCTCCTCCTCCTCCTCCTCTATCTAGGCCAGATGTGAACCTGCCAAAATGAAGCCACCTTTTGATGAATTCACTCTGCAGTTCCTTTCGCCTGATCTAGTGTAAGAAAGATTAGCCAGCAAGACAAAGTTTCTGTTACCAGGGAATGCCCAATTGTGGTTCAAAGATACCACAACCTTCGAGGAGGCTTTTTCTTGAAGTCCAAGAACACCTGGAGTGCCAAGGCTCACAATCACTGGCTTTACCAGCCATTTGGTCACCAATATTAAAAGGTAACAGTCTCCCTTCCTTGAAAGCTAGCCATGCCTGACTCTAGGGATCGGTGCTCATTTCCATTTATAGCCAAAGAGCCAGCACTCTTTGATGATATCTGCATGTGTGCAAAATCATTCATTTTTGGATTTCAGGAAGGTAATTAGCAACAATTGGTGACTGTTTCAAACTAGTTGCCAAAGATTTTGGAACAACTCCAGTTGCTGAAATTATTCAAGGAAGGAGGATGATCTGATCTTCCTTCCATATGTTTTTTTTTTTTAATTTCTTGATTGGTGCTTTTGCAATTTTTGTATCTTCTGTACTTTTGAGGTTGCTTCTTGGTGGAATTCCAACTTCTATAGGGCACATATTTCTTTGTTGCTTATCCAGAAGTTGAATATTCAGCTTGTTGAAATCAATTTGCATGTCCCAGTATACCACTGCGGTTTCATTTTCTAAAACTGGAGGTGGGTGGGATTTATTGAGGAAACGATGTGAGTAATCCATAAGATTTAGCCTACTGCTGGAAAATGATATTTATTTATTTATTTATTTACATTTTTATACCACCCTTTCTCACCGGGGCGGCCCAGGGCGGTTTACAACATCATAAAAGCATAACACAACCCAACCCAAACCCATTGTTAAAAACTTCAAAATTACAATTATAAAATTTAAAAAGTTTTTAAAATTTATAAAAATAAACAATCCATTGATTTTAGTTTATGGCAGGGGTTCCCAACCTAAGATCTGCGGGCTGGAACTGGGGCCCCATGCTATTTCATGTGCCCCTCATCCCTCCAAAGGCATTTGAGAAAGAAAATGGCTACCTCTTTGAAGCTATTGGGACAAAATGCACACCCCTATCATGCAGGCAGGGGAAAACGGCCATCTAGCCCTCGAAGACATGGTTTACAGTGTCCAGCTATAATATGATGACTGTACTTTTAGATTTGTGACGGGCCCTACCTATGCCACTTGACCTTGGCTTCCTAATTATTTTCTGGTGACTTTGTTGATGATGAGAATTAAAAGTAACTTTCTGAAGTAGAGTCTGATCATTCTCAAGACCAAATCTCTCTTCGCCAGCCTTGCTGATGGAATGAATAATAACCCAAAGTGGTAGGAGACAACCAAGAGAGATGATTCCTCCTTCCATGGTATTGCCTGGGTTCTTGAGGGCTACACAAGAGCAAAACCAAACTAAAAGATGGAGGAAGGAGCTCACCGGTCAAGGGATGACATTAAAGGAGGATATAGCTGAGGATCTCAACCACCCTATATCACTTGGTGGACCTTGAATAGGCTGAGGGTTGGAGTCCCTAAATCTAAGACCAACAGGCTCAAGTGGGGGCTGTTGGTGGATAGTAATACGGTGTGTGAATGGGGAGAGATACATAATCCATTGGCTAATTTACTGGTCTGCCGATGACTGCCAGAAACATGCACCCATGAGGACTTAAGTTTGGCCAACGCCAAAGCCAAGAAAGTGGCTTGACTTTGGCAGTCGAGGGTTTGATGGGGACATGAAAGAAGAAGACTGCCTGGGTTAACAGTAAGGTTTATTCCAGTAAGACTTGAGCACATCCCTCCGACACACAAAATGGAATTACGGCTCAGGGAAGCTTTCCTCTGCTGCTCGCTCAACTTTCTCTCAACTGCTCAAGGCTGAGCCGAGTCTTTAGCGCAGATCCCTCTCTGGCCGCCCCTTTATCACTGTGCCCATAAATATTTACTGACCGGTCAATGGCTTTTGTTCTTCATTTACAAGAGCTGAGTCGTAAGTGTAACTGTTTAAGCCGGGCCATTTCCACCACTCCAGAACCCTGTCCTAATGACAGATGGGAAAATCGTTCCACTTAACTGCTTAATCAATGACGGTGGATTGAGCAACCAGGAACAGTTGCTTTATCTCACCACAGGATTTGAATTAGAAAAGGTAGCAAGCCAGAATGAGTTTGAATTGATTGTAGTTATATCCATTAATTTCTCTCTCTCTCTCTCTACGTGTTCAACTGAAATCTGGTAGCAGAGTGTGGGAAGTCATTTTGTGGGAATGAAGCTTTAGCTGGCATGGCCTGAACATCTTTCCAAACTCCTTTTCTGTGTTTCCTTGCTCGAAAGCCAGTCGTACCTGACTCTAGGGGTCAGTGCTCATCTCTCTTTCAAAGCCAAAGAGCCAGTGCTGTCTGCTTCCGCAGACATTTCCATGGTCATGTGGCAGGCATGGCTAGAGACCGGAGTGCGCAGGACACTGTTACCTTCTAAACTCTTCTCTCAATAGAAGTCGCAGCTTCCCCAATGCTTTTGCGCAAGGGTTCTCAACCACTCCAAGCTTAGTGCTGGGTCACGCTCCCTGAGAAAGGTTTGGGTGTGGCAGAGGCGGTGGAGTGCCACATGAAATGATGTCATGGGCTGCATCCGGGCCCCAGGCCATAGGTTGAGAACCCCTAGTTTAGTGGTTAAGATGCTGAGCTGGAAACTGGAAGGTCGGGTTTCGATGCTTGAGAGCTGCACTTGGGGTCATGAAAAGAGCATCATTCAGGCGTCCCCTGAAAATCCTTTCAACCCAGGCACTGATGGGCAGCAACAGGTTTGCACCCCCCAGGTGGCCCCATCCGAGACTTTCAATCAATGTAACTGAAGCATCTGCAGTTTTGTGCAACTGCTCAATTTGAACAAAAAAATCACCATCATCAATGTAGGGATTGATGCTAAGATCACCAGGAAATAACTCACTTTCTCCCACATTGAGGAGGAATATTCAACAAGTTGCTAAGACACTGACTGGGAGGCAGAAGGTCAGCAGTTCAATTCCCGAGTACTGCAGGATGGAATGAGCTCTTGTCTTTGCCCCAGCTCCTGCCAACCTAGCAGTTTGAAAGCAAGAAATTGCAAGTAGATAAATAGGGACCACTTCAGTGGGAAGGTAACAGTGTCCTGTGCGCTCCGGTCTCTAGCCATGCCTGCCACATGACCATGGAAACGTCTGCAGAAGCAGACAGCGCTGGCTCTTTGGCTTTGAAACAGAGATGAGCACTGACCCCTAGAGTCAGATACGACTGGCTTTCGAGCAAGGAAACACAGAAAAGGATATATATTCATACTGATTGAAAGGCATGAAATGAACTTTTGCTGGCTATATTTATCTACGAAATGTAGTGATGAGTCTTCCATCTCATTCGCCCCATTCTTGCCTTGGCAGTTGCCATCTAAAACTCTCCCAAATTTTTCCTAGTTCTGATCCCGTTGAGTTCTTTGTTCTCCGCTCAACCAGCAGCCCTGGACTTTTGCTGGGTGGGAGCCAGGAATCGGAAAGAGAGCTAAACGAACAGGCCAGGAGGTTTCCGTTAATCACCATGTTTTCTAAGAACCAATATGGGACAATTAAATCAAGACCTGTAAAAAAAAAAGAGGCAGCAGGTTGAACTGCTGCCAATCTGCCTCATTACGTGAGGTTGCAAAATATGCAGCCGCCTTTGATGTGCAAAACAACCAGGAGAGGCGCATGGCAGATCCCAATGGGACGGCAGAATTATGTTGCATTTTGGAGAAACCTTGTTGCCCTTTTTCAGTCCGAACTCTGGGCATTCTCTACATGACAGTCCATAAGCTAGGGTAACTAAATAGAAGTAACCCTTCCCGTAATTGAAAACACTTAGTTTAGTCCTGAACCCTATTTTTATCCCAACCCAATTTCTAATGCTCGAAAGCAAGACATTGCAAGTAGATAAATAGGTACTGCTTTGGCAGAAAATGTAACAGCGTTCTGTGCACTCTAGTCATGCCTGCTACGTGCCCATAGAAATGTCTGCAGACAGTGCTGGCTCTTTGGCTATAAAGAGAGATGAGCACTGAACCCTAGATTTGAATACGACTGGCTTTTGAGCAACCTTTATCTAATTTATAATGCTCCAGGTCTGGAAAATCTAATTCAGTAGTTCCCAACGTGGGGCCCATGCCCCACCGGGGGACTTCAATTCCAAGAAGCCTAAGTCAGTACACTGGATGATCAGAAGACAGTGGTGTCGATCCACATGGGAAATATGCAAGCCTACGTAACTGTTCTGTTTCTTGGTCTCAAGTCTAATGTACTTTGTGCCATTATTGGAAGAATGAGCAAACAAGGAATGCGCAGCTCTGAGTGGGGAAAGTGAGGATGTGCTCAATAAATGTTTTGTGATGTCATCATACAAAGCAACTGTGAACAAAGGAATAGATAGTCTTCTTCTTCTGTTTCTGAATCCAAATATTGGCGAGCCTCACGGTGATCGGCCATGAAGCTTCTCCTGAGAATATAATGCAGTGTCCTTTCATCTGCCTTCCGCATCGCAGCATGACACCCATAGTACCACTGATCCAGTTCCATGAGTCACTTTCTGGTCCTGAGCCCTATTGGCATGCAAAGTGCTCATCATCATCCTCAGCTCAGGATGGATGAAGCTGCCGCCCTCCATCAAGATGGATTCAAGTGGGATTTAATCCACTTGGGGACCATCACCCTTCCCTCTGGACTTCGCCACCTAAGCCATTAGTCCTCAGGGTTGTCAGGTTAGTTAAACGCCGCCTGACCGTTGGCATTGAGTCGTTGGCAGTATGGTCTACTCTATGACCATAGCAGGATAACCTGGCCAGACTATTCTAGATAGTCTAGCCTTCCAAAAGATGGAGGTGAGAGTTTTTCATGACAAGGAACTAAAGAAACACAAGGAAATCAAGTTACAAGAGGTCCTAAATCATTGATGGCCAACCTTGGCACTCCAGGTGTTCTTGAACTTCAATTCCCAGAAGCCCTGATCAACAAGAGTGCTGAGAGTGTGCTAATTCCTAAGGAAGGCTTTTGTACTCCTCAGTCTCCATTCAACAAGAGGTAGTAGGGTCTCCCCTGCTTAGTCTACTAGGCTTTAGAAGGTGGAGGGAAGGAAATATTGAAAAGTCAGATCCATTGGGCATATCAGTATGAAATCATGCTTGGGTTTCCTTCCTATCGCCTTCTCCTTTGTCACACACCTTCTAAGATCCATTCTTACTGTTGTTGCTTTCTTCCTATTCTTTTATACGTAAGTCTTTGAGAACCCTCTCAATGGTCTAGGACAGTGATGGTGAACCTTGGCACTCCAGGTGTTCTAGAACTTCAATTCCCAGAAGCCCTGATCAGCAGGAGTGCCGACTTGGGCTTCTGGGAATTGAAGTCCCAAGAACACTAGGAGAGCCAAGGTTCACCATCACTGGTCTAGGAAGAAACTTCTCCTACATTTATACTAAACTCCTCCCCAGTGTCCAGTGAATGACTGAAATATTTGCACAACAGTATTAAAATAATTCCTCTATTTTCCCCACCTGATTTTTTTTAAAATAAGAAAACCCTTCTTCTTGACCCATCCAGCCTTCCAGCTTTGTTCTGGACTTTCAGCCAAGCCAAGTTGGATATAGCTCAAACATCTCTACTTAATAGACTATATCCTGCATCGCTACTGTGCGCTGGCTTCTTGAGGAATTTATGTCTTTTCCAAATGTTTTCATGTGTTTCTCACTGATTTTTTTTATGATATGAAGTACAGAAAAATGATTATTTCCATGTGTTCCTCTCTAATGTGTGCACGCCTCTCTCTCTGAACAAATAGAAGCTTAGGCGCTAAATCAATCATTCTGCTTAACATGCAATAAAATGTTCACTATCAAATGGGGGGAAAGGCTCTGACGTCATCTGAGATACTGGTAGAGCTGCATTAAATCAGGTGCCTAAATCCTTCCAGCCTATCTTGAGAACATACAATGGTGCTCATTCAGCTCCAGAGAGCAGAAATGAGAAATCCGTCCCCAGGTTTCTCTCCCCAGTCTTTTTTAATGTGCAATTTTGGACTCATTTTATATCCCATAACTTTCTTGCTTCCAATAAACTGCCGCCAAAGTCATAAGATGTATTAATGGGCAGAACTGTTTCTGGAATTGCTTCTTCCGTGTAACTGCAGGGCAATGGATTCTTTGTATGTAATGTGGTTCGGGTCTCTGGCTGCAGAACTTAAGGCTGGGAGAAGAGATACTTCTGGGTATTGTCTACCTAGAAAATCTGGAAAGAGTTACTATAGGTCAAACTCAACTTGATGGCACTCAATTAATGCAAGCTGGCTGGATAGCTCAGTGGGTTAGGTATCTGGCTGTGGAGCCAGAGGTTCGATTCCCCAGTGTGCCTCCTGGGCGAAAAACCAAGCTATGTCACTTTGGGCAAACTGCACAGTCCCAAGAGCTGCCCCTAGAGCAGTGATGGCGAACCTATGGCACGCATGCCAGAGGTGGCACTCGGAGCCCTCTCTACGGGCACCCAGGCAGTCACCCCAGCACAGAGTTTGTCCCACCCCTCTGCCCAGCAACCCAATGGGAGCGCTTCCTCCCTCCCCCCAGCACAGAGTTCACCCTGCCCCTCTGGCCAATAGCCCAATGGGAGCACTTCCTCCCTCATCCCAGCACAGAGTTCGCCCCACCCCTCTGCCCAGCAGCCCAATGGAAGTGTTTCCTTCCTCTCCTGTTGCTGTATTGGCACTTTGAGATAAACAAGCGGGGTTTGGGTTACAGTTTGGGAACTCGGTCTCCAAAAGGTTCACCATCACTGCCCTAGAGGAAGGGAATGATAAAAACACTCTACCTAGAAAGCCCTGGAAAAGGTTACTTTAAGTCAAATTGCTCAAGGGCATATCGTTACGGTGTATGTACAAAGTGGGCCTATGAAAATCTGACTTCAAGAATCTCTCTGGCAGGTAAAAGGCACCCATCATAGAGTACATAGCAATGTTCTTGCAAAATAAAATTATTGGACAAAGAGTGGTTGCTTGCTGAAGATCAATTAGTGTTTACAAAAACCTGGAATTGCTTTCCAGTAGTACTGTACATATTTGACCTGAATATAAGCTGAAGTACCTAATTTTGACCTGAAAACCCAAGAAAGTAGATTGACCTGACTATAAGCCGAGGGTGGGAAATGCCGCAGCTGCTAGTGAGTTTCAATAATCAAAATGCATGAAAACATGGTAACATTAATTAAATTGTTAGCACATCGCAATCTGACACAGTCTTGGGACCCTTGTGGTCACTGACACGAGTATAAGCCGAACCCCCTTTTTGGGGCTCATTTTTGGGGCTAAAAAACTCGGCTTATACTTGAGTATATATGGTAATAATATTTAGAATTTCATGCCAGCAATTCTGACTTATATAGTGGCCAAAATCCTGTTGCTTAACATAGTAAGTCACTGTTAGATTAGACCCAGTTGAATTAATAGAACTTGTTGCTTCAGTGGGTCTATAGTCTACTGTTATTATGTTAAGCAACAGGATTTTGGAAGTAAGTGTGCATGGACAGAAGAATTTCTGAGCTGTAAATCCTCAAACCTCTTGACCTAGGTTTTTCTCTTGTCTCTCAACAGTCTTCACAAGGTGGCAGGTGGATTTTTCAATGACAACGTTGCTATGAGCTGTTCCTTCTACAGTACAAAGTGGAAGATGGCTGGATCTTCCATCAATAGCAAAGAACTATTAACTGTACAAAAAGGCCTACCTTCATTTTCCATCAGGTTCCCAGAATTGAATCCCTTCCCATCTGAAATTGGAATGACTGTAGACCAAGGTTGGCCAACCTTGGTGCTCCAGGTCTTCTTGAACTTCCATTCCTGGAAGCCCTGATCAGCAGGAGAGCTGACATGGACTTCTGGTAATTGAAGTCCAAGAACACCTGGAGAGCCAATGTTGGCCACCCATGTTCATGTAGACCAGTTTTCAACCTTTTTAAGGCAGGGGCTGTGTCATGCTTCCTCAAACAGCTTTGGGGGGGGGCAGACAGCCAATTTACCTTTCCTCCACCACATGGGGGCATGTGTCATGCACCACCTCCAGCCTGTGGGCCACAGGTTGAGAATCTCTGATGCAGACCTAAGAGGACCCTCTCCTGACAAGATGGACATGTTTTGTTCCCACATCCAGCAACTTTTTGAGTTAACACAATTTCCCCCCTCCCTCCCCACACTTTCATTCTCTCTAATTTCTCCACTTTAAATTACCACTGTTCATTATTGATAATCCCCTTCTAGCTGCAGATGAGAAGAGGAGGGGAGCCCAGATAGATACACATTACACGTGACTTTAAGCCAAAGCACCAGGAAACTTTAATTAAATTTGCCGTTAATTTGAATTGACCTTAAGATAATGTCTTTGCAATGCTAAGCACAGCCTGCAGGTAGCAATTGTAATGAAGGAGTGAAGTTAGAGCCAGTGAAGTTCAAGAAGAACAGCATCAGGAGGGGGGGGGGGAGATGGTGGAGAAATTGCTTTGTATCAGGAGAAGCAAAGAATATAAAGATCTCTCAAGTATTTCAACACTAAGGATCAACAGAAATGGTGTTTCATCCAAGATGAATAGATCAAGACAGACACCAACAAAAACGACACCTATAGATCTCTGTTGAATTTGCCGAATGGAAGAATTCCAACTGTCATGCAATTGTTGTTTATTATGCTTTCATAGTCAACCTTTTTGTAAGGTTTGTTGAACAGTAGAGTGAGCAATTAAATCAACGAGGAACAGTTTCTTTCATGTGCCATCCAACCCTGAGACTGGTTTGTTTCGCCATTTCCCAGCTAGGATGGTAAATCAGGGTTTCTTCTTGGTTTATTTATTTATTATTATTTATTTATTTGTTGTTGTTGTTCAGTCGCCCAGTCGATTCTATGATGCCATGGACCCCTGTCTGCCAGGCACTTCTGTCCTCCACCATCCTCCTCAACTCGCTCAGCTCTGTGCCCATTGTGTCTATAATACCATCTAGCCATCTCATTTTTGGCTTTTATGCTGTTGTAAACCACCCTGGGTCGAGAAGGGCGGTATAAAAATGTAAATAAATAAATAAATAAATAAATAAATCTCATTTTTACTGTATTTGTATTGCTGCCTCTCTTGCCGAAGCGACTCCAGGAGGCTGTCAAAAGTTCAAAATACGAAACGTCCCCATCATACAGAACTAAACAATTAAAACTTTAAAAACCAAGAAAACCAGATTAAAACAACCTCCCTATAAAATTGAAAAACCCGGAAAGCCAGGTTGGGGGGGGGGCTACCACACCAGCCGTGTCCTACACCCACTGCGCTAACCAGGTTTTAAGGCCCTTTCTGAAGGCCGACAGCTCTGCCTGGAGGCACAACTATGCATGATAGCTTGTTAGAGAACAACACAAGCGAGTCTCCTGGGTTCAAGGGATGCCCTAAATCAGTGATGGTGAACCTTGGCGCTCCAGCTGTTCTTGGATTTCAATCCCCCAAAGCCCTGACCACCAGAAATGTTGACTTGGACTTCTGGTAATTGAAGTCCAAAAACGCCTGGAGTGCCAAGGTTCAACATCATGACCCTAAATCATGGGCCATAACTTGGGGTTGGGTGGGCCTGTTTTGTGAAATCTCGAGAGAATCTGGAAACCCAGAAGCCATCCCCCGTGCCATTGTAAAAAGAGGCCAAAATTTGAGAACAGCACCTCCTAGATCTTCTACGGCAGGGTTCCTCAAACCTAGCTCTCCAGATGTTCTTGGACTTCAATTCCCAGAAGCTCTGATCAGCAGTTGTGGTGACTTGGGCTTCTGGTAATTGAAATCCAAGAACACCCAGAGAGCCAAGTTTGAGGAACCCGGTTCTAGGGTGTTAGTTTTCATTCCACCTATTTATCTACAAGAACCCTGGTGGAGCAGTGGTTAAATTGCTGTACCGCAGCCAAAACATTGTGAGTTTGGTCCTGACCAGGACTCCAAGTTGACTCAGCCTTCCATTTTTCCAAGGTTGGTAAAATGAGTAGCCAACACGTTGGGGACAAAATGCTAATTACCATGTGACCCACCTAGAGAGTGCGCTAAAAATGGATGTGTTGGCCCAAGGAATGCAATGGATGCTCTTCAAAGCTGATTCTGTTCTGGTGGGTTTGACAAAGGGATTTGGGGTAGCGGCCATATCTGGCCACTTCTTTGTTGCCACCAGCAGCTGGGGAAGGGGGGGGGAGCAGAGGAAATTGTGAGGATACTTCATTTATTCTCTTCAAACACAACAGTGAATAGAGTTTTGGAAGGGGCTAGAGATCTAGGTTCATTACGAAACAGGATTGATTTCACATCAGGCTTCCTCATTACAACAAGGACGCGGCTCATAACAATGTCTGATGGCTCTCCGGGTGCATACTCAATTACAGAAGATAAATAGACCTTTCTGGTCCTCCCCCCTCTTCCTTCCAAAAGGCACCCATTGAGATCAAATAATCTAATCTGGAGAACAACCCATTCAGTCTAGCCACCTATAGAAGCCATATCGTTCAGTGGCAATTGGTTTCGACACTGATAAGCAACAAATTGAAAACAGGAGCCCAAATGCAAGGAATTCTTTTGCCTGACTGGAAACTAAAGATGGGAGAAATAATTGTAATTTATCTCATCTGTGTGTGTGTGCGTGCGCGCGCGTGCATGCGTGCCTTGAAACACTGAGATTCCCTGTTGTGAAATATGCTCAACTGTTGTGAGATTTTTGTTCCTACGTGAGAGTAAAAACAAAAAAAGGGAGCCCTGTTTTTGGCTCAGAACATTGTCTGAACAAAATATCCCCTTTTTGCACAAATCCCTGGATTTTGTGCAAAGATTCCTGCATTTTGCACAAAAACTGTTCCACACATTGTTCATAAATATTGCAAAATGTACAACAGGGCTCATAATCTTACCCAATGACAAGAAATTGTCTGGGCTTTCTTTTCAATTGCAATAACAAGTTAAGAAAAAAAATCTACATCCCTGTTTGAAACCCAGTTATTTGTCTGTCTTGGGGAAGAAAACATATTTTCAGGGACTTCTGTTAGTTGAATCTCACCATGATCACCACTTTGGTTGCCCTGTAAATGTTTATGCCTGTGGAAGGAAAGAGACAAAGTCCTACGTGGGGGCTTACAAACCTACATCTTCCAATGCCTCGTGCCTCCTTTGCACTCGCACACCCAAGTGCACAGAACGCTGTTACCTTTCCCGCCAAAGTGGTACCTATTTATCTACTTGCAATTTCTTGCTTTTGAGTGCTAGTTTGGCAGGAGCAGAGATACACGATGGGTGCTCAATCCACACAGCTTTTGGGTCTTGAACTGCTGACCTTTTGTTTGTCAAGGTCTTAACCAATAAGCCACAATGATCCTAATAATTAAAGCATTTAGCATATAAGGTATATGCATCGGTGCCTCTGCAGGAACATTTTAATCAGCTGACATTGTCGTTCGTAAACCCCCAACAAAGTCACATATTTCAGATTTTACACCTCAGAGGAGAAAGGTAGAGAAAGCTAATATATTGATTAATTATTTGTGTTTGTAGTTGCATGGAGACACGCAAAGGAACACATACATGCACAATCTGAATTTCCTCTTAGTTAATTTTGCCCTTGTTAAGACCCTTTGACAGCTCATGTAATTATTCTTACCCACTTCCACGCATATACCCTTCAAATATTTCCAGCGAGGTTAACATGTCCCTGCAACCAGTGTCTGATCTTTCTTAATGAATTAGTACTTACGAAGGGGATCATATTGCTTTTTATTAAGCTTGTCTCATAAATCAGACTCATCTCGTCAACCGAAGACTCTATCCTGAACTTTCTTCTCTTTAGAATCCTACCGGTTGTTTCCAAACAGTTCCAAGTTAGCATCGTAAAACCCTCCATAAGTCGAGTACAGATGAGCACCTGCATTATTATGTCAGATAAAAACCTTGCTATGTGCTGTATTTGTTAAAAGGAAGATTTTAGGTGCGGGCTTTTTAGCAGTGTTTATTTTGGCGTTGGCTTTGGCCAACGTTGGCTTGGGCCAGTGACAAAGCCAAGGAAGTGCCTTCATTTTGGCAGTTCACAGTTAGATCTTGACGCGAAAGAAGGAGTATTTGTTGATTTTAATGAGGATTAGTAAGCTTATTTCAAAAATCTTAGTTTGCTTGTCTTGACCGCTAAGCCATCCAGAAAATATCAGCTGGTGGGTGGCCATATTTATATATTTAATTGACTGAGCAATGCTGAGAATGATTTTCATGCCATTCCTGGGTTTCATTTAAGGCAGAGTAGAAACTACCGGTATTTGTGGTGTGATTTTAGGGAAGCAAAATCGGTGTTAAGTTCCCAATTGCTCAAAACAACATCAACAAGGGGATTATAGCTTGTGGTGATGCTTCCTAAGTAGACATAACTCAAAAGGAGTTTGCCATTCCATGCTTCTGGAACCATGCCGCCTGCCCAAGGCCACACAAGCCAGTTCTTTCCCCAGGAGGCATACCGGGGAATCAAACTCCCAACCCAGGTACTCCAAATGGCTGAGCTATCCATTCTGTCATCCAGTACTCCGGTCTCGAAATGCCAACTTGCCAACCTTCCAGCTAACAAGACGAGCTTCTTAACGGCTGAGACACCACAGCCCCACCTGATTAACCTGATTAAAGGTGAAGACCCACAATTTGGGACTTGAGGTTGTTCCCATGTAGTTGGTTCACGGACCAACTGGGTCACCTGGTTGACGTTATTCCAGCTAGCTAAGATGTGGTAGGAACATGGAGTGTAAGATCTATGGATCAGGGCAAGCTGGAAGTGGTAAAAAATGAGATGGAAAGAATCTTGGGAATCGGTGAACTAAAATGGACAAGGAGGGGCGGATTCAGCTCTTCAGACCATCGTATCTACTACTGTGGTTAAGAAAACCTTAGAAGAAATGGAGTGGCCATAAGAGTCAATAAAAGAATGAGAAAAACAGTAAGGTCTTGCAGGACACCAACAACCGAAGAAGCAACCCAATGCAAGAAGGAGACACAGATTAAATGCCATCTATGTTCCAGCGTCTCTCCCTTGTCCTCCCAAGTTGATTCACACGGTCAGGCCTTAATAAAGGCAAGGGTTACATTTTGAATGAAGTCCGGAGGCTCCGCTTTCGAAAGCCCCGGTGCCAAGCTTGCCCCCAGAACGCAGATTAAAGGGGGACAGAATGTGTGTTTTTGTATAAAAATGTAAAATAGAGGCTGGAACCGGGATGGGTGGGGGGAGAAAGCCAAGGCATAGAAGTACGAGTTGGGTGACAGGCAAGCTACAGAAATACATGTAGATTTATCCTCTCACCCTGGAAATACAGAACCGTGCCAATTTGCATATCAATTGCTACATATGGGACTCGCTGCGGAATTTTTCTCTTAAAAGAACAAGGCACTCTTTGTGGAAACGGAGCTCTTGACATGATCCAAGGTAACTAAAACAGTCTTTTCCAGACAGCCATTTTAGCGCACAAGAAGCGTGTCGCTCGCCTTTTACCTGATCCGGGGAATGACAAATCTCATTCCTCCTCCTACCGCTATTGTGGCAAGGAGCCTGCATTTTTTTCCCAGCACTGAAGCCACTGGGGTTGGTTATTTTAGAGTGGCTTTCTTGGGGAGGGGAGATATTCTGGTGGGAAAAGAATCGTGGGGGCCACTGCAGCCCAATCGAGACAGAAATATATGCTACGTTGGCATGTAGATTCCCCTCCTGGATATCTCCAGACGATGGTCAGTGCACACATAGTTTCTAAATTGAACCAGAAGTCGTAAAGGTAAAGGTCACCCTTGGTCTAAAGCCAGCTGTATCCAGTGATGGGAGGTAACAGGTTCTCACCAGTTCGCCAGAACTGGTAGTAACTTTCCCCAGTGTCCCATAGAACTGGCAGCAGCTTTTGGGGGGAACTACCTTTGGGGCTTACCTTTTCACTGCGCATGCGCGCCAAGCACTTGGTGTGCATGCCCACCTACAGTGCTTGGTGCGTATGCACAGCCTCCTTGCTGTCCTCCCAAGCAGAGAGGAGGAAGAGAAGCTGCTAGCCTGAAGCTCCCCAGGGTAAGTGACTCACCTTTGGATGTGGTGTGTATTTTAATGTGTATTTAATACCTTTACCTATATTGATTTACTACTACAGTTCCTAAAAAGGCCTGGCGGCCTGGCTGGGAGGTTTTAAGCAAAATCTTGGAGTTCTCTCATCAATAAGCTACACCTGTGCTGTTCCAATTGCTGTCCCAATTGGAGAACCTTTAAGGAGGTACACATGACCCACCACAGTCCCCCACCAGAAGTCTTAGCTTTGTGCAAAATCAAAGTCCAGAAGCATTGTGACACCTTGCATTTATTTCATTGTGCATTTGGTCGATGCTGTCTATTTCTTCAGACACAACACACAAGAGGACTGGAAGGCACCAACACCCATAGTGAAGTCAATGTGCAAGTCTGAAAGATGCCGGGGCTTACGATTGTCCCGGTTTTCTTATGCCCCTCGCTAGAACAGACTAACCTTTCTGAAGACAGGTTCATGCATGTACACATGCACAAATCAGCAAGAACAGACTCAGACCTGGAGTTGTCAAGGAGTAGCAATCGGCTATTGGGGAATGGGATAGTATGAAATATCATCAGTATCTCTCTTTAGCATCCTGGGCAATTTCATGATCTCTTGGGATGCTCTACTGCACACTGCTAGTTGCTTACTCAAGCACCCTACAGAACTGTTGCCCGTGGATATACTCACTTTCACCCCAACAGCCTTCCTTGTTGGGGTTATTTTGGCGTTCATGTAATGACTCCAGCATGCAAACAAGGCCAGCGGGTTTCTGATCTATCTCAGCCTTCCCGGTAATTGGCTTTCAAGAAGCCGAGCCTGTACATAATAATGGGGGCCAAATGGAGATTAGGATATGGCTGCCACCCCCAGCATTGAAGTCACCTGGTCCACCTCTGGGCTCGGCCATCTCCTGATTTTTGAGATGTGACAATTAATGACCAAGGGAATCATTTATTTATGTCCCTCGCCTTCCCCTCTGCCAACTCACGGGCTCTGCCCTTTTACACCTAATTAGAGTTTGATACAAGGAGGGGGAAAGGCCCCAGAGACGAGCAAAGACATGTCACCCTGGCTCCCTACTTGAAGACGGAGACAGGCTAAAGAACAGCAATTTGGGAGTCTGTATTGAATGCCTAGGGAAGCGGTTCTCAAACTTTTTAAGTTGGGAGCTGCGTCATGCTCCCTTAGACAGCTTCGGGGGCTGGACGGTCATTTTGCCCTTTCCGTCTCCACAAGGCGGTGGAGGCGGTGGTACATGATTTACTGATCATGTACAGATTTTAAGGCATGCTATAGCTGTTCAAATGGTCGGTAACTGGGAAATGTATTTTTACATGGGAATATTATAACAGTTGTAGCTACCACTAGGCCTGCTGCTGTCTCAGCTGAATCACGTCCCCTGGTGGCATGCATGTTCCAGCAGCGGCCGGGCATGTTCCAGCAAATCAGTGAGCTGACGTCAGAAATAGGTATATAAAGTGAGATGGACCAAGGGCTTGTCTCTAATGTGAAACCATCTTATTGGATAGTACAGCTAGGGCACAGGGAGTCTGTTTTGAGCCAAAGATGAGTAGGCATTGCTGTGTTAATAAGCTGGACAATTTTTGTTACATTTGTGGCACAAATATCCCATGTGATCAATGCAAGAACCTCATCAAGAGGGTGAGATTTGCTAACTTAAGATCCTAATGTCATAGGGAGAATCGGACTTCAGATTCAGATTCAGCGCACTTGATTTAGTATAGGGCACCATGGATTAGACCAAGTAGCAGACAATATTTATTGTTTTGTGATGCAGTGTTATTAAAAGGATGGGATATTACCATATATACTTGAGTATGACAGGTTTTTTAGCCCCCAAAATGAGGTCCAAATATGAGACTCAACTTATACTAAGGTCAATGTAAACACTTAAGAACAAACCCACATAAATGTCTAAATTAATTAATTTTACCATATTTTCATGTATTTTAATTACTGAAACTCACTAGCACCTGCTGCATTTTCCACCCCTGACTTATACTTGGGTCAAACTATTTTCCTAGTTTTTGAGGTCCAAATTAGGTACCTTGGCTTATATTCGGGACAACTTATACTCGAGTATATACGGTACTCTTGATCTGGGGTAAGAAAGGCCACTTCCTATTATCTGGTTAAATCTGATTTTAATTAAACATTGTAACAGAAAAGCTATTATGACGTCCTTAAGTGCAGTGATCACCCTCCTCCTTTATCCTCTCCCCCAGCCTTTTGTTTAGCTAATTGCTAATGAAGGTACATTAATGGGAACTCAGGAGCAGGAAAATGCTTGCTTAAATGAGCATTAATGGCTCTAATAACTAGTGGCTACTAGCTCTGGGAATCTGTTGAGGCTGGAAAAAGCTTGTTGGAATATAGCCAAGCGTTAAACACATCCTTGGAAAGCTGCATATTTACGGAAATCAACCCAAAAGCCATTTGTCTCTTGAATTGTACAATGTGCTACAGTGTCTATGTGAAAATACGTCAGGGGAAGCAACGGCGGCTACTTTAGCCATAAGGAATATTCCCAGAGGTATATAATGGTTATACCGCCTGAAGGTGGTCCAAAGGAAATTGTCCGTAAAAATGCAAGTGGCTCTAATGAAGATAATTGACCCAGTGCAAAATTTGCACAAGTTTTGTGTTTCAAATTCTTTGGGCAAAATGTCCCCCCCCCTTTTAATTAAACCTTTCAAAATCCATGAGCCAATGATATTATCAATTTTCAATTTTCAATTTTCAATTTTCAATTTTCAATTTTCAATTATCATCACCATCATCGCTAGCACCGGCGGCGGAGACGTCGTCGTCGTCGTCGTCATCATCATCATCGTTCTTATTCTTATTCTTATTCTTATTCTTATTCTTATTCTTATTCTTATTCTTATTCTTATTCTTATTCTTATTCTTAGTCTTAGTCTTAGTCTTAGTCTTAGTCTTAGTCTTAGTCTTATCTCCACACCGGGTTATTTAAATTTCCAATTCCTTCCATCCTAAGTATTAAGAGATTTGCAAATATTGGCAAATTCTTCTAAAAAAGAGTAATCATAACAAACAAACAAAAGACAAAACCCCTATGTTTTGACACATTGAAGACTAACTCAAGGGTTCCCAGCCTGCGGACCGGATCAGGCCCACGGCAACATCATATGTGGCCCTCCAACCCCTCCAACGGCATTTGAAAAACAAAAAGACCACCCATTTGAAGCTGTTGGGACAAAATGGCCACGCCCATCATGCAATGCAGGGCGAAATGGCCATCATCCGGCCCCCAAAGCTGAATGAGAGAGCGTGACCCGGCCCCCGGCTTGAAAAGGTTGGGAATGGCTTGTTTAATGCTAGCTTTCATGGATCAAGTCCACTTCCGTCAGACCAATATAGAACTTCGCCCTCATTGGTACCAGGTAGCCAACATCAAAGGAGGCATTAAAAGACGGCACAGCCTATCAACAGATAAATGGATAAACAAATAAGGATTTTGGCAATCCATGACGTAGCACTGATATGGTTCAATACCTTGAGATTAGGGCTGCAGTGCCTCAGTGGTTAAGAAGCTTGCCTTATTAGCTGGAAGGCTGGCAAGTTGGGAGTTCAAGACCTGGGTGTTTCATGATGGAATGAGCTCCTGTCTCTGTCCCAGTTCCTACCAACCTAGCATTCCAAAGCAAGAAACTGCAAGTAGATCAATATAGATCCCTTCGGTGGGGAAAAGATCTCGGGGACATGAAAGGAGCCTCATTCGGGCGTCCCCTGAGCGGAGTTCCTCCAGCAAGAATCCTTTCAACCCAGAGTAATTTCTGACACAAAATTATTATTATACCTTAAGATTCAACCTCAAAGTTTCATGAGCTTTACACACAGAGTCCTGGACTACGACTGGCAAGTCTATCCAGCGCAACTCTTCTCCACGTTCAGTTAAAAAACCCAACAACAACTGAGATAAAAGTGGAAGAGAAGAAATTTGTAAATAAGGGGAACAGTCTTACCTGGGGGGAAATTGAACCAAAACAACATTTTTGATCCATCTGTGTTTAACATTTAGCTTGACAAGCATTATTTGTAACCACTGCATCCTATGCATCTGCGCGTGTTTACATTTTGTGTGTGCGCGCAAGTGTCGGTGTCAGGGGTGGGCAAAATTTTCAGGCCATGGGCCGGTTATGTGGTTCAGCGGACCGGTCACGTGGTTCCTCCCACCAAAAGCAGAAGTAAAATGCACCCGCGCATGTGCAAAACACTGCTGTAAATGTACCCCTGGGTGCTGTAAATACATTTACAACAACTGTGGGTGCATTTACGGCACACATTTGGCGCATAAGCGGGCGTGTTTTATTTCCGCTTCCGGGAGTGGCGCAGGCTGGATGATCTTGGCATCGTGGGATGAATCTGGCCCACGGGCTGTAGTTTGGTCTGTGTGAAAGAGAAAATGAGGTGTATATACGCACACAGTTTGGATGATAGCGTGGCCAAGCCAGTGACTGACAAGGAGGTCGTAACCTGGAAGCAGTTAATCACAACTGTGAACATTCAGCCCGGTTGAAGCCGGACCGCAAGCTGGAAAAGTGTCTAACACAGGATGGGGTGGCGGTGGGTTCTCTCCCGGCTATTTGCTTTAAAGATCTGGAGGGATTTGATCTGACGGAAATCTCTGACTCCTTGACTTGACGCCAAGGGCACTTTCCAGCCGGAGCGGCTTTGAAATTAAATAGATTTGTTCAGCGACCTGGTTATTAGTTTTAGATTTAAAAAAGACAGCTGGAGTTCCGGAGTGTCACATTCGGACAGTTCAACGGGACTGCCGGACAAACCGAAAATGGATTGACCATCCTAGTTGAACGTGGGGTTTTTTGGGTGTGCTTTTTATTCGGCGCGGCAAATTGAGGCCCAATCGCTTTGAGACCGTTCCTGCCAGGCAATATTTGCTTTCTTCTCCCGGACGAGCGATTCACGTGGCTAGAAGACAAAACTTTTGTATGGACTTGTTTATGAGGAAACCAGATATTTGGGCCACAATGAAGCCACTGTTCAAGGTTGGCTTCAACCTTGGTTGGATATTGTGTTTATAGGTAATAATAATTTTGTGCCAGAAGTTATTCTGGGTTGAAAGGATTTTTGCTGGAGGAACTCCGCTCAGGGGACGCCCGAATGAGGCTCCTTTCATGTCCCCAAGATCTTCTCCCAACCCAAGTGATCCCCATTTATCGACGTGCAATTTCTTGCTTTCGAAATGCTAGGTTGCCAGGAGCTGGGATAGAGACGGGCGCTCAATCCGTCAAGCAGTACCTGGGTCTCGAAGTGCAAACTTGCCAGCCTTCCAGCTAACAAGGCGAGCTTCTTAACCACTGAGCCACCAGACTATCTATAGGCAAAGGTCACCCTTGCTCGGGAGCCAGTTGTGTCTGACTCTAGGTTACGGTGCTCATCTCTGTTTACAACCCAAAGCCAGCACTGTGTACATCTATAGACATTACCATGGTTATGTGTCAGGCATGACTAGTCACTGGAGCACACAGAAGGCTGTTACCCTTCCCACTGAAGTGGTACCTATTTGTCTACTTGCAATTTCTTTCTTTCAAACGGCTAGGTTGAAGAATATGGTTTGTTTTGTCACTGTGCCATAAAAATTAAGCAGTGAAGGTTGCAGGGGCCCATAAGAAAGACTGTGTGTGCGTGTGTTTGTGCCCCTATACCAGTGATGGCCAACCTTGGCACTCCAGGTGTTCTGGAACTTCAATTCCCAGAAGCCTTGATCAGCAGGAGTGCTGACTTGGGCTTCTGGGAATTGAAGTCCAAGAACATCTGGAGAGCCAAGGTTTGCCATCATGCTCCTAGGTATTGAACTAACGTCTTTGCAAAATTAAAAAAGAGGGATATATATATATATATATATATATATATATATATATATATATATATATATATATATATATATATATATATATATATATATATATATATATATATAAACCTTTTAGTCAAGATTATTGATTTCCTTTTGGGTCTCCATGTGCCAAAGGCATTTGCTCTTTTAATCTCAGTATGAGCAAACACGAATAGTGCAGCGGTTCCCAAAGGACCTTACAAAATCTGCCCGCAGCCTCGGGAGATGGAGGCGAAGCCATCGGAAAAAAAGCAATCTGAGCATGTTTAGGAGGAATTCAATTCTTTCCCTTCCTAGGGCCCCAAAGTCAGATTTTATTGTATTCCATCATTACAGGTAGAGACCAATTTGGGTGGACCTATGTAGCAATTGGCCAATATTTACAGCCTAGGAGTAAAGAGGGTGGAAGACTCGGCATAAGCAAGATAAGGTCGACACACGTTGACCGGGATTGCAGTTCAATAGATATTGGAGTTAAGAACAGACACTGAAGTCACTGAATTCAGGCAAACTCTGTTTCTGCACGGATTAGGGAGGGCTTAAACATGGTGGAAGACATTTAACTTTGCAGACAAATCCAAGGCCCACATTCAAATCCCAGAAGACTAGAAAAATTTGACAATTAATACTGGCAAAGCAAACTCAGTGAAGATAGATTTCTTTGCCCCATGACTTAGTGATGGAATAGCTGATTCTATTCCAGTGGTGGTGAACCTATGGCACGCGTGTCAGAGGGGGCACCTGGACCCTTCTCTGTGGGCACCCATGCAGTCACCCCAGCACAGAGTTTGGCCCGCCCTTCTGCCCAGCAGCCCAATAGGAGTGCTTCTTCCCTGCCCCAGCACAGAGTTCACCCCACCCCTATGCCCAGCTGCCCAATGGGAACGTTTCCTTCCTCCCCTGCTGCCATGTTGGCACTCTGCAATAAATAAGTGGGTTGTGGGTTTGCAGTTTGGGCACTTGGTCTCTAAAACGTTTGCCATCACTGTTCTGTTCAGAAGAAGATCCATGTTCAGTTCTCCTAGGAAGATCTAGGAGAGATCCCCCAGCTAAGGATGTAGGGAATACGATCAGTTCTTCTTGTTCAGAAAGTGGATTAGTGGTTAAGATGTTCAACTTGATGACTGGAAGGTCAGCAGGTCAACAGTTCAAGACCTGAGTACTGCATGACGGAGTGAGCTCCCATCTCAGTCCCAGCTCCTGCCAACCTAGCAATTTGAAAGCAAGAAATTGCAAGTAGATAAATAGGGACCACTTTGGTGAGAAAGTAAACAGCATTCTGTTCACTCCAGTGTCTAGTCATGCCTGCCACATATCCACAGAAATGTTTGCAAATGCAGACAGCGCTGGCTCTTTGGCGATAAACAGAGATGAGCACTGAACCCTAGAGTCGAATATGACTGGCTTTTGAATAAGGGTGATCTTTACCTATTTTCTGTATAACATACACATTTTCACAAGCCATATCCAAGGCACTCTGTTATGTTAGTTTCATAAGACAAGTTTTTTCCACTGCACATATATAACATTTGACTTGCTCTTTTTAAGTTGAAAAAACAATCCCGCACAAACTTATTCAGTGGGTTTGCTAGTGTAATATGATGAACTGCTTCCATTTACAACCTCATTTTTATCTTTGATTTTTGTAAGCCGTTGTAAATCCCTTCATTAGGAGATGGGCAGGAAATAAACGAAACAAATGACAGAAAGAATAACAAAGCATTACTGAGTTTCAGTCCCCATATTGTCAAATTGTGTATGCTTGCATTAAAATATTAGCTGAACTAATTGATCCCACGCCCACATTTGACAATTAACCTAAAATAGGTGTGCTCTGTTAAGTGGCCCTAAGAGAAACAGCCGTGCACAGTTGATTAATTTTGAAACAACCAATATGCCTTCAATGGTTCCCCCAACGATTTTGAGCAAGTGGAGAATCAGATGCTCCTTTTAGATTAGCAACAGAAGACATAAAATGGGAATATAAATCCTTCCTTGTCTCATCAATGTATGGAAATATGAGAGATTGCCATTTTCTTCCTGTTAAAAAAAATATTTATGTGCTCAACAAGCGTCTGTCCACTGCTTGGAACGACCTTTTGTGCAAAATTGGCAAAATTTTGCACAAAATGCTTTTTGTGTGTGCAAATTTCTGTAAATTTGCCCCATTGCATGACTTGTAATAGTCACCCTAGCTAAAGATGATTGCTCTTTTTTTTAAGAACATGAACCAGCCCTTCACATCTTTCTTCAAAATAATCTCACCCTTCCGTGGGGCCACTGCATGCTTTTGTGCGCCTTTGCATCTGCGCCTTGCACAAATTCCCCCAGAAGCCTTGAGGAGGAAGAATGCCCTTTGTCTCATTCTTGGGTGGAGAAAGACATCTTGTGAGGTTTTAAATTTTCTCACTGAAGGGCCTTGCAACATTGAAACAGCCTTTGCTTGTGAGATTCGAAGATTTAGCACATTTTCGTCACATTAAACAATTGCCTTTAATATAAGAATAGATTATTATTTTTCAAGGTAAATGTTTCAGAAACAGATACAAATATTCGGGGAAGTGGAAAAAACTGGCCAAGGGGGCAAAAGAGTGGTTGATTCCCTACTAGGGAGAGCAAATTAAAAATCTCTTAAGAGATGTGCTATGTTCCAACGGCGTTTCGAGGTGGCAGGCCCGTTTAAGAATATGCAACAGACGTCCCCAAAATTTCATGGCCCTTGGGTTGCTTACCACTAGCAAAAGCTTAACAAAAGGACACAACCAGGATTATTTCTTTGGTCAGTAGGAGAAGCAAGACCAAGGGTTCCCAAACTTTTTGTGCCATGGGCCAGACCATGCCTTCTAGACAGTTGAGCGGCCCGGTTACGTGGTTCCTCCCTCCATAAACGCTCCCATAAAATGCATTTACAACAGCTACAGGTGCGTTTACTGCAGTGTTTACAGCAGGCGTGGGCGCATTTCATGGCTGTCGTAAATCCGTGCACTTCCAGTAGCGTTGGGGACTATGGCGGGCCACATGGAATGGTGCCATGGGCCATAGGTTGGCCACCGCTGAGCAAGACAATTAGCAAAAGGATGACAAAAAAGGAATTAATGAGATCCACGATTTGGGTGTGGAGCTTCCCCACAAGTTACCCTTAAGTGAGACTAATATTGCCACCAAGAATAATAACCGCTCATGGCATTAATAGGCCAGTTATTTCATGCAGCACAAATTACATCCTCTTTTGCTGGTTGGGGGCAGGGGAGAGAAGACTAAAATCCAGGAAGCAACCATGACGGGCCAAGGATCAAGCTTTCAAAACAAAACATGATACAGTTCATCGTGACAGTAAGGGCTAAAACTGACTCAGGAGAGGGCTGTTCTAAAGATTGAGACAAGTCATGGACTCTTAAGGGAAGAGGCTTGATTTGTGCCAACTTGTATGAGGCTGAAGTACAATGAGGAGATTCAGCTCTGGAGTGAAACAAACTGAATTTATGCCTATTTGCGTGTGTAGCACAAATTGACTCGGAGGAGACACGAATTTCTACAGCTTAGAACTCTTTTAGAAACAAACTTTCAAAGTGGCTCGTATGCAAAACCCAAACCGTGTGTGCGCATGAACGCGTGCACGTGTGTGCATGCGTGCCTGAAACATAACAGTGTTACTCCTCTTGTTCAAGCCTCCAATTTTTATTTAGTAAAGTTAAAGGTCACCCTTCCTTGAAAGCCAGTTGTATCCGACTCTAGGGTTCAGTGCTCATCTCTGTTTATAGCCAAAGAACCAGTGCTCTCTGCATTTGCAGACATCTCCATGGACATGTGGCAGGCATGCTTCAACACTGGAGTGCATGGAACAGTGTTTACCTTCCCACTGAAGTTATTCCTATATATCTACTTGTAATTTCTTGCTTTCGAACTGCTAGGTTGGCAGGATCTGGGACAGAGATGGGGGTTCATTCTGTCACGCAGTACTTGGGTTTCGAACTGCTGACCTGCCGCCTCCCAGTCAGCGTCTTCACCACTTGAGCCATACGAAAACAAAAAGATTGCAGCCATATCGGAGTTACAACATGGAGACTTTACAAATTTATAGACTGGTTCTGCTCCAGGGAATGAACTGATTTTAAGTAGAGTACAAAACTTATTGGACTGAAGCAGGATCCATCTGGCATTGAAATTGGTTATGGGACCCACCCTAAGCTCTAGTTTGGGAAGCTATGTTTGACTCTACAAAGAGCAAATAGGCAGCCCGAAGGAAGGAAGGAAGGAAGGAAGGAAGGAAGGAAGGAAGGAAGGAAGGAAGGAAGGAAGGAAGGAAGGAAGGAAGGAAGGATCGATCGATCGATCGATCGATCGATCGAAGGATCGAAGGAAAGATTGAAGGAAGGATCGAAGGAAGGAAAGATTGAAGGATCGAAGGAAGGAAGGAAGGATCGATCGATCGATTGATCGATCGAAGGATCGAAGGAAAGATTGAAGGAAGGATCGAAGGAAGGAAAGATTGAAGGGTCAAAGGAAGGAAGGAAGGAAGGAAGGAAGGAAGGAAGGATCGAAGGAAGGAAGGAAGGAAGGAAGGAAGGAAGAAGAACTTGTTGTTCAGTTAGATTTACAATTTGCTTTCTCTAAGAACAAACCCCAAGTTCTTATTGGGTGTGGATATGTGTATTTATACATTTGTGAACTTGTACATGGGATTTACACTTGTGAAAAAAGAAACGGCAGCTTTCCCGGCAAAGGGGCAGAATCCTTCCAACCCAAGCACACAAAATGCTCAAAGCAAGTTTGTTGCCTGTGGTTCTTTACCCATCCGGTTACTTCTGTGGTTTAATATAAAACCCTTTCGAAAGAGCCTTCTTTTCAGTGCTTAAAAAAAAAAGCATTCTTATGCTTATGGGAATTTTAGGGCGGGGGGAGAGGTGGAAGGGAGGAGGGGAAGCAGCCATTGAAAGAATGAGCTCGGCCCCTGATCTATACACCCAGCAGCATGAAATGTGTCTGAAAAAGCAGCAATTAGAAACCATTTTATTGATATCCACTCCCCGGAGTCCCTTTGATTCACAACTCGGTCGGTGTTGTGTGATGGGGGAAGGGAGAGGGGGGGAGGTGAAGGGGGGGGGACAGGTGTCATGCCTGTGACCTCGGTCAGTCGAGGGCTGTGATCGCCCCGTGACCCTTTCCATCAATGGCAACTGTTGACTAGATCCAAGCAGCTTGAAGATGAGGGGAGCAGCAGAAGGGAGATGATATATTCCAGAATGAAAGGCTCACGGTCCCCCTTTTCAAGCCTTCCCGACCGCCCCACGTCAGCCTCTGTTGCACACAATTAAAAAGGGCCGCTCCCCTGATCACAGTGGGTGCCTCGCTTGCTCTCCTGCGAAGCCAAACAATAACCCGCAAAGATGCGCTCCTACTTCCTCCACCTTCGCCACAGTCTCAGATGTAATCTGCCAGGGGGAGCAAACTTCACAGAGGATCATAGCCTAGTCCTGTTTTTTATATATATATTTTATATATATATATATATTTTATATATATATATATATTTTATATATATATATATATTTTATTTATATATATATATATATATATATATATATATATATATATATATATATATATATATATATATATATATATATATATATATATATATATATATATATATATATATATATATATATATATATATATATATGCTCATCCGTACATGTCAGCCAAACGAGAGAGAACAAAGAGGGCATCGTATTGTAAGGAGTAATAATAATAATTCCGTGTCAGAAATTATTCTGGGTTGAAAGGATTTTTGCGCGAGAAACCCTGCTCAGGGGACGCCCAAATGAGGCTCCTTTCATGTCCCCAAGATCTTTCCCCCGCCAAAGTGGTCCCTACTTGCAATTTCTTGCTTTCGAACTGCTAGGTTGGCAGGAGCTGGGACAGAGACAGGTGCTCAATCCGTCATGCAGTACCCGGGTCTCGAACTGCCGGCTTGCCAGCCTTCCAGCGAACAAGGCGAGCTTCTTAACGACTGAGCCACCTCAGCCCCCTACTGTAAGGAGTAAGGATGCGTTACTGGATACTAAGATAAAGCTTTTGAGATCTTAGTAACAAGAAGAACAAAAATAGTCTTTTCACCTTGCTATTGGCTTCTTCTTCAAGGGTTGTGTCCATCCCAGATATTGCCTATCATCATGGTGATAGTCTTCCTGTTCTTAACTCCTGGGAACAGTTCTTCCAAGGACCTTCCACACCAGCCTCTCGGGTTCTTCAGCCATGAAGTCCATCTAGGTCCAGGGTCTCTTCTCTTCCCAGAGAGCTTTCCTTGCAGAGTGAGTTGGAATTATTCTATATTTCATGACATTCCTCATGATATGGCCAAGGTATTGGAGCTTTCCTTGCTTAATGGTCTTAAACAATTCTTGTCCTTGCTTTTGGCTGTGGCCAGAAATCTCATTTTGTAAGGAGTAATAATAATTTTGTGTCAGAAATCATTCTGAGTTGAAAGTATTTTTGCTGGAGAGACTCCGCTCAGAGGATGCTTGAATGAGGCTCCTTTCATGTCCCCGAGATCTTTTCCCCACCAAAGTGGTCCCTATTTATCTACTTGCAATGTCTTGCTTTTGAACAGCTAGGTTGGTGGGAAGTGGGCACTCAGTCTTCTCATCTTAAACTGTCTCAATGCCATAAGACATTTAGATGAGAAACTACCGTATCCCTCAAAATTCCCCGCCTGTAAAATGAAAAAGAGTTGGGTTTTTTAAAAGGTCAAAATCTCTAAAAAAAAATTGTGCAAAACCAATGTTTTTCCCTTTGAGAAACAACAGCGTATGCTCTCAGGGAAGGACACAAACAACCCATCCAATGCTTCTCATTCTCAAAGCAACACAAAGTGGAAACTCTCAGAAATTCACATAGAGTTTGCGCCTCTTGCACAAGTTTTTGTCCAGATCCACAGAAAATAGCTCACCGTTGCAGAAGAGAGAAAAGGCACGTGAGAAAGAGACATATACTCAGGATTTCGATAGGCTTCGGGTTATCGTCCACAGATGACACCCCAGGACTTATAAGAACCCACACACTCTTGTCTCCATCCCCAGGGTGGGAAGAGGGAAAGACAAGACCCTGTTAGAGAAAATAACCCTTTACAAGGGATGCTTAATGGCTTTATGGCAATAGATCAGGGGAAAGCTTACTCTATGAAATGCAATCCCAAGACCCACCACTCCGTTGGTTTTCCCACTGAGCTTTTAGCCAGCATGACAAGTGTCAGATGAAGGCTGGTGGCTCCCGTCCAACTGGAGTAATTAATTGAGCTGACTGGGTAATTTGTAGCCATGCAAATGCAGTTGTTAACATGGAGGAAGACTTCCGCTACTGCCAGTCACATGAAAACCACCCTTGCGCTTCTGCTTCCCAGCCCCTAATTAACGGAAATATTTCTTGGGCGTGCCGTTGGTTATGTATCCTGCTCATCTGTTAGCCAGCTCTGTCTCTTCTTTGCTTCAAAAGTGCAGAAGAGCTACTGCTATGCGGTGCCTCACAGAGACACACGACGTTCAATTTCCACCTCCCTCCTCATTGATCCGCATCAGAAATGGGGATTACATGCTCCCAATTCGTCTTGCACGCTTCTTTGGCAGAGATAAATAAAGATCCTTGCCATTTTAAAACCCCTCCTCAAAATGTCCTGGCCTGGGAGTCATAGCACCAGTGGTGATCGGGCTCTATGGAGGGCACGTCCCAAAGAACCTATGGCTCCTTGGAAGCACTGCAAAAGACTCCTTTAAACGTGAAGCCCAACCCAACCAAGGCGCAAGCGTGTGCCTTCCACCTTTGAAAACGAGAGGCGGGGTTGAGCTGGATGTTGCATGGCAAAGGAATTGTTCGCAGCAGAGGGGCCCAAACTTTTCAGGGCTGGTCATGTGGTTCAGGGAGCCTATCATTGCGGTCTGGCTGCTGGATGTGGCCCTCGATGCCAATTTATCTGGCCTGCGAAGCCCTCGTCTCTCCTGGAAGCGGAAGTACAGGCACATTTTACATCAACTCCCAGGAGCAACGAGGGCTTCAAGGGCCGGATGAATTGGCACTGGGGGGCCATATCTGGCCCCTAGGCCGTAGTTTGGGCACCCCTGCTTTACAGCATTATCCAGCACAGAAAGACCTCAGTGTGACACTTGGCAGGATATACTCTTTTAAGCAGCTCTGCCTAAATACCAAAGCTAAAGTTAGTGTGTGGAACAACATCATAAGGAAATGATACGTGGGGGACTCAACCATCCATGCTGCGTACATCAGTTTTGGCACTAAGAGTCTCTGCAGCACAGTTTGCTACACCAATATGGAGTGCATCTGGATACATAAAACGAATTGACAAGGCTGTTAATGAAACCATGCGTATAGTGGCAGGATGCTTCAAACCTACACCAGTTGAGATAATATATCCTCTTGTTGGTGTCGCTCCACCTAAGATCAGGAGAGAAATAGCAGCGGACGCCGAGAGAACTAAGCAAGAGATGGACCCTTGAGACACTCTGGACGGAGATGAGCCTCAAGTCCATCAGCTCAGATCCAGGAAGAGCTTTACAGCAAGAACAACTATTTTTGAGGGAACACAAGAGCAAAACCAAATTAAAAGATGGAGGAAAGAGCTCACTGGACAAGGAATAACATTAACATTAATAACATTCCTTACATCATTTGGAGGACCCTGAATCGGCTGAGGGTTGGAGTGCCTAAATGCAAGACCAACAGGCTCAAGTGGGGGCTGCTGGTGGACAACAACAGGCTGTGTGAACGTGGAGAGATACAAAATCCATCTCATTTACTGGTCTACCGATTACTACCCAAAACATGTACCGATGAAGATATTATGGCACGTATACTGCACATACATGCACTAAACCCATCTGCATGGATTCAGGGGACCTGAGCTTCTGGGGATCAAAGTTTAAGAACAGCTGGAGTGCCAAGGTTCACCACCACAGTCTTAGAGGGTTTAGGGACCCGGCGTCCCAAAACGCAAAAGAGATTCCCCCTACAAGACATGTTCATCTTTCATGGGATAAGGAAAACGACTTTACAGAGGGTTGTCCTCACAGGCCTGGATGGGAGGAGGGGGGATTTACCTAGGGGAAGATTTGACCCCCCCCCCCATATATGGAACAATGTATGCAAGTCAGAAACGTGCCCTCTCGAGGCTGAGATGCAGAGCCATTAAGCGTATGATGATAGCTTAAGTGGAGGTTGGCCTTAGCTGCCACGTAAGCCATTGTGCACGTCTGTTCTGTATTAAACACTCGCTGGACCAGGCAGCTTGAAAGCTTGCTTCAGATAAAGAGAGGAGGGGGTGTGTGGACCCGCATTCCCTGGACGGGGGTCCCTAATTCAAGACAGGGTGGAGAAGTTGCCATAAGCCTTAGATCAGCTGTCCGGCAAGGGAGAAAAATGAAATCAGCCTGGGCACATTTTACTTCCACTTCCAGGAGCGATGAGGGTGGCAAAGGCCAGATAAATTGGCATCAGGGGCCAAATCCGGCCCCCGGGCCATAGTTTGGCCACACCTGCTGTGTATACTCGAGTATAAGTCTAGTTTTGTCACCCCTGAAATAAGGTCCAAAAAGGCGAACCGACTTATACTCGGGTCAACGACCCCGAGGGTCCCAAAAAGAGGTGGTGCAAATTCAAACATAGATTTTGAAAAAGCACTAAGACGACCGTAAAAACTCAAAAACATACCCACACAAATGTCTAAATTAATTAATTTTACTCTATTTTCATGGATTTTAATTACTGAAACTCATTAGCAGCAGCTGCATTTTCCACCCCCAACTTATAGTTGGGTCAATCTATTTTCCTAGTTTTAGAGGTCCAAATTAGGTACCTCGACTTATATTCGGGATAACTTATAGTCGAATATATACAGTACATACATTTGAGAATGATCAGGTATTGGTAGCAAGTACAGACAAGAAATGACAGCTACACCTTACATCAGGGGTCAGGAAGCTTTTAAATTCAGGGGCTGGGTCATGATCCCTCAGACAGTTGAGGGGGGCCGGACTGGTGTTCCCCCCGCCGTAAACACTGCTGTCAATGCATCCGCGGTTGCCGGAAACATGGCCACAGCCACTGTAAATGTGTCCGCGGCTGCTTCCGGCGGCTATGACATGTTGGAGCAAGGGCCAGGTGATTTGGTGCCATGGGCTGGATTTGGCACCGCAGGCCAGATTTGGCCTACAGACAGTAGGTTGCTAACCCCTTCTTACATCCATGAACCAAGAGTGCAAGATGAATAATATGAAAATCAGTAAAGAGACGACTGAGGTAACGGCGACTGAAGGAGACAGTATGGTTCAAATATTGAACTAGAGGGAACATCTGTCAATTTTCCTGCACGGGCGATTATTCCGATGTTTATGGGGCAGTCATGCAGACGACGTACATTAGGATTCAAAATCCCAAGGGCCCTTCCTGGTGGAAGCTTTTGACTGTGACCAATACGCTTGGGGGTTTGGGGGCTGGAGGGACGATCTTCTGTTCCCTTGCAACCTCTGCAAGGAAACCCAAAGCTTTTGTGCTGAACAGTTGTTTAAGGAATTTTAAACAGGGGGCCGGATCAGCTGGTGGAAGGCCAGAATCCACCTGGGAGAGGAGCTTCCGCCGGTGCCTCTCATTCAAAGCGATTCAACAGCACGCGGGCCATTTGGTGAATCAATTAATCACTCAATCAATTAATATGCTGCTAGAAGAAAGGATCAGTGCACCTACAGATAGTGAAATTAATCTAAGCTCAGTTAGATGGAATGCAAATATGGAGAGGGTTATTGCAAATTTGCTTAACTCTCATACTTTTAGAGAGGTATCCAAAAATTTTTAGATTGCCAACACTTAGACGTGGGGATAAAGCTATTCGAGTGTCTGATAGATGAAGTACAGCTCACCTTAATAAAAGAGAGTGTAAAACAAAAGCACGTAACAAGTCGCATAAACAAATCATGGTTCAATAAGGAATGTGGCTAGGCTAAGAAATGGCTAAGATGTTGACTGGAAGGCAGGAGGTCAGCAGTTCGATTCCCGAGTACTGCAGGATGGAATGAGCTCCTGTCTTTGTCTCAGCTCCTGCCAACCTAGCAGCTCGAAAGCAAGAAATTGCAAGTAGGTAAACAGGGACCACTTCAGTGAGAAGGTAAACAGCATTCTGTGACCACGGAAATGTCTGCAGAAGCAGACAGCGCTGGCTCTTTGGCTTTGAAACAGAGATGAGCACTGAACCCTAGGATACGACTGGCTTTTGAGCAAGGGAAACCTTTACCTTTACTATAGAGAACATAGACTCAACTTAACAGTTCTAGACCTTGCATGTGCAGAGCTTGGGTTGCAACCATGAGGTCCACGTCTGTTTAGAAGTAGAGGAACAGGATTCAAACAGCTGGGAGTGCCTGTGGCCAGGGCGGAGTGGAGTCGACCGCATTACGCAGTCCCTAGCAAAACAGAGATGAATTCTGCAGAACAGAACAAGCTGTACAGTGATGTATGGGCGGAGACACTACGCAGATTTGAAGACTGTATGCTGGTTGCAAAATGTTGGTGAGCCTTGCTAGACCCGTGATGGTGAAACCTGGCACTCCAGATGTTCTTGGACTTCAATTCCCAGAAGCCCAAGCCCCCTGTGAATCCACACGAATGGGTTTACTGCGACTCATCCGGCCTGTAAAACGCACCCATATGGAGGAAGGGTTAACCCAGAAGAGCCTTAACCATCCTGCCTGACTGGCATGCGGTTCAAACAATCCAAATTCTGAGCAACGTCCAGGATCAGGCTCCACATTATGGAGAACTTCACACATTACGGATTACAGACCACGAACATGGTGTTACAGGGGACATTCTTAGTGCCAGGCTGTGTAGACAGCATGGTCACAACATGAAGAGTCCTCCATTGCCGCGAGAGGCTCTATAATTCTGGTTGAAGTTAGAGCAGAACCTCCCCAACCCTGGGGCTGTATTAGGCTAAATCAGGAGAAGCTATGTGAACACGAGTATTTAATAAAGTAATGGTCTCTGTCCTCCTTACATAAAAAGCCATGGCAACTCCATGCCTACTTACTGTATCACTTCAAAGCCTTTCTGTCTCACTGGTGGAAAAGTCATCGCCTCCTTCACAGTTGGAAGTTCCATTTAACTCATAGGTTAAGGTAAGAGTCTTCCTCGCTCAACAGGCAGTGGTGTCTGATTCTAGCGGGTGGTGCTCATCTCCATTTACAGCCAAAGAGCCAGTGCTGTCTGTACAAATGTTTCCGTGCTCATGTGGCAGGCACAGAATGCTGCTACCTTTCCCTTCGAAGCAGTACCTATTTATCTACTGGCAATTTCTTGCTTTCAAACTGCTAGATTGGCAGGAGCTGGGACAGATGGTGGACTCACACTCCATCGCACAGCACTCCAGTCTTGACCTGCTGACCTTCTGGTCATCCAACTCAGGACCTTAACCACTAGGCCACTGCAGTCCTTCCATTCAGCTACTATTTTGCTAGTAGCCATGCCTGATAGCTACCAGGAGATCTATCCACTGGGAATTTGTCCGATAATTTTCTTAGCCAGTGCCAAATAATCAAATGTGTGAAGGAACCACTGACAACATCAGATCGTTTTCCCCTCTATCCCAGTTCCCAGTTGCATTGGTCTCCAGCAGAATTTTGCCACTCTTGCCAGGCTCGATTTGTTTTTGCTGAGATGTGAGATGCAAGATGCTGATCATCATCAATCCTGGACTGGGCCGAAGGAGGAGGAGGAGGAGGAGGAGGAGGAGGAGGAGGAGGAGGAGGAGGAGAAGAAGAAGAAGAAGAAGAAGAAGAAGAAGAAGAAGAAGAAGAAGAAGAAGAAGAAGAAGAAGAAGAAGAAGATCTTCTGAAACATCTGCCTACTTCTATACACTTCTCCATTTTCCATTGCCTTTAAACAGAACAAAACATTGCTTCCAGGAAGATCTGCTATACAGAGAAGGATGGAAACAACCAGGATTACTTCTAGGACATTCCTTAATCATGTTGAACATCTGTCCATTGTAACCACATTAAGAGGACTAATGTTTTTGGCAAACCCTAGTGCAAGACCAGCTGTTACTTCAGCAGCATCAGGCAAACATCTGACCACTATTGCCAGCTTGCAAATCAGTCAGCCCACTTCCTTTAATGACACAGCAATGTCCTAATTCCTGTACTTTGCAGATGTGGTCGCCACTTGGTTTATTCTTCGAATCTTTGTGTGTGGTCCCACCTGTCCTCCCACATGCCGCTGGGGGATGAATCAGTCCTCAGCACAAAGAAGTCTTTTCCCCCTACAGCTGCCTGCCAAGAGGTCTCATCTGGTTTCTTCTTGAGATCTTTGAGGCCCATCAACCATAATGGCCCAAAGAAGCTGAAACACTTAGCATAACTTTCATCATTCTTGAATGACCAAGAGGGATGGTTCATCCATCCATCTTGTATGATTCAGGACCTGCATAGGGAGTGTTAGATCTGGTATTAAAGATGCAGAAAATAAGACACCTTCAATACCTCCATCTCGCCTAACAATCTTGGCTCAATCTACAGAACTGCTCCACAAATGCTTCCAAAATGAGATGGAAGATGCTGCTCTATCTTCTCAAACTCAGTACTGTTCACCTGGCCTGAAGGGGCAGAGGAACAGGACGTGACATCTTCTTGAGGTCAAGAACTATGAGAGATACAACTGGGGACCAACAGATCTGCTGATGTGGTCCTCAAAGCTGCAAACTCCTCTACTGACGTTTTGGGCTACAGCTTCCATAACCTCTGACCGCCATGTTGGTTGGGATTTACGGTAGCCCCAAACATCTGCAGAAACACTGTGTTGGGTTGGGCTTATAATGTAGCTTCTTGTTAAGGTTAGGGTGGGTGTGTTTTCACTGTGGTTACCCATTTTCTCTCCCTAAGAGGAAGGGTGAAAAAAGCTTCCTGTTTAAGGAGTAAGCTTGGCGTCAATAGAGTTTGTCTGGTTCTGAAGTTCTGGACTCTTTACTCACTTTCGCTAAATCAGCCCCAATTCCCAATCAACTGTTTGAAGCCAAATCAACCAATTTCCTCCTTGTTACTTCATTTCCTTCCTCGCTGTACTAAAAGTAGACTTTCCTTTATTAAATTATGGAAACAGCTTGGAGAATCCATCGGCTCACACTGCAGACTCACAGAGGGGGATAAGAAAACCAGTGGTGGGTTGTCAAAATTTTTACTACCCCACCGTGACGTCATGGACATTGTGGGCGGGACCAATGTCATGACATCATGATGTTGTGGGCGGAGCCAAAGAAAAATAAAAATAATAAAAAATAATAAAATAAATAAAATAAAATAAAAAACACACACACACACACCCCTTAACCCACCGACCCACCCACCCCAAACAAAAAAACCATTAACTTACCTACCTAGCTAGGAAGGCAGCAGGCAGGCAGGAACCGGCACGGCGGCAAACCACCACAGCGGCTAACCACTGCAGCAGCGCAGCACAGCACAGAAAGACCCCCACCGCCACCGCCACTGCTTGGCTGGCCAGAACTGCACATGCATCAAACCTCTATTTGACGCATGTGCAGTTCTATTTTTTACTGTGCATGCGTCAAATAGAGGTTTGACGCATGCGTAGTTCCGGGCAACCATTTTGGCTACCCAGAAGTATGCTTCCAGAAGGGGCGTGGAGAGGTGACCGAATCCTGGTGGGTGCTACCGGTTCGGGTGAACCGGTCCGAACCGGTAACATCCCATCACTGAAGAAAACCCTAACTCAGTGGTGACGAACCTATGGCACATGTGCCCCAGAAGTGGCACACAGAGGTCTTTCTGCTGGTACATGCACCATCGAAGGGAAGCTCCACCCCACCACACCCCAACACACCACACCACACCCGGTTGGCACCACTTCCCCACCACCCCTCTCCCTCCATGACAGGGAGGCTTGGGTATTCACAGTGCCTGTCCACATGTCATCTTCTCTTCCGTGGACAATCAGTTTCTAAAAGGTCCACCATCGCTGCCCTAACTTAAGGTAGAGAAGCTTGAGGCTTTACAGCAGGGGTGCCCAAACTTTTCGGGCCAGGATCCGGTCACATGATTCAGCAGGCCAGTCATGTGGTTCCTCCCACTGGAAGTGGAAGTGCTTTGCAATCTGTTTCGCAACAGGATGACACAGCTTTTAGTTTGCCATTTTCTCTACTTCAACCAGGGGCGCCCAAACTACAGCCCATGGGCCGGATCCAGCCCCCGATGCCAATTCATCTGGCCCGCGCCATCCTTGTCGCTCCTGGAAGCGGAAGTAAAATGCAACCTCACCCCTGCTTTACAGGATCTGGCCCCTAAACTCTGGGCAGAGTTTGAAGGGAGGGGAGAGGGAAGGAGGGTGGGAGGAAGTTGCATACTGGCAAAGGTATCTGGAGTCTGAGCCCAGAACATTGGCAGAAATACAGAGTAGCTATTTGGTTTTCCAGCCCGACTGCTTTGACACATGGCAAACAAAGGGGATTTAATGGGACTCGGTGTTTTCTGGCCAACAGACCAAGGATAAAACACCTATTTAATTTAACTTTCCATTTCCAGCTGTCACGTTTAACAGCCCTTTCAGAAAGAGAAGATATTTCAAAGCTTTCTCCTCGCACCTTCTCAAGTGTTTACACACAGTCAGAGGGTTTTTTTTCTTCACTATTTCCTATTACAGCTGTATGTGCAAATAACCCACTGCAGGATGCAGGCCGGAACACTTTGTTCATATTGGCTGTGTGAGTCCAGGAGTTGTTGACCAAACCCACTTGCCAGAGTTCTGATCTCGCATGTAGGGTCTCCGTACATCTCTAACTGGAACAAAAGCTATTTTACGTCCTACTACTGTACATCCATGTATTCATCTCTGTGGGCACGCACGCCATCACCCCAGCACAGAGTTCGCCCTGCCTCTCTGTCCAATGGGAGTGCTTCCTCCCTCCCCCCAGCACAAAGTTCACCCCGCCCCTCTGCCCAGCAGCCCAATGGGAGCACTTCCTCCCTCCCCCCAGCAAAGAGTTCGCCCGGCCCCTCTGTGGCACGGATGGCAGCCTGTTGAGTTTGGGCACTCAGTCTCTAAAAGGTTCGCCATCGCTGATCTAACCTGTTTAATTAGTTAATTATGTGCCATCAAGTTAGAACGGGGGGGGGGGAGAGAGATTTCAAGCTTACATTGACAGATGGGTTGATCCTGGAAGACTGTTTGTTTGTTTGTTTGTTTGTTTGTTTGTTTGTTTGTTTGTTTGTTTGTTTGTTTGTTTGTTGGTTGGTTGGTTGGTTGGTTGGTTGGTTGGTTGGTTGGTGGGATTTCTATACCGCCCATCTGGTATAAGATGCCTGTTCAGTCAGGATTAAAGTAGCATGGCACTTACAAGCAATTTCCCTTTAAAATGGCAAAAAGACACACGTTTCTCATAATACTGTATGTGCTTTCTGTCACCTCCGTATCTTGCATTCCACTGTGCTTAGTTTAGCGACTGGTCTCATGGATTCAGTTTGCAAACCTGATTACTCTGACACATATCTCAAAGGGAATCACATTGTGGGAGGGCGGGAAAGGGTTAATCCCAGAGAATACGGAGTCCCTTTCATGCTTGGTTTTATTCTATGGCTCCTGGTCTGCAGAATTCAAAATAAAATAAAGTACCTAAGGTGGTCCCATTGGCCCTGACTCGGGCAACCCCGGAAAGGGGAGTTCTCTGCAGGCCAACCTCTCCCGATCCTTGGGAGGGACAAATAGGTCAGTTTTTCCACTCGGGAACCTCCAAAATGGTGTCTCCTGTCCTAAATTTATCAGCAGCAAAATGTTTCCATGTGTTGGCTTGCCTCGTCTGCAATTTTGGGAGGGGGGGGACACAAAGATGCACACATGCACACACACAGACCAAAGAAATTATAGCTGGTGATCTTGGGATGCTGTTTGAGGTTTGGGCTCTGATTTGGGTTACGGGTTTGGGATGGGCCCATGAGAACGAGGCCAGGAGGAAGGGATTCTCCAGACGGATCACTGAGCCAGGAGAAAGAAGCGGGGGTATGGGGGGAGTCCTGGGCCCAGGACGAGCTGGCAAAACTGCACTCGCCTAAATAAGGATTCTGAATTAACATGGACTTCTGCAGGGAACGAAGACACGCCACAGCATTCTTGCGGCGCGAGGCAGCCGCGACCAGTGCATGGAGGGACGTTTCTGCCAAGTCTAGACGAGGGTGGACCACACAGTGTTTGTAATGTGAACTCCCCCCCAGCAGTTCCACAGGACCTCAATGGCGAAAGAATGAGAGATACTCGGCCTCAAAGATCTGGTGGTTTGTACTTCAAACCAGTGCATGGAAAGCCTCGAGGATTGTGAGCAATTCTGAGAGCCTCCATCCTTCCACGCATCTTTCTTTCTGGCCAATAGGCTCAGTGGTCAGTGGCTTCCCCCAACTACATGCATAATGACAGCTTCTGGGGTGGGGGAAGAGACCTATCCAAACGTTTGTATGCGCATCCCCGGGGAGAGCTTCGCCAATCCACAGCCATGGAAATTAGCAGCAGAGGGAAACTTTCCAGCAAGTTGCACGGATCTGCTTCTGAGGCAAGGGGGAAGATGACACTGGGGAGAACCAGTGGCAAGCAGCAGACCGAGTCCGAACCCACACTGAAGGGGAAAAAATCAGACATGTGCATGTATTGGGGTTTTGTTTTGGTGAGTGATTACAACGAAACACCAAAATCGATAGACAAATCCTCACTTGTCTCTCCTTGTTCTTCAAAATGACCCCCCTTGTTCCAGAGTCCTGTAGAACTCGCAGCGAGAGAAGTAAAGAAATCACACTTATATACCATCCCATATAAGTGCTTAGTGAACGATCTGGGTGATTCACAAATTAATTAGCATACACACACACACACACACACACACACACATGCACATGCGTGCGCACGCACACACACACACACTACTCATTTTACCGATGTTGGAAGGATGGAAGACTGAGTCAACCATGAGCCCTAGGCAGGATAGAACTCACAAGGAGGGGGGAACTATTTCACTGGAAAGGAAACCGACTCTTCATTGTCAGATTTTGTGAACGGCTTGTGTCTGCAGTGTGTCCCAGAATCCCCCTCCCTCCCCAAAGTAACAGGGGAGACAAACCCACTCAACCAAACTCAGGGATGTTGGGGAAAGCACCAAAATTTCTCAGAAGGCTTTCCAAAATATTTAATCTTAAAGATCTGCAAAATTTGGCCAGGTGATCCTGCTATAGTCATAGAGCAGACCATACAGCCAGCGAATCAACACCAATCATCAGGCAGTGGTTAACTAGCCTGACAACCCTGAGGACTAATGGCCTTGGGTGGCAAAGTTGACAGGGAAGGGTGATGGTCCCCAAGTGGATTAAATCCCACTTGAATCCGTCTTGATGGAGGGCAGCGGCTTCGTCAAAGTCACCCTCCAAGTGAGTTTCCATGACCCTCGACATCCTCTGAACAGATATGAGCTTCAAGTCTGCTGGCTCAGATCCAGGAAGAGCTTTATGGCAAGAACAAACATTCTTGAGGGTACGCAAGAGCAGGACCAAATTAAAAGATAGAGGAAGGAGCTCACTGGACAAGGGACGACATTAAAGGAGGAGATGGTTGAGGAACTCAACCTTCCTTACGTCAGTTGGAGGACCCTGAATCGGCTGAGGGTCGAAGTCCCTAAATGTAAGACCAACATGCTCAAGTGAGGGCTGCTGGTGGACAACAACACGCTGTGTGAATGTGGAGAGATACAGAATCAGGCTCATTTACTGGCCTGCCGATGACTGCCAGAAACAGGCACCGATGAGGACTTAAGTTTGGCCAACGACGGAGCCAAGAAAGTGGCTTCATTTTGGCAATCCAGGGTTTGATTGGGACATGGAAGAAGAAGATCATTCTCACCACGGCTTTGGAAGAGCGCATTGCGGACATGACTGGTCACCAGAAAAGACGAAACAAGTCAACTCCAAACATGCAGTGTTTCACTGTTTATTGGCTTGGTCTCCATAAATCAAATCCATGTTTGCATAGGGCTTCCAAGTCCTTGAGGGCATTGTCAAGATCACCCATTCCTGCCCTGTCCTGTCAAGGTGCTCCCTTCCCACCTCAAAACAGACCAGAAAGAAGAAAAATGCCAGACCATTGCCTAAAACATTACGGCTATTTGTCAGTTTTGTACGACTTCATCAAGAAGCCTTAGAAGCATGATCTTGTAGTCCCGCCGGTCAACTGAATATTTTGAGGTCCGTGAGACTTATTACTCATCCAAAGTGGGTTTTTTTCTCTTTCTTTGTGCATGCCTTAGAAAGATAGATTGTTTTAGCCCTGTTACAGACCCACAAACATTCTCTGCGAGGGGGAGAGAGAAAGAAAGGGAAGGAAACTTAACCCGCCTCCTCCTTCTCAAAGGACAGGAGGGGTTGGGCGGAAACTGTCAAAGGCAAAGGAAATTAATCAGAAACAGCTCCTGAAAATTTCTAAGTGGTCATGGTTTACATTTGTTACCAGCAAACACTGAAAATGTCTCCATCTGTAATTCCCCAGAAACTCATATTCTTGAATTAGAGATATGCCAAAGAGAGAGGGGAGTTTTGGGGGAAGGAAGTAAATGGACCCGTTTTGTAGCTGGCCATTCAAACCCTATGAAAAACCCTTTCAAGAAGGATGGAGCCTATTTGAGTGTCAAGAATGAGTGAAACCTCCTTGACGTCTGGGAATTGGCCAGAAATGTCCTTGGTGAATTAGGGTAAGAGTGTGATGGCACAGAGGGATACAGGAATCATCCCAAGTAAAGGTAAAGGTCACCCTTACTTGAAATCCAGTCATATCCAACTCTAGGGTCCAGTGCTCATCTCTGTTTATAGCTGACCAGCCAGAGCTGTCTGCGTCTGCAGATGTTTCCGTGGACATGTGGCAGGCAATGACTAGACACCAAAGGACACCGAACACTGTTGACCTTCACACCAAAGTGGTCACACATCCAAAAAGAGCATGGAAATTAAGCTAAGCCAAGCATGGCCCTCAGACCCTCCTTTTAAAGGAAGAAGATAAAAACTATGCACATAGGTTTAATTGTACATGCAAGTGTTGCGTAGAATTCATGCCACAGCTTTGGGTCTTCCATGGAAATTACCGACTCTCTTCCAAGGCAGTCCTTGCTTTATGTAAAGGTAAATGTCACCCTTGCTATTAAAAAAAAAACCAGTGGTATCTGACTCTAGGGTTCAGTGCTCATCTCTGCTTATAGCCAAAGAGCCAGCACTGTCTGGATCTGCAGATGTTTCCATGGACATGTGGAAGGCATGACCCAGCACCTGAGTGCATGGAATGCTGTTTACCTCACCACCGAAGTGGTCCCTGTTTATCTACTTGCAATGTCTTGCTTTCGAACTGCTAGCTTGGCAGGAGCTGTAATAGAGACAGGAGCTCACTCCGTCATGCAGTACTCGGGACTCGAACTCCGACCTTCCAGTCGTCAAGTTCAGCATCTTAACCACTTGAGCCACTGCAGTCCCTTTTTTTATGTAGAGGTGATAAATTCACTCTTTGTTTTAGTCTAAATTAGCTGTCCAAGGTGCTGATCCATACCCTTATTTAAAAAAAACCAGGTGTATCACAAGGACTTCGTTTAAAGTTTGACATAAAACCTGGAGTGGATTGAGTGCCCCACTGACATTAGAGCCACCTGTCGCTTCGAAACAGTACATGGTGAGAAAACAGGAAGTGATTGGATGGATTAAAAATGAGCTTCCTAGGCTGTAAACGCATCCAATTTTTGAACAGAAGCTAAAGAGATTTTGGCTGCCAGGGAATAAGCAGCAATATTTCATGATAAATGGATAATGAGAGGTCATCTACAAGGACTGTCCCCATAGAACAGCATTACAGTAGTCAAGTCTGGGTGATGAGATCTATTGATCTGCTCTGCAAGATGGGTCTTTTTCTCTCTCAGAAAGAAGAGAACCCATTCAACAAATTGGGTTGACCAGGTTATTTCTTCCTTCCTTCCTTCCTTCCTTCCTTCCTTCCTTCCTTCCTTCCTTCCTTCCTTCCTTCCTTCCTTCCTTCCTTCCTTCCTTCCTTCCTTCCTTCCTTCCTTCCTTCCTTCCTTCCTTCCTTCCTTCCTTCTTTCTTTCTTTCTTTCTTTCTTTTTTGCAGAGATACGATAATAATAATTTTGTGTCGGAAATTATTCTTGGTTGAAAGGATTTTTGTGGACGAAACTCAACTCAGGGAATGCCCAAATGAGGCTCCTTTCATGCCCCCAAGAGCTGGGACAGAGACGGGCACTCAATCCATCATGCAGTACCCGGGTCTCAAACTGCCGACATGCCAGCCTTCCAGCTAACACAAGGTGAGCTTCTTAACCACCAAGCCACAGATATGATGATCAAAGTCAATCAAAAGTAGCTCCCTGAAGCCAGATTTTCCAATTTTCTGAGTTGCTTCGGCAAGGAGAGCGGCATGCAAATCTAATAATAAATAATACATAAATACATAAAAAACATTTTTTAAAATCTGGACTCCACTTCAATTCCTCAGAATGGGGACAGCTGTTTCTAGGAAGGCGAGTGACAAAATCAGCCACTTCTAAGCTGAAATCCTGCAAAACCAAGTACATTTTGAACACTAAGAATTTTCTCACTTTGTGTTCAAAAGAGGGTCAGCTCCGCCTCAAAAGCTTCCATGAAGGTTTTCCACAGAGGAAATTGAACATTCCCAGCCCTATTGCAGAAAGACATTCATGACTTTTAAGACGCCATTTTCACTTCCAGCGTTTGCACATTTCCCACGACCGGCTTAAGGTTTTTCACTCCCTGGAGAAAGAGAAGAAGAAACCCTTTTGCTTTTTCCATTGGATGTTTGTGGAAAAGAACTGCTTTTGGCTTTTGAGAGCAGGGGGGACGTCCATAGGAGACAGGCCGGTTCTTTATTTAAGCTGGTTTTATGGCCCACCGTACGGGTCCCACGTGGCTCGTGAAAACCAGCCCACATCACTTCTAGGGAAATGGTTGTCGGGTTGCCAATGTTGGAGTGACTCCATGCTGTGATTCTATTGCTGCTTTCCACCGAAATAAAGTCCCAGAGATGACTCTTCCCTCCATGCTGTTTTGGATTATCCCAATCACAATTATCATCCTCTAGATGGGACTGTGGTGGCTCAAGCGGTTGAGATGCTGAATTTGACGACCGGAAGATCGGAGTTCAGTTCCCGGGTACTGCACGACGGAATGAGCTCCCGTCTCTGTCCCAGCTCCTGCCAAGCTAGCAGTTCGACAGCAAGAAAATTGCAAGTAGAGAAATAAGTAGATGGACTGTGTCACCCAGGTTGATGGGCCTGTGCTACAGAAAGCGGGCATCACCCCAAATGAAAGAGAGAATTTCGTCTTTCACCTCAGGGCACCAAAAATCCCCAAAGAAGAAAAGATACTTTGTGGGGCCAGACTGGTTTCTCTGGTCATACACTCCAGCTAAGTAGCTTTGAAGCAGATTACTCAACATCTAGATTGACCGGATTGATCTTTCAAGCTCACTAAGGCCATGAGGGTATGAGAGAGCTCTCTAACATTTCGAAGAAGTGCATCACAGCTGTCTTGTACCAGTGAGGCATGCGCTCTTTTGTCCTGTTGTTTTTTAGGACTTCAAATCCCAGAATTCATCAAGAATTCCCCAGGGAGAAATCTGGGGATTGGAGTCCACAAACACAGATATGCAGGCACCCTAGATTGGGGGTGCCCAAACTATGGCCCTCAGGCCAGACCTGGCCCCCAATGCCAGTTCATATGGGTTCATTTTACTTCCAGAGTGACAAGGGTGGTGCGGGCCGGATGAATTGGAATTGGGGCCAAATCTGGCCCATGGGCCATAGTTTGGGCACCCCTGGTTTAAGCAGAGAAAGTGGCTGCTTAAAATCTATCTCATCCTGTTGCAAAGCAGACTGCAAGGCACATTTTACTTCTGCTTCCGGTGGGAGGAACCATGTGACCAGCCCGCTGAACCACATGACCATCCCACTGAACCAGACGACTGGCCTGTGACCCAAAAAGTTTGGGCACCCCTGCCCTAGATGTCCATCCCTAAGAACAGCTCACTTCCCAACACTGCATGGGCTTCTCTTGTCTTTAGGAAAAGGTGGGATATGCTCTTGTTGGATGCATGCTGTATTTTAGTCTTCATGCAATTTGTTGGCAAAACTTGTTCCTAAGCTGCCAAGAGAAATCCTTCAGTTTCCTTCTTCAACACTCCTACTCTTAACCATATCCATGTCAGTTTTTTCCTCATTCAGCTTTCTTCCTCACTGTTGTTTCACTCCTGCTGTAGTTGCAGACTGTGAAGCATCATAAGAGAGACCTTCTCGAGAGGAGGGGCAAAATGTAGACTCCGATTTGTGGCCTGCAACTCCCAGAACTCTGCATGGAGAATTCTTATAGAATTCTGAGGTCTGAAGTCTACAAAGTGGTTAAAACACCAGTGATGCGCATACCAAGTATTCAAATCTCCATCAAATCTCTCAGCCTATGGTGCTGTTATAGTAGAGGTCAGACCCTTCGGTGTGGTAATAAAAGCCGCAGGTTCCTTCCCTGCCTGCTCTTCTCTTTCCATGACCTTTTAATCACCTATAAATCAGCGACAACTCCTCACTGTGTCGGAAATGCCTACCAGAGGTTTTTAAAATGCTTCTCCCGTAGGCTGCTCTGTCTACTGTCACTCCGTGCTCACAAGGATGACGGACCGAGCGATTCTGGAATAGAAGTTTGCTTCCGCACATGCTGGGTTGGCTAGACGGCGGAAGAGCGCCTTCCTTTATCTCTGTAGCCCACTAATACATTACAGGTGTATCGTCAGGGGATCACGGAAAGAGGAAGGGAGGAAAGAAGGGATAGGGATGGAAGTGATATGAGAAGGATCAGATTCACCCAACTTTACAATTTCATTCTTCTTGTTGTTGTTCAGTCACACAATAGATTCTGGTCCTTCATGACTCCATGGACCATCACATGCTAGTCACCACTATCCTCCACCATACTCCTCAACTTGCTCAGCTTTGTGCCCATTGTGTCTACAATACCATCTAGCCATCTCATTTTCTGCCATCCCCTTCTTCTTTTGCCCTCCACCCTTCCCAGCATCAAGGCTTTCTCAAGTGAGTCCTCTCTTCTTGTTTGATGTCCAAAGTACTTTAGCTTCATCTTCACTATTTGATCTTCCAAGGATTTCTTTTAAGATCGACCTATTTGTTCTCTTTGCCATCCAGGGGACTCTCAAAACAGAAGAAGTATTTAATGCAGCCAGCAGAACTCTTGTGATGGAACAATATTGGCTGACGCTCAGTTGGTCCGGAGCCCAATTCCTCTTCTCTGGATCTTCTGGGAGTTGAATGAACTGTTCCAAATGCCCCAAGATGGAGGAATAAACCCAAACTGGAGGTGGATGGAAATCTGCTACCAGTTTTTTTAAAAAATTACATTTTGGGAGAGGGTTGAGCGTTGCAGTGGAACCCTGTTGAGAAAATAAATTTCAGCTCCTGGCAGTTTCCAAGACTTCAACCTGCTTCGTCCTTTATTCCCCTGGAGATATAGCATTCATTCATTCATTCATTCATTCATTCATTCATTCATTCATTCATTCATTCATTCATTCATTCACACTTGCATGCCACCCTACTCACAAAGCGACTCAAGGCAGCTAACATAGAATCACAGAACAAAATATCAAATAGCATCAGAGAAATATTACAAGAACACCAAAAGGGACTAGTGGAAGGCCGCTCGAAATGCTAGAGCAAGAACCTTGTATTTCTCTCGACACCCAAAAGGATAAAAGAGGACGCAAAGAAGAAGAGAATAAGCCCCAAAATTGTCCATTCTGAGAAGTCCACCCAACAGACCAGCATTTCACAGAATCAAAAGTAGACTTCAATTCCCCCTATAGTCAATGTGGCTCTTAAGAGGTCCCCCCCATTGAGAAACTGGTTCGCAAACTTGCTCCCACTCCAGGCCAGTGGGCAAGTCAGTCACGTCGGCTTGGTGTTATACAACTCTGATTCATGATGGAACTGGCACGCATGGGAATTGTTCCTGCTGGAATGTGTCCAGGAACATAACAACAGCAACTGTCTGCCTCTGGGGTTGGACCAGAAACATATGCTTTCTGAGGACTGGATCACAAAACAGGGGGGGAAATGTGTCTTTCTTTCTAACGTTCTCCAACTTGACAACATGCCAGAATCTATTCCCCCTTCTTTGCCTTGTCTGAAACAGTTTATGTTTTGTAATGTGGTGGAATAGACATGACCTTGGGCGCCGTGACACTTGAGGGCTTGTGCTCTCTGATCTCTGGATGACCGGATAGTTTGGCGGCGTAATGTGAACTTAGAAGCCTGGGAATTATTGGATATCACCCCATAGACATGCTCTCCAGAAGTATCTCAAAATATACAGGGTTTGTTATATACAGTATATTATCCACATCAACATGTTAGGTTGGCAAGAGGAAATGCTGTCAAGGTGGCCTGATATTGGGTGGATTTGATGCAGCTAGTGGGCCACATTTTGCCAATTCCCTTCTTGGACAAAGCATCTAGATAATGAATTCAGATAATTTCAAGGGAGGATGAAATCTTGGTCATGGTTTAAGTCAGAGGTTTCCAACCTAAGGCTCATCAGCCGGATTCGGCCCATGGTTCCATTTCACGTGGGGGGGGCACCCCTCCAAGGGCATCCAAGAAACAAAACTGTCACCCCTTTGAAGCTGTTGGGGCAAAATGGCCACCCCCATCGTGCAGGCAGAGCAAAATGGCCGTCTGGCCCTCAAAGTTGACTGAGAGAGCATAGGCCAGGCCCTGGCTTGAAAAGGTTGAGAACCTCTGTTTTAAGTAAAGATTTGTTGTCAGAGAAGAAATTCAGCAAACGGGTCTCAATACTCTTGAATACTTCCTTTCAAACAAGCAACGTTGATGAAACAGCCATCCGGTTTGGCATGGGACTCTATCGCCTGCCAATGCCTTCGTCTGCGCCAAGATCTATTGACAAGCGTTAAGTAATGAGAGGGCTCGTGCCGTGATAAATGAGCAGGAGACGGTCTCATCAACGCTCGGATCAATATTATTTATTGAGCCTTCATCCTATCCCCAGGTGGCTGAGATGGTAATCGGGGGGAACTTCATTTCATCTCCAAGGCGATTGACATTCGCTGTGTCACTCGGAACAACATGTCACTCAGAATTATGGGGCAAAGGAGATGGGGAAGCCAGACCCGGCCCCAGCGTGAGACAAAGTGAGCATCAAACCTTGAGCGATGATAGACAGAGTCGTCCAAGCCACGTGAGCTGTCTTTGACCACCCCCTGCTCAAAGCAAGGTCGAGGTTCTCTGGTAAGGTGTATCCCCAATGAGATAAAATTCAACTCCAAAGCCAGCCACGTGTGGAATGGGGAGAGGCATTTGGCTATTCGCCTCAGGCAGCTAAACAAGTTGAGTTAGCTTCCCATCAGAAAAAGTAACAAGACTGGATCGTTATTTATTCAGAAAAGGAGCCCTGTGCCTACAGGTATTCCTGTGCGAACACATCGCCCACACCTAATAGTTTAAAAAACTATAAACTCAATGAGATGTAGAGTGTTTGAACTAACACAGACTTCTGGGAATTGAAGTCCAAAATCCAAAGGTTGGGAAACGCTGGCATGGACCAGTGATGGTGAACCTTGGCTCTCCAGGTGTCCTAGGACTTCAATTCCCAGAAGCCCAAGTTGGCACTCCTGTTGATCAGGGCTTCTGGGAATTGAGGTCCAAGAACATCTGGAGTACCAGTAAACCCATTCATGTGGATTCATAGGGACTTAGGCTTCTGGGAATTGAAGTCCAAGAACAGCTGGAGTACCAGTAAACCCATTTGTGTGGATTCACAGGGACTTGGGGTTCTGGGAATTGAAGTCCAAGAAGACCTGGAGTACCAGTAAACCCATTGGTGTGGATTCACAGAGACTTGAGCTTCTGGGAATTGAAGTTCAAGAACAGCTGGAGTGCCAAGGTTCGCCATCACCGGCCTAGACCATCTTTCCCGAAGACTTCGATTCATATACATCTTGAATCTACAAACAGTCTTTTCATGAGAAAGTGAGTCACACTCTACAAAAGTTTATGAGAAAGTAGTTTGTCTCCCAAGTCCCACCAAAACTATTGGGTGCTTTTACTGCAAAAGGATGAACTTGGCGATTTCCCTGTAAATGCATGAATAATGATCCTGCCTCAAGCAGCAGAGCAGCCTGGGTTGGTCATAGATCAGGGCATCTCCTCTCTTCCTTCTAGAGCCACAGGTCCCACAAGGAGCTGTAGGGACAGGCAATTTAGCAGATCAAAGACCAGACATATTTTGGGTTGCTCCCAAAGCGGCAAAGTGCTGTTTAGCTTGCCAAAAAGGAGAACTATAAAGCAAAGTGTTTTGCTTTGATCTAAGGAATCCCACCCTCGGGCACCTTGATTTCCCCATCACATCTTCGTTTCAAAGGAAGACAGAAAATCGTGGAGGCAGGAGAGAAGCCGGCTCCAAAGCAAGAAAGCCCCAGCAGTGAAAGGTGCAAAAGATGGAGGAAACGGGCGATACCTTTACTGGATCAATAAGAAAAACAAAATGTTGCCCAAGCTTTCATGGTTCCTTCCTTGTTAGCAGTGAAAGGGTTTTCTATTAAGGGACCTTGACCAATATCCTAACAAAGTACTGGACCAGAACCACACAACACCAGACTCTACATCTGGGAGGCAACGTGGACCTCCTGGATTAGCTAGTCCAAGAGAAATCTGTCCTCTGACCCTGAAGACAGACAGGTAAAGGTCAATGTCACCCTTGCTCGATATCCAGTCATATTCAACTCTAAGGTTCACTGCTCATCTCTGCTTACAGGCAAAGAGCCAGCGCTGTCTCCATCTGCAGATGTTTCCATGGACATAAGGCAGGCATGGCTAGACATTGGAGTGCATAGAACGCTGTTTACTTTCCGACCAAAGTGTTATCCATTTACCTACGTGCAATTTCTTGCTTTCAAACTGCTAGGTTGGCAGGAGCTGGGACAGAGACAGGAACTCACTCCATCATGCAGCACTCAGCTCTTGAACTGCTGACCTGCCGAACTTCCAGTTGTCAAGTTCAACATCTTAACCACTCGAGCCACCGCAATCCCATGAAGACAAGCCCACAGAACCTTGCTTGATATTGGGAGATAAGGTGGCCGGTAAGCAGATCGGAGACCCTGAGAAGGCTTCTGAGGTCCTCTCCCAAATTCATGGAGAACCAACCCATCCTGCTAGTCAAAGCAGAGCATGTCAAGCGAGGAGATTCAAAGTTTGGCTCAGCACAGGACAACTTCAGTTGCCCAATTCCAACCCAGGCATCCTCTGCTAATGCTTGGTGAATTATATGGCTTCAGAAGGAAGGAACATGGATGCTCTGAAAGCATCCTTCTTCAGGGGTTTTTCAACCTGGTACATGAAAATGAAGAGTATTAAACCCTATCGTTTTCTATTCTGGTCTTCTTCAAGCTTGCCATACTGGATCTGAAGATGGACTCGACACATCAACGATAACCTTGAATAATCAGAGTTCTTCCTCGTTGCACAGAGCTTACTCATCGGCAGAACTAATCTCCTTTTCAGACCCATGAAGAACACAATTAAAAGAGGGAGGGAAAACGTGTGTTCACAGCACTAGGGTGGGTAATTCTTGGATAAGGCATGGATGTTTGCAAAAATTGATCTGTATTTCCCCGTTCCTCCTTCGCTACCTTTTCCATGAAAAATGGCATGGTAAAAAGGATGGAAGGCGGATGGAAGGATGTTTCTCAACACACAAGGCGTTGTTTCATCCTTGACAATTCTGACTTTTAATTACAGCAGATGATGCTATTTGAGTCCTGGCTTTGAGGACACCAACCTCATTTAATCTTGGAAGTTAAGCAGGCTCGGAAATGGCTAGAACTTGGGTGGGAAATCACAAGCCGATACTAAGTAACTTGGGTGTAGAGTCATCCCACCTGAAATCTTGGAAAGCCATAACTGCAAGTCAAAAGTGATTCTATTTAGACAGACTTTGATATGCAGTGAAACTAAACTTTCTAGAGGGTCCCTGTGTTAGTCTGGAAAGACTTGTAGTAAAAATAATCAAAATGCTGGAGTCATCTCAAAAAGAAACCAGTTTTATTCAATGTAGGAAACATCTACAAGATGTTTCTGTAGCCCACATCTGCCGAAAGACTAAGCCAACTCTTATGGGTGAGTTTCTTTTGTGGCTGATGGATGAAGAAGAAGACTATGGTTTAGGAAAGGGTAACGGTAAAGGTCACCCATGCTCGAAAGCCAGTGGTGCTCATCTCTGGTTACAGCCAAAGAGCCAGAGCTGTCTGCATCTACAGACATTTCCGTGGACATGCAGCAAGCATGTCCACGTCGTTCCATGACACATGACTAGACACCAGAATGCACGGAACACTGTTTACCTTCCCACCAAAGTGATCCTATTTATCTACTTGCAATTTCTTGCTTTCAAACTGCTAAGTTAGCAAGGGATGGGACAGAAACAGGAGCACACTCCATCACGCAGTGCTTGGTTCTTGAACCGCTGACCTACTGACCTTCCAGTTCAGCATCTTAACCTCTAAGCCAGGAGTTCTCAACTTTTTTAAGTCAGGGGGGCCGGGTCACGCTCAAACAGCTTCAGGGGCCGGATGGGCACTTTGCCCTTCCTCCACCACATGGCACTTCCTGGTGTGGTAGAGGCGGTCGGGGCCCACATGAAATGGCACCTCAGGCCACATCTGGCCTGCGGGCCACAGGTTGATAATCCCTCCTCTAATCCACTACAGTCCCCTTGGCCTAGAAGAGTCAAAGCCTAATAGAATGTGATGTCTTTCAGGTGCTACAAAACTCCTATATGTTTTCCATGTGCATTGAGGGCATGATAGGCAACGATCCACGGCAGTGCTTCCCAGTGTGGGCCCCACGCCCCACAGGGGGGCTTCAATTCCCAGAAGCCTCAGTCAGTGCATTGGCTGATCAGCGCTTTGGGGAACTGACTTAGGCTTCTGGGAAATGAAGTCCAAAAACCAAAGGCTAAGTCACAAATTGCGCAGAAGGCCGGACAAGTCAAGACCTGCGCATGGGTTTCATTTACAAACACTCCAGCTGCGGCAGGAATGCAGGGCATGTGCCTGCCATGAGGGCATTTATGGGTCTCACGGTAGGAAATCAATAGGGGACGGGTCAGACGTCCCCCCATCTGCAAGGCTCCTTAACAAGGTCACCTCTGTATTCTCCCAAGATTAATGAGCAGAGATTACGAACGGGGGCCAAGTGACAAGCCAGTATATTAACGTAATTCTCTTCTGCTTGTAATCAATTTGCTCTCGTAAAACCTTTGCAGCTTCTCCGTCCCTGAAGATTTCCGAGACGGCCCCGGAATTTTTATACATCCCGAGTCTAAAACTCGGACGATGTCTCTGCAGCGTTCCGGGCCGCATCTGGCCTGCCGAAGCGATTCGAGAAATCCCCCAGGCTGCCCCATGCAACAGACCCAAAGATTTCCCACTGAACTGAAAAGAAATTCACCTCCCCATGAAGCGTCTCAAAGGTAGAAGCTTTTGGGGTTCACTTCGAGGTGCTCCAAAGTAGCATGAAATCTAAACCAGAAGTTATTGCCTTGTCATTTCCATGTTCAGACCAGTGGACAGATGTTCCCCACAGAGGCTGGTATGTGACTTCAAGGCAATCCATCCTTAATGCAGGAAAGGGTTATTCCAAAACATTTAAGGTAAAGGTCACCCAGTTGTACCCGACTCTAGGGTTCAGTGCTCATCTCTGTTTCACAGCCGAAGAGCATATTTAGGAGAACATTAATTTATCTCTCTTGAGCTCTCGCTTGCGTGAATTTTGAAGCTTTCCCTCAATAACGTCAAAGCTCTTTTCAGTTACAAGTAATGTAGTTACCTGCCACAAGTTGCTTTATTTTGGTAGTGAGGGAATGAGAAAGTTACATTTCAAAAGTAACTTCTTGAGTGGGAATACAGGTACTGAGCAGAAGGCAGCACTCTGCTATAGGAACTAATTTTTCTAAATACTGTACAGTACATTTAAAGTTCTAAACAGCATTTTAGAAGTATTTGTACCTTGTTTTATATTGATTATAATTTTAAAAATGAAAAAAGTGTCTAATCAGCATTTTGGAGGCATTCTAAGCTCATTTTCAGGGACTGCAGTATCTCAAGTGGTTAAGACTCTGAACTCGTTGACTGGAAGGTTGGAGTTCGATTCCTGTGTACTGCACGATGGAGTGAACTCCCGTCTCTGTCCCAGCTCCTGACGACCGAACAGTTCGAAAGCAAGAAATTGCAAGTAGATAAATAGGGACCGCTTCGGTGGCAAGGTAAACAGCGTTCCGTGCACTCAGGTATTGAGGCATGCCTACCACATGTCCACAGAAATATCTGCAGACGCAGATAGTGCTGGCTCTTTGGCTATAAACAGAGATGAGCTAGAGTCAAATACAACTGGATTTTGAGCAAGGGCAACCTTTAACTTTACCTAAGCTCATTTTCAAAGCCTTAACTAAGGGATTCTCAACCTGCGGCCCGCAGGCCAGATGTGGCCCATGGCACCATTTCATGTGACAACCACCACTACCACCTCCACCACACCAGGAAGTGCTATGTAGTGGAGGAAGGGCAAAATGGCCATCCTGCCCCCAAAGCTGTCTGAGGGAGCGTGACTCTGCCCCTAGCTTTAAGAGGTTGAGAACACCGGCCTAAACTCTTCCAAATCCCTTTTCTAAAATAAAGTAGCAGAAAAGTAAGGACAATTAATTATTCTGCTCACTTGACGTTCAAAATGGCTTTTCTTCAGCTACAGGTTTATTGGGGTTTTCATCCCAGCATCGCGACCAAACAACTGTCAACTCGGCTGGAGGTGGTCTAGCGCTAAACTGCAAACCAAAAAATCACAAACTGAGCGGAAGGCAGGACAAATCAGGATGTACCCATTTCTTCGAGAGTCTATTCCTGCCTGGAGGGGTGCCCTAATTCCACCAGTCCCGCGCCAACATCGGTTCATGCTCTACATTAAAAGGTAATCAAGAATGGAAACCTTCTATCCGGGAGAGTCCCTAAATGCGCATCTCTGGGAGATGGGAAACCTTGCAGGGCTAGACTCCATCCGCAGAACACAAAATGATCTAGATTGCTAAAACAAGTACCCAAAACACTTTCCCTAGCCAGCTTTCGGATATCAGTTTCAGATTTACGACCGGGGCCTCTGTTTTTGAAAGCCCACCAGGGGACATGGGGAAGAGAGATCAAAACAGACATCCACAACCTCTCGCTGCCGATGGGTTCGTCCAAGCAGACAGACTCCACAATTGCTTTGAAAAGCCATTTGGAAGCTTAAATCTGGGTATTAAAGCAAACCTTTCATTAGCCAATTTTCCAATCCCCACCCAAGCTTAATCCAGTGCAAAAAAATAAAAGTTTTCAGTCTCTCCCACCCCCACCCCAGTCTACACCAGGCCCCCACTTTTACCCAAAGGTCCACCATAAGCTTTTAAGCCCACTCTCCAATTAACTCTGGTGCCTCGCTCACTCAACTTCCGCCGCAAAGACCACTTCCTTCTCGGGAACAAATGTAATTATTATTTTTAAAGCGCCTGCATGCACACACGCGCGCACATACACACACTCTTACAAAACACATGCTTAAGTAACAGCTTTCCATTTATGCAGCCGTGGCCTGCAGCTAAATCCATTAACTTTGTCTGTTGCCTTCCTGACATCCTTTAATTTCTAAAAGGTTTGTGTCTCCGGGTGTGCGTTGAGAGGATGGGATCAATCAGGCAGCAGAACATCAAGGAGTGGAATGAGTGAACCATGTTCACAGCCCAAACCAAACAAATTCCCACCTATCCATCCCCACTACCCCTCCCAAAAAAAAAAAATTCTATGAAGCCAAGGAATCACCAAGAAAACACATTTATATTGCTGGTCTCCATGGACAATTCTTGGAGGAAGAAGACTTCTATGTTTGCAGGAGGTCCAGGAATACTCATTTTTTTGGTATGTCCAGAATGAAAAACACACGTCCTTTATTAAGAGACACCAAATCTCATAGTGTGACACACAGTAACTTTAGAGAAGGGGTTCCCAACCTATGGCCCGTGGGCCAGACATGGCCCACAGTGCCGTTCCATCCAGCCCACCACTGCCGCCAGACCTGGAAGTGGAAATGGACACATTTACGTCAGCCATAAAACATCCCATGCATGCATACAAACGCCCACAGCTGTCGTAAATGTGGAAGTGGGCACATTTATGACAGCCATAAATGCACCGGCTTCCAGGGGACATGGTCGGGCACACTCATCTGTCGGGGTGTGTGGGAAAGCCTGCTGCATAAAAAGGTTGGCCATCCCTCCTTTAGAGTCACACAGATCTATTCTTTTAGTTGGCTCATTTTTGGAAAAAAAATCATAGCGTAATAGGACTCAGACCCATATGTGTAAACCAAGGGACTTGCAAACTTGGCTCTCCAGATGTTCTTGGACTTCAATTCCCAGAAGCCCTGATCAGCAACAGTGCTGACTTGGGCTTCTGGGAATTGAAGTCCTAGAACATCTGGAGAGCCAAGTTTACAGACCCTCTGGTCTAGATAAATAAAACAGCAAATCCAGGCCAGGCTGGGTTTGTAAATGGGTGAACAAAAACACAGTCCAGATGTTGGAGGGAACTAAGAATGTTTTAAATAGTAATTTCATTTCAGAAATTATTCTGGGTTGAAAGGATTTTTGCTGGAGAAACTTGGCTCAGGGGACGCCCGAATGAGGCTCCTTTTGCTATTAGAAAAGATATTTATAACTTACATTGGAATATATGGGGCTATTTATAAAAGCAAAAACCTGAGGTTCCTTAGATTTATGCATGTTTTGCAGAAGATTCATAGACTGTTCAAAGTGATGAAAATAGATAATGGTAGTGAAGAAGCAGACATTGGTGATTCAAATAGGCAAAACCGTAATCTCAGAAGCATCTTAGAGTGGGTTTGACTTCAGAATTCACAGGCACAAAGGTCTACCAGAATAATGTCTCTACAACACTAATGTCAACCCAGCTAATTTACACATCACACTGGTTTCTGCTCTTGAATCAGGACCCAGTCATGTATTTCTACAGATGTAAGCCACTTCCAATAAGCATAGGTAACTCCAAGTTCATGTGGACAGTGGATCCACTCCAGGTTTTTGTTTAAAAAAATGTTATAGGAGCTATCCACAGTGCTGAACCTTTTTGAGGACAAGGTTCAACGTTGCTCATATTTTCAATCAAATTCCAACGAAATTCCTGGAGTGGAGTTTGTAGGGTTGGGAAATCCTTGAGAACAGATTTTTCATTCTCTGGACGGGAGAGGAGGAAGAAAGTTTTGATGTTACTACCCGCCATGTCGAGTTAAGCTTTTGGTCTCAAAATTCCCCAGAAGAAGTAAGTTACGACTATTGCAGCAAAACAACAAGCTTACTCTGGAAAATGTAACTTTGAGTTGCTATTTCTTTTTGTTCCAAATGCCTGAAGACTTGACTTTGGCTCCCATAGATCTGATTAAACACACTCCCATTTGCATGAATGTCTGGCAGTATGGATTGGTTACCTTTAAAGATGTGACAAAATGCTCCATTGTTTTAGCTTGAAAGGGGATTTCAAACATCCTAGAGAAAGAAGTTGTCCTTTTGATTCAAAAAGAGAGAGAGAGAGAGAGAGATGAGAATTGGGGCCGGGATGGGGATAGAGACGTTTTTTAAATTTGCCTTTCCTAAGCCATTTTTCCAAAATTCATAAACTTCCTTTTATTTGGTATGCCAAGAACTTGAAAGCAGAGTGCCTGAGGAGTCCTGAAATTATAGTCCTCTCTCCCAAAAATAGCCTATATTTTACTGCTCTGTCTAGGAGTTTTTATTTTATTTTTGTTTTAATGTTTTTAACGCTCAGTATGGGGGGAAAACCCAAAACAGACGGATTCATCTATTACAGGCCTAGGGCCGTGAATACTTAAATCTGGACTGGATGTCTGGGTACATGTCATTGCCAAATTAAGGTTGCTACAGTTTGCCATTTTTTAAGAGAGAAAGAGTGGTTTGTCGTTTCGAAAACATTTATGGCAGGGCAGGTTCAACGTGATTTTCCTTTCCATCCTGGGATTTGCTGGATTTGACCAAGATAAACAGGTGAACCTTTTCTTTGAGTTTATTTATACAGAATTTGCGCAACAATCTCAGGTCTCAGATTTTTTTTTTAAAAAAAAAACTATCAACGTGGGAGAAAGTCAAAAAAGGTGATTTTGCCCATCCTAAGTTTGGGGTACACAGAAAGAGCCTCCTTGAAGATTGTGGTGTTTTTGAATGTACCCTGGCAAACTTGGCTAATCTTTCTAACACTAGGTCAGGTGAAAGGAACTGTGGAATGAACTCACCAAAAGGTACCTTCATTTTGGCAGTTTCAAGTCTGCCCTAGACATGGAGGAGGGGGAGGAGGAGGAGGAGGAGGAGGAGGAGGAGGAGAAGAAGAAGAAGAAGAAGAAGAAGAAGAAGAAGAAGAAGAAGAAGAAGAAGAAGAAGAAGAAGAAGAAGAAGAAGAAGAAGAAGAAGAAGAAGAAGAAGAAGAAGAAGAAGAAGAAGAAGAAGAATTTGGGATAAATATCAGAGGCTTTCACCAAAAAACCAAAGGCTTACAGCTCATACTTGCTCTCATTTCCAGGAAAAAAAAGGTTATTTAAGATGAACATTTCCACAGGTGCTTTAGGGGTTGGGTGGAGTTAACATGTTGGCAATTAAAACCTTCTGGCACTGTTTGGGGGTTTCTTGGATTAGTCAAATATTTCAGAAATGTTGACATGACTTTGAAAGATTCCCAGAAGCCAAAGATTTCAACTTTTCTTCTCCCGCCCCCATTCTAACATAAGTATACACCCCAATTTAAATATCCTCAGCACCTGCAAACATCTGTAATCTATAATCCAATTAAATAACATGTCCCTCACTGTTTGCAAGAGAGAGAGAGAAAGGGGGAGAGGGGAATTAAGAAATCAGAAACTCAACAAGTATTTTTGAAGGAAACTCCTTCTCCCTCCGAACCCAAAGGCTCCTCAAGGTTCTTAAAAAATATTAAAGCAAAACCCAAGAGACTCATAAATGCACATGAAATAGCTCGCCTATTTCATGTACGTAACGTGAGCTGAAAAGGACAGGTTGTTGCAGCTGATCATTCAAAGCGAAATGTTTGGGGAATGTAGCCCAGGAAAGGGGGGGAAATGTTGCCTGGAAAATGTTAGAGAATACCATTGCCAGAAGATGAAATATCCAGCCTCAGAACAACAGAGTTGGATGCGACTGGGTTTTGAGTAAGGGTGACCTTGACTGACCTTGACCATGACTACAGTGTTCCCCATCCTTTGGTTCTTGGACTTCAATTCCCAGAAGCCTAAATCAATTCCCCAAAGCACTGATCAACCAATGTGCCGACTTAGGCTTCTGGGAATTGACGTCCAAGAACCAAAGGTCAGGAAACACTGGTTTACTACATCTTGACTGGTAATGATCCTGGCTCGAGTCTTACTGGGACCTGGACATTTGTTTCCATTAGGAACCGATGGAGCTTCAAACTACTCTACTGTGGAGTTTACAACTCAACCCTACACTTGAGATTCCATCCACCCCAAGTGTTTCTGTAGGATTTCTACCCAGACGCGCTCCCTGAAAAATACTGAATTACGAAAAACAAACCATTGGCACCTCACTGTGCCTCAAAACAAGCCCATCTTTCCCACCCAAATTACACAACTTTCCTTAACGAGCTCGGGGACAAATGAAAGCCAGCCCATCAAGATATACAGTCTGCCAAATCCCCCCCCCCCCAAAAAAAAACCCCAATCTCACATTTCGGTAAGCAGTTTATACAAGCTTTTATGTTCACCTGGGATGAACGTGTGGTTTTAATTAAATGTTATCATCATTAAAAATGAAAGGGGGAAAAAAAGCCAAGCCTGGTAACCTTTTTTCTTAACTGTTTTTTAAAGGGTTTTTTTTTTTTGTAGCTCGAGCGGTTGGTACACATCATTAAAAATTACCATTATTTTGTGGTCCAAGTCACGAAGACACCCACACTTGATTATCATGAAAGCTGAGCAATAGCTTTGATATTGCAAAAGAAATAAAATAAAATAAAAACTCAAAGTAGGAAAGATGCAACGTGACTTGCTCCAACACCGAAGTTCAATTTGCTCCTTTCTGGTTTTCCATCATCGCCACTGCATTTCAAAACCAGAAGTCTAGCAGACTTCAGCAAAAATGCTATTTTGCTTCGAGCCAACAAACAAATCTTCATTTCGCCCTGCTCTGAAGATCCAAAGAGCAGGATCCATGATTGAAAACACATTGGGTCTCTCTATTTAGCTCACAAACAGACATCGTCTCAGCTAAAGGCTGGGCAGGCCGGCACCCTTACTTGACTATTTTTGTTGATCAGTCGCACAGTCGATTCCGACCCTTTGCGATGACCCCATGGACCACTGTCCGCCAGGCACTCCTGTCCTCCACCCTCCTCCTCAACTCGCTCAGCTTTGTGCCCATTGTGTCTACAATCCCATCTAGCCATCTCATTTTTGGCCGCCCCCTTCTTCTTTTGCCCTCCACCCTTCCAAGCATCAAGGCTTTCTCAAGAGAACCCTCTCTTCTCATTTAATGTCCAAAGTACTTCACTTTTACTATTTGACCTTCTAAGGAGCAGTCAGGGTTGATTTCTTCTCAGATTGACGTATTTGTTCTCCTCGCTGTCTAGGGGACTCTCAAAACTCTCCTCCAACACCACATCTCAAAGGCATCTATTCTTCTGTGCTCAGCTTTCCTAATGGCCCAGCTTTCACAACCATACATTGCCACTGGAAATACCATTGCTTTGACTATACGAATTTTTGTTTGCAATGTGATGTCTCTACTTTTCACTATTATTTCCCCCAGGTTTCTCATTGCTTGTCTCCCAAGAATCAGTCACCTTTTTATTTCACGGCTGCAATCACCATCTGCAGTGAGCTTTGATCCTAGGAAAGTAAAATCTGTCACTACTTCTACTTCTTCCCCATCTATTTTCCAGGGACTGAGAGGGCCTGTTGCCATGATCTTGGTTTTCTTGATGTTGAGTCTCAAGCCAGCTTTTTCACTTTCTTCTTTCAACCTAATCAGGACCTTCTTTAGGTCCTCCTCACTTTCTGCCATTAGGGTGGTATCATCTGCTTATCTCAAATTGTTGATGTTTCTCCCAGCAATTTTGATCCAAAATTCTGATTCCTCCATCCCTGCATTGCGCATTATGTGCTCGGTGTATAAGTTGAATAAGCAGGGTGACAAAATGCAGCCTTGTCTTACTCCTTTTCCTATTCCAAACCACTCCGTCATTCCATATTACTTGACTACTGCCCGTTAAACAGAGTGGGGTTTACTTCTGAGGAAACGTGAGGAAATGGCAGCTTGAGGCTGTATGACAGAGCAAGCTCCCATCTCTCTCCCAGCTCTGGCCAAGCTAGCAGTTCGGAAGCAAGACGTTACAAGCAGATAAAGAGGTGCCGCTTCAGCGGGAAAGGTAACAGCGTTCCGTGCACTCTGGTGTCTAGCCACATGACCATGGAAATGTCCTCAGATGCAAACATCACTGGCTCTGTGGTTGTAAGTGGAGATGAGCACCACACCCTAGAGTCAGATACGACCGGCTTTCGAGCAAGGGCGACTTTGATCTAAACATGAAGCTCACGCTGCATACCCTACTTCCATTAATAAGACACAGTGAACTCTTTCATGGCATTTTAGATCAGTCACAGATGCTTCCTTGGATATTTTTCCCCAACAAAGGAGCAAGAAGACGGAGTTCCAGAAATTAAAAACGTGACCCTTTTTTGATTTTACACTTTTTGTTCCTATCCGCTCGTGATCTTAAAATAATCTACTGGATTATTTGAAAGCAGAGATAAATCAGCTCTAGGTTGATGCCCAGTTTGGCTAAGAAAAGAATGTTTAATTTTCAGCAAATGAACATTAACTCTTAGCCACATTGGAAGTTAGACCACCTCAAGTAGGTTCATTTGTGCTAAAAGACCACCAGATCCCTGTGATCTGTTCCATCCCGTTGCCACATAAAGGGATCTCACTTTGATCCTCATCTTTACACGATGCGTCAGAACTTCCAAAAAACAATCAGCCTCTGTAAAATGCTTGTTTTCTAACAGGATAACAAGGTTTACAAGCAAGGGAGAGGAAAATAGCAACTAGAAACATAAAGCACATGGATGCAAAAATCAAGTCGTCTCCGTCCCTATACGAATGCCAGTCCGGAGATGTTCCAAAATCTTTGGATTCCCCCAATTTGAAACAATTGGCCACAGATACTACTCAGAAACTAGTGGTTTTGCAAACGTGCCATGAGCTGCACACACTTCACGGACACGATTGCCAATACTGCTAATTGCTCGACCCATGCGCCAGCAACGCGGGGAAATATGAACTGAAAGATTACTGTCTAACGATCAGGCAATGCTTGGATGGCTTAGAACTTTTCGAACACTAGACTCCTTGGAAATACTTCCAAAACTATGCAGATACAATGTTCGAGAATCATGTTTATTATTGTTAAGAGTGTGATGTGCTATTTATGCTCGCCATGATCAGGGAAGAGGGATTGGTTAAGGTTCGCGTCCAGAGGCTTTAAGAAAGAAAGTTTCCCATTTTTTCAGCCTTCCTAATCTCATATCCTTCGTGTGTCTTGCGGTTCACTGAATGTGTGGAAATAGACTTGATTGAATTCAAGTGCCTGGCTCCCACTTAAGTGCGCTAAGGACTGGCGCATAAAGAACTTTGTACCCTCTCAAAACACTCCAGGATGTTTTCAGGCATTCTCCGGCATGTAAGAAGATTATATCCGGTATACCAAGCGATCTTTTTCAACAAAGTAATGATCCGGAGAGATGCATCAGTGATCGTCGGCTGTTCAAAGCTTCCACTGCAATTCCAAATTAATTATATTTTGTATAGCTTTTTGCAGGGATCATTTCTAAAAAGCAGCAAGACCTTTGCCTTCAAAGGCCCCATTAGAATACAAGAGTACACACTTATAGTTTCCACTTCAACAAGGGTTTTGTGCAGTCATTACTACCGATAGGTCACCGTATCTTTCAACTCCAAACCAAAGCAGGGGGCGAAATGTGAGACACCAAGAAATAATGACTTTGGCCTTTCTTAATTTCTTTTTCCTATACAGTGGTACCTCGCTTAAAGAGCATAATGCGTTCCACAGGATCGCTCTTTAAGCGAGTTTGCTCTTTAAGCGAAACACCATTGTAAGTGACCAATTGTGGGGAGGATTGTGAACCCCGATTTATTTGTTAAGCGAGTTTATGGTTGGTTTTATTTAAGTGAAGCCAACATTCAGATAAAATCCTGCTCTTTAAGCGAGTTACTCTTTAAGCGAGATGCTCTTTAGGCGAGATTTGACTGTATATAGTGTCACATTATAGGCTGAACTGTAAGCTCTTTGGGGCAGAAACCTACTTTTTTTCATAGCGCTATAGTAATACAGCGCTATGGACTAGGAAAAGTAAAGGTAAAGGTCGCCCTTGCTCAAAAGCCAGTCATATCTGACTCTAGGGTTCAGTGCTCATCTCTGTTTATACCCAAGTCTGCGTCTGCAGTTGTTTCCAGGGACATGTGGCAGGCATGCCTAGACACCGGAGCCCACAGAATGCTGTTTACCTTTCCCACCAAAGTGGTCCCTATTTATCTACTTGCAATTTCTTGCTTTCAAACTGCTATTTTGGCAGGAGGTGGGACAGAGACGGGAGGGAAAGGGTTTAAAAATAAACATGACAGAGACTAGACAGGCAGAACTGTAAGAAAGAGACTCAACTTTGTAGGCTTTCATGAGCAGGAAAAACTCAATTCCTCAACATCAAACAGCGTCTTTTGCCTCTCAGTCCAAGATCATATAAAGCTGATAAAAGTTGAACAAAATAAATAAATAAATAATAAAACTAAAGAAAAGAGGATTTTGTTAATCCCCGGAACAAGTGGATTGTGAATTCCTTTTCCAACACCTGGTTTGGGGAGATTTTCGAATTTTTCTTTAGCCTGGCTCAAAAACAGGGGGGGAAAGATCTATTAAACTGTGATGTCAAACAGAGCTGATGCCAGCCTGGAGTTCTTCAGAAGTTCCCAAAAGTTACAGACATTCAGGGTTCAAGTAGAGGAAGGGAAAACAGATGCAGAAGGAGAGGGGGGGAGAAGCGTATTGTCTGGAGAACTTTAATGCGCTCAGAGCATCAATCTTACTGTACTGTTAGCATTACCACACAGTTTAGTCTCTTAACTTCAGAGGCAAGGGTGGAAAAATATAGAAAGGTTCTCTGTACATTCCTAAAGGTATATTTTAAAAACTTGGAAGCGGGGACATATTCTTTGGATCGGGTTGGAATTAAATGAACAACTTTTCAAAAAGTTTGTGTTCTGTCTTCCAGGTCATTCGCAGCATACATTAAACGAAAATACCTGAACTTCAATTAATTGCTTTTGGGGGTTGTTTTCTTTCAAGTGCTTTCAATATTTTGGCCAGCGTCTGTCACCTCGTCTTTGGGAAATGTGGATCCCTTTGAAGCTGACAAAAGCCAAAGGCTGGCTCACAGAGTTCAAACGAACCTTCGCCTTTCCGTTTGAAAGTTGACGCTTCTTTCATACCTTCTTCAATAATGGAAAGTTTCATAAAAGAACTACAAGGGCAGGAAGAAGGAGGCATGGATGGGAGACGTGCCTACGATTTTGCCCACTACAAAACTAAGAATTGCTCTTTTCACGTTGGCCTTTGCTGTTGGCCTTTTATGGCCTCTGGGTACTGAAGGCAAAGACTGAGTCAGTTTATTGCTCGGGAGACTTGCAAAAAAATATTTTCCTAAGCATAAGGACCTCAGCTTTAAAACTTTGTCCCAAAAGGGATGGAAAGAAGAACAAAGTATATTTCTTTATGAAAACATTTTGCATCGAACCTGTTAGATCTGAGCCTGTTAATAAAGAAAAGCACCTGTACCCTGAAAGAATAGTTTTGTGCCTTTCAGATTTCATTTCAAAATTAGGCAAAGTGCATAACTTTACAGGATGAAACTCTGACCTGGCAAATTTTACCCAGCAAAAGAAAGTCTGCTTCTTTCCCCAAAGGCTCAAAATAAACAGCTAAAGATGGATCAACAGGTTGTTTTGCAGCCTAATTAATTAGGAGCTACAGTCCCTACCCTTTCAGCTTTTAATTAGCGTTGGTTGAACAGCCATGGCAAGCCAGGCTGACAATTTCCAAAATTGGTAGTGTATCCATGCTAATTAATCCAATGAGTGTAAAACTTGGAATGGGATTAGATCATGGAAAGGGATTGGACGACCAAGCCTTGAAGATACTGGTCCCTAAACAGTTGGTAGTTCCAACTAGAGTTAGACCCATTGCTCAATAATAATAATAATTTCATGTCAGAAATTATTCTGGGTTGAAAGTATTTTTGTGGAAGGAACTCTACTCAGGGAACACCCGAATGAGGCTCCTTTCATGTCCCCCGAGAGCTGGGACAGAGACGGGCACACAATCTGTCATGCAGTACCCGGGTCTCGAACTGCTGACTTCTCAGCCTTCCAGCTAACAAGGCGAGCTTCTTAACCACTGAGCCACCGTTGCACAATGATTAGCCAACACTTAGAGATTGGAGGGATCTACTCTAATTGGGCATTCCAAGTGGATTAACCTGCTATCTTTCCCCTTGATCTCGTTTATTTGTAAAGATTTCATTTATTTGTTAAGAGAAGGCAGATAAAGTGATGGAAGAACACAAGATAACAATGTCTAGACCCCTAACATTCTGTGTAGGATGTAATTGTAGGCTTAAAATGTCATCTGGAAGTCCCTGGTGGTGGGTGGAAAGACAAGTAGCACATCCAGAGCTATGAGTTTTAAACTTTATACCTGTGGGTGTAATCAAAGAATAATAGAGTCGCAAAGCAGCCATCGATCAAGTGAAACCCCAATCCAAGCACGTATTACCGACGACAGTCCAACTTTCTCTTGAATGCTCTCCAGAATTGGTGGAAAGCAGATGGAACCAGTAATTTGGTCCAGTGCAAATTAGACAGGGATTATTCTCTTGGTTGATTGGTGTTTTTCATAATAACAATATGGAGGAAGAAATCTGTTGTGCCCATACTGACTGGAGACCTTGGAACAATACCTAAAGGACTCCCTAGACATTCGGAAATTTTGGATCTATTGGACTTGAACATTCTAACTCTCCAAAAAACCCAACTCTACTAGGAATTGCATATATATACTCAGACTTTACCTTAACTGTTCTTAGGTCCCTGGTTAGTGCTTGAACTGTTAATTTCAACCCACTCCTCAACTGTGAATCAAATGGTAGATTTGTATCCAATAATAATAAATATTTATATCAGGACTCACAATGCACCTGATATAACTGATGTGAAAAAGAAGAAAACCAGTTATTATTTATTTATTTATTTATTTATTTATTTATTTATATTTGTATAGTCGCCCAATCACCAAAGCGACTCCGGGCGGCTCACAATAGAATTGCACATGACCCTGTATTATTGATACTGTTATACCAGGAGACGCATGAATTGAGGACAAACAACTGGAGATAATCACAAAATATCGCCTTTTTGCACATTGATGTTGAGCGTTTATGGAGGAAGCAATCTGTTGTCCAATCCATGGTGATCTTAGCTCTTCGAACGACACCTAAAGGATACCCTAGATATTTGGAAATTTTGGATCTATTGAACTTAAACATCCTAACTCTCCAAACTTAACTAGGAGCTCCATATATACTTGGACGTTACCTTAACAATACTTAGGTCCTTGGTTAGGGCTTTGAACTGTTAATTTTATGCCAGGCTTCGACTTCGAATCTAATGATAGATCTTTATTTTATACTAATAATATATGTCATTGTACCCATAGTGATCAGAGCCCTTGGAGCAATACCTACAGGACTCCCTAGATATTTGGAGATTGTGGACTTATTGGTCTGGAACAGTCTAACTCTACAAAAAATAAAAACAACTCTACTAGGAAGTCCATATATATTCAGATGTGACCTTAACAGTTCTTAGGTCCTGGGTTAAGGCTTGAACTATTAATTGTATACCAGTCTTTGACTGTGAATCTAACTGTAGATTCCTATAATGATGATGATAACTAATAATACTGTAATAATAATTTCGTGTCAGAAATTATTCTGGGTTGAAAGGATTTTTGCAGAAGAAACTCTGCCCAGGGAACACCCAAACGAGGCTCCTTTCATGTCCCCCAAGATCTGGGCGCTCAATCTGTCATGCAGTACCAGGGTCTAACGCCCAGCTTGCCAGCCTTCCAGCTAACAAGGCAAGCTTCTTAACCACTGAGCCACCGCAGCCCCTTAATAATAAATAATAATGACGGTCTGATGGTCTGATCTCAGGTTAGCATAGGTGGGGGAAAGGTGAGTAAGGTTAGGAACCTTCCAGCGGCGGGATGGAACGTCCCGGACCGGCGATGGAACGTTGGGAGGCAGAATGGAACGTCGCGGCTTCCGAATGGAACGCGGGGGCGGCGGATGGAATGCCTTTGATGTCCCGCCCCCTTTGATGTCCCTTACCTGTACCAGAGCAGCCCTTTCTCGTAGCAGCGGTCGAAGAAGTGGGGCTCGGCCCCGACGGCGCGCACGTCGGGATGGACCCGCAGGAACTCCAGCAGCGCCCGCGTCCCGCCTTTCTTGACGCCCACGATGAGCGCCTGCGGGAATTTCTTGCTCCCGAAGCCGTTGGCCACCGGCAGGCGGTGGAGGAGGCTGGCGTCGGAAGTTGGGCGGCTCCTGCTCCGGTCCAGATCGGCCCTGGCCCCCGCCGCCACTGCCGCCGCCTCTTCCTCGCCTTCTTCTTCCTCTTCTTCCTCCTCTTCCTCCTCCTCTTCGATCCTCTCTTCCTCCTCTTCCTCCTGCCCCGGCCCGTCGGGGAGATCGGACGGTCGCGTCGGGCGGAGGATGGCGGGCAAGCGGGGTAGCAGCGGGGCGGCGGCGGCGGCGGCTCGGCTGGGCTGGAGGCTGGGGCAGGATCCGCGCAGGCAGGAGGAGGCGAAGAAGGAGCAGCAGCAGCTGAAGATGAGGAGGCAGAGCATGGCGCTGGCCAGCAGGATCGGGGCCCGCCGGGGCGGCGGCAGGGGCGGCGGCAGGAGGGGCGGCGGGGCGCGAACCAGCCCCAGCCGCCGCAGCAGGATCGGGGCCCCGAGGTGCGCCCGGAGGAGGAGCCCCAGGCGGCTACGTCCCATGGAGGGAAGGCGCGCGCCGAGGCAGGATCCCGGCAGGATCCCGGGCCGACGGCTGGGGCATCGCTCCTCCGCGCCGGCCCCGGCCGCTGCCCCGCGCCTTCCTCCTCCTCCGGATGGCTCGCAACTCACGCTCTCCTCGCTTCCAGCTGCCTTTCTGGACTTTTGCCCCGGTCCCGTCCCGGCTTGTCAGCTGCTGCGCGCTCCCTCCGCCCCTCCCTCCTCCTCCTCCTCGCGGGTCGTTTTCAACCGCCCCTCCCCCACCCTCCTTGGCCCCGCCCCCTGGGCAGGTCACTTTCACTTCCAAGAGAACCGAAACGGGCCCCACTCCGCGATCCCGAGCACGGAAAGGGGAGGTAGAGAAGAGGGTCCGGAAAGCACCGGCGAGCGGCTCAGAGGATCGCGTCTCTCGGGTGCACGCGCGCGACCCATCCCGGCGTTACGGAGTCCCCGATGGGCACCCCCCCCCTCCGGGTTTGCCTGTCCCGCAGGGGCTTACGGAGGGGATCGAAGGGGGCCGGGCGTTGGGGAAGGATTCCTCGGGAGTAAACACGGTCGACTTTGGAAAGAAAGAAAGAAAAGTTTATTAGGCATAGCTTTTAAATAGAATACCTAGTCTTTCTTCTGAGGCTCTCAAGACAGAGTACGTGGAAGATTACTTCGGAGTAAACCTGGATCCGCAGCCTATCAAACTTTTCATCATCCTCCCTCCCTTCCACACAGCCATAGACTGTCCTTTCCTCCGCTGAGCACAGCAGAGCAGGCGGGGTTGGTGTGGGGTTTACTCAGGAGTAAACTCAGGGCAGGGCTCTCATGCATGACAGAATCCATGCCCATCACCTCTTCCGATTTGCTCTACCTGGTGGTCTTTGCCCTGCTCAGGCCTCTTCAACATGCCTCGCATTAAGTTAACCCAACGACCTTGCAAGGTAGACCCATGCCAAGAGATTTGGGAGTGATTGAGTGAGAAAGAGAGAGGAAAAGGTGGTTGACAGGAACCTCGGGAGGGGAACAGAAATCTTCTGACCCACCTCATGAGATCCAGTCGCTCCCCTACTTTCTTGGAAGGATCCCCAGCTGATTTGAATGGGATTTCCTCCCAAATCCAGAGTAGGAAGTTGGAGTAGGGGTTCCCCAATTGGGGAAAGATTACAGCGATTGGACCTGCTTATCTTTGGGGTGGAAGGGAGATGAGTTTATAAATGGACATAAGGGAATTGTATAAAGTTAGCTGCAAAGTTGGAAAGATGGATCCATGGATATTTTATTTCCTTTGCCAAAATATTCGAATTACTCCTTTCCCAACCAACACCCCCCCAAAAAAATATCATCAGAAGAATAATTGATGATTTGGGACAAATAAATGGAAATACTGTACATGGGCTTTGGACACACAGGGGAACTCCATGCCACAAGACCTAGTGATTGACTGTCATCTTGGAAGGGGTTTAGGTAGGTAAAGATAAAGGTTACCCTTGCTTGAAAGCCAGTCGTATCCAACTCTAGGGTTTGGTGCTCATCTCTATAGCCAAAGAGCCAGTGTTGTCTGCGTTTGCAATCATTTCCATGGACATGTGGAGCACATGGAATGCTGTTTCCCTTCCCACCGAAGTGATCCCCTTATCTATATCTACTCGCAATTTCTTACTTTCAAACTGCTAGTTTGGGAGGAGCTGGGACAGACACAGGCGCTCACTCCGCCGTGCAGTACTCGGGTATCGAACTCCGACCTTCCAGTCTTCAAGTTCGTCATCTTAACAACTTGAGCCACCACAGTCCAAGGGGTTTAGGTAAATTCATATACAGACGAGCCACTCCTGGGGACGTTTGGAGTGTCCTTCTGGCTCTGAAGCATCCAAATTGGCTTAGCAAATTGTCTTCGTGTTGTTCCAGTAGCTTATTTATGCTTCATTCATCCAGAGAGAAGCCACTGCAGAGGAAATGAACCATGTGTGACAAATGAAAGCTTATTTCTTCCATTGAAAGTCCTAGGCATTTGCTTAGAGACAGGCTCTGGATTTTTGGCGAAAGGATCTTCCATTCCAGCTATGGAACTGGCTGGTTCTTTAGACTCATAGCTGACCGCAGGAAGAAATTCACCAAAATGCACAATTATTTCCCTTGTGGAAATTGAATTCTACCTGCGTAGCTTAGGTTGCTTTTTGAGTTTTACTTTCCCCGATGGCTTAGTGGTTAAAACACTGAACTTGACGACTGGAAGGTTGACGGGTCAGCAGTTCAAGTCTGAGTGCAGCAATTTACTTATTTATGTATTTATTTATTATATTTATACCCTGCCCTTTTCCAAGGATTCAGGGCGTCTTACAATCTAAAAGGGTTAAAACACATCAATTTTACAATTCAAGATTTAAAATCAAGGATTAAAAGACTAAAAAGTTAAAAATTAAGTTAAAAACCACAACGGGGAGAGAGAGGTGGGGTTATTTACAGGAGCCAGCTGGCCGAGTTGGCCGTCTGGCCCACACCAACACACGCCCCACCAGCCAGGTCTTCACCCCCTTTCTGAAGCGCAGCAGCTCTCTCTGGAGACACAATTCACTTGACAGAGTGAGCTCCCATCTCTGTCCCAGCTCCTGCCAACCTAACAGTTTGAAAGCAAGAATTTGCAAGTAGATGAATAAGTACCACTTTGGTGGAAAATGTAACAGCACTCCATGCACCAGAAGAGTAGCGTGCCTTGGCGGGGCTCCGTATAAAAATTTGTTTGGGGGCCCTTAGGAAGGGTAAAGATTTGTTTTACTTACGCACGTTGGGGGCCCCCGTGGCCCGGGCCCCCCGTATAATTGATACGGCAGATACGGCGGTAGCTACGTCTCTGCCATGCACTCTGGTGTCTAGCCATGCCTATCACATGACCACAGAAAGATCCCCAGACACAGACAGCACTGGCTCTTTGGCTGTAACAGAGATGAGCACCGAACCCTAGAGTCAGACAAGACTAGCTTTTGAGCAAGGGCGACCATACTGTGGTTTATCTTCAGATCGTATAAATCTTTCACCTCTGATACAAGGGCAACCTTTGCCTAATTGCATTGAGTCCTACTGGAAACTTGTACTGGTGAGGATTTAAGTTTGGTCAATGGCAAAGCCAAGAAGGGAGCTAAATTTCGGAAGTTTAAAGTTTGACCTGGAGACGAAAAAAGAAAAATTATGTCCTACCGTCATGGGTCGCGTGTGGCCTCATTCCCGAAAGTGAACATCCGTATGTTGGTTTTAAAACTATCTTGCACAAGGAGCAGTGAGGACACCAAAGTTTGCCAGCATGGTTGGACATCAATAGAAACAAGCAAACAGATACAAAAATCCATTCGCTTGAACAGACTAATTCCATTAGCCTGAAGGAAAGGAACATATGGAGATTAAGGAGAAACTAATGACTGTCTTGGAAAGCCTGCGTTCTACCTAAACTCCTTCTAAGAACCTCTGGATTAGCTGGCTTTAAAAGACAACATGTTTGTGAAGAAATACAAGCACTAATCCTGGCAACTAAGCAGAAACTCTATGTTCAGTAATAGTATATCTGTCAGTACAGATTGTGAGATACAGACCTGGAGAAGAATGTCAGTTAAAGAGTAATGGTTGTGTGTCAAGTTAGTCTGTTCCATGGTCGTCGTTGTCGTCATCGTCGTCGTCATCATTGTCTTCTTCTTCTTCTTCTTCTTCTTCTTCTTCTTCTTCTTCTTCTTCTTCTTCTTCTTCTTCTTCTTCTTCTTCTTCTTCTTCTTCTTCTTCTTCTTCTTCTTCTTCTTCTTCTTCTTCTTCTTCTTCTTCTTCTTCTTCTTCTTCTTCTTCTTCTTCTTCTTCTTCTTCTTCTTCTTCTTCTTCTTCTTCTTCTTCTTCTTCTTCTTCTTCTTCTTCTTCTTCTTCTTCTTCTTCTTCTTCTTCTTCTTCTTCTTCTTCTTCTTCTTCTTCTTCTTCTTCTTCTTCTTCCATGTCCAGAGCAAACGTCAAACTGCCAAAATGAAGCCACCTTCTTGGCTTGGTCGTTGGCCAAACTTAAGTCCTCATCAGTACACATACCAACAGATGGTCTGGATTCTGTCTCTCTCCACATTCATGATCTCAATTCTGTATCTCTCCACATTCACTCCAAGCTACTGAAACTTATCCTCCAAGGAAGAGACATGGTCCTTTCTCTGGAGTTCGGATGGCAGTTAGATAATACTATGTATTATCTTTTTTTGAAACAAGGGGCTGAATGTATTAAAAATATAATGATACTGAGAATAGTTAATTGAAAAGCTTTATAAATCCCACTGGGTTCACATACTAGTTATATGTAATGTTAAGCTGTTTGTTCTGTTGTGATTTTTTTTTATTTTGCAGTGGATTTTTAAAATCATATTTTAATAAAAATGTGTTTTTAAAAAAACCCAAGACTCAAAAGATGTTCTGGTTGCATGTTTGGATGCCACTGATAGTAATGGGATCTTAACCTTATGGAAACCATCGGAATGTGTCTCATTTTCCTGCCGACAGGAAGCAGAATAAATATGATCCTTTGGCATGTTATAAAAATGGGTAATTTATAACCTGCCTCCAAATGTGTCTCTTCTAGTTTTATTACTTCTCTCCTGTCCCCTCCCTCTCCTAAACAAGATGGAATTGAATGAAGATAAAACAGCATTTTCGGCACGGAATAGAAATATGACAGGCAAGGGGGCTTCGCACGAACTGAAGCAGTATCTCTAGATCAGATCTTCTGTACCTTCAAAAAAATTTTGGTTTTACATGATTTAGATCATGAAATGGAATTCACAACGGATGCCTGGTCTCTCTCCCCCCCCCCCTAAAAAAATAATCTAAAGTTGAGAAACATGGTCTAAATAAACAGCAATTAGTTTGATGATAGCCACATGCCAGGCAATTAAAAACCAGCCCTTGTAAACGTCCATTTTAATTACAGGGGCCAAGCTTTTGAACTGAAGTGTGCGTGTGCGCAAACATGCGATTGTCGAAAGTTCTGTGTCTCATCGTCAAAATGGATGCCCACGCCTGCATCCATCTACACATTGCCTTGTCAAATCCACTCATGTGCCTCGTCAATTTAAGCCAGGAGCCGGGTTTTGCCAGAGAACCAAGATCAACTTTTGCATTCAGCGACAAAAGGAGAGGAGCCCAATCTACAAAGACTCGTTTCCCACCGCAAGTTGCAAATCATCTCCATTCTTGTTCCAGCTTGCCCTGAAAGGTATCTAACTTTACTCCCAGGAAGGCCCAGGAAGATCCAGGTATTGTTGGGTTATTTGGGGGCAAAACCCCAGCTTATTTAGGAGCTGCTGAAAACATTTTAGGGAGGAAGAGGTCTATCTTCATGCCCAACAACTGAGGTCTCTCCAGGGTTAAAAGCTGAGCTTTACTGGGATTATCCTAGAAGCCACTGCTGATATGGTTGTTTCTCCACTGCTGTTGACATTTCTCAGCGAGACAAAATTCTGCTTTTATGAGTCATTGAGGAGTCACGATCTGGAGGTGAGGTTTTCAAGTTCTCCAATACTCTTCTTTAAGGTTTGAAGTCATGAAAGAATAAGGGGGGGAAAACTCCAGGAAATCCCTCAAATCTGGCCAGGTGAATTGGCTATTGTCGTTAAAAATCACAAAAGCAGGCTAATTTGCAAGGAGCATGAAATAAGACAAGCTTCCAGCTGTGCAATCAAACACCGTATGCTGTTAAGGAATTTGCTTTTCTAAAGAAGGGTGGTCTATAATGTATCTTTCAGTCTTTCTCTGTAGAGACAGTCTATCTGTGTTCCTCCCCAAGCATCCATCCATTGACTTGACAAGGTGTTCAGATCCCTCATTTGATGTTTTTGAAATGTGCTACCATCAAGTTGCTTTTGACCTACAGCTGTTCTTGCACTTCAATTCCCAGAAGCCCAAGTCCCTGTGAGTCCACATGAATGGGTTTACTCATGTGGATTCACAGAGACTTGAGCTTCTGGGAATTGAAGTTCAAGAGCAGCTGGAGTGCCAAGATTAACCATCGCTGACCTACAGCAGCCCAACTAGGGTTTTCAAAGTATGTGAGATGTTCAAGGTGAAAATTCGTCAATGTCACCCTCCAAGTGAGTTTCTCTGGACACCCTCTACATGGATATGAGCCTCAAGTCTCCCAGCTCAGGTCTAGCAAGAGATTTACAGCAAGAACAAACATCCTTGAGGGGACACAAGAGCAAAAACAAATTAAAAGATGGAGGAAGGAGCTCACCGAGCAAGGAACAACATTAGAGGAGGATATAGCTGAGGAACTCAATCTCCCTTATGTCACTTGGAGGACCCTGAATAGGCTGACGGTTGAAGTGCCTAAATTCAAGACCAGCATGGTCAAGTGGAGGCTGCTGGTGGACAACAATGTGCTGTGTGAATGTGAAGAGATACAGAATCCGACTCATTTACTAGTCCGCCGGAAACATGTGCCAATGAAGACTTGAGTTTGGCCAACGACAAAGCCAAGAAAGTGTCTTCATAATGGCAGTCCAGGGTTTGATTTGGACATGAAAGAAGAAGTGAGCGTCCATTGTGTGGAGATTCGAAGCCAGGCCTTCTGAGTCCTGATCCAACGCAACACAACACTGGTTCTCTTTGTGGTTTTTGTTGACTTAGAGCAGAAGAACGAGGTGGAATCCCACAGGTTTTGTGTCATGTGAAAAGGAGGTTGGATTGGATAGGTTTCCTTTTCTAAGCTTCTCAACGGCTTGGCCATGCTCTCTTGTCTGAAGGAAACAGGTACAGCCAAAGCTATACTGAGCATGAAATTAACCATGTCTTGTTTAGTATGATGCAAGACTAGATTCTCACCTCTAGGATATACAAAGAACTCACTCCAGCTGAAACTTTACCTTCCCAGGCACAGGTCTTAGTAGGTGGGCCAGCCAGATTGGTGTGAGAAAGTTCCTACAAGTTGAACAGGAGAACTCCTCACCGGATCATGGCCAGCACCTGGAGAAAGGCTCCAGTCCATGAAGGTTTGCACCAATGTACATGTTTCCCCTCCTTCCTCCCATCAAAAGACACCCTTTCCCCTCCCTCTTCATCTGCTCCGGAGCCATTAACTCAAATTTTATGCTTCCCCCTTTTTTTTATGGCAGCAATCAGCCAAAGCGTTAATTAACCTATTAATATAATCATCTGCTTTTGGATTGTAATTAGGATGTCCAAACCTCCCAAGTGACAAGTGTGGGAGGGAAGAGAAGGGGGAAAGGTTCCTAGCTTCAGTTTTTGGAGAACCTGATAAGACGGAGCTAAACTGCTATGAATTTTTTCCCTTCATCTCCACCCTTGCTTGAAAGCCAGTCGTATCCGACTCCACAGTTTAGTGCTCATCTCCGTTTGTAGCCGAAGAGCCAGTGCTGTCTGCATTTTGCTGACGTTTCCGTGGACATGTAGCAGGCATGCCTCAACACTGGAGTGCAAGGAACACTGTTTCCCTTCCCACCGAAGTGGTCCCTATTTATCTCCTTGCAATTTCTTGCTTTCAAACTGCTAAGTTGGCAGGAGCTGGGACAGAGACAGAAACTCAGTCCGTCATGCAGCACTCGAGTTTTGAACTGCTGACCTTCCACCTCCCAGTCAACATCTTAACCATGCCACATGTTCACGGAAACGTCTGCAGGATGCAGACAGAGCTGGCTCTTTGGCTAATAAACAGAAATGAGCACTGAGCCCTAGAGTCGGATACGACTGGCTTTTGAGCAAGGGTGACCTTTACTTTTACTATTTCATCTTTTGGGTGAGATCATAGCTGACTTGACCACATGATTATCTCTTTGGGCTGGGAAAGTAAGGTCCCCCCCTCTAATGTGAGGGAAGTGATGACAGCTAGTATGTCCTTCCTCCACGACATGACACTTCCTGGTGTGGTGGAGGCAGTGGGGGCCCCAAATGGAATGATGCCGTGGGCCGCATCCGGCCCATGGGCATCAGGCTGAGAATCCCTGCTTTAGCAGTTTAAGTTTCCTAAATGGAAAGATGGGAGAAATCAGCTCCCTCCAGTGGACACAAAGAAGCTTGGGAAAACACCCTTGGGTTCGCGCAAGAACTGAACGGAGCAGGAAAACATGTGGCAAATTCTCTGCAGGAGGGATGTTAGCCATTTCTGGCACAGGCGGACCCAAGCAAAGTCCCAGCTCACTTAAGAGGTATCCAGATGTGCGGAGAAGAAGAAAGGGAAGGTTACGGGAAGGAAGCCTGCCGACATCTCCTTAATGCCCCCCAAAGCCTGCCTCAAACGTTCACAACAGCCGCCAGCCGCCACCTCAGTGCTTACAACGCTAATCAAAGATCAGGACCGTGACCCCCACCCCCTTCAGATTCACTGGCAGCAAAACAAACTTGAGGAAATAATAATAATAATAATAATAATAATAATAATAATAATAATAATAATAATAATAATAATAATAATAATAATAATAATAATAATAATAATAATAATAATAATAATAATAATAAGGCTGCCTTGTTATGAATGGATGGCTTGTCTAGAGAATCGGGGTATGTGAGGTTGCTCCTTCCATTGTGTTGTTTTCATCGGTGACTGTGGAAAAATGGGTGGAACCACAGCTTTGGCCAGTCTCTCACCGAGTTGCAGCACTGCTATTGGGAACTTTGAGAGCCTGTCATTGTCATTGTCGTTGTCAAGTCGGACCATTTGTGACCCCATGGACTATCGCATGCCAGGCACCTGAGAGCCTTAGGAAGGACATTTCTCCATGAGTCCCACCTAGGGTGCTGGCTGAAGTCAATGAGATCTGCAACGTTTCTCCAGATACCTCCTCCTCCTCCTCCTCCTTCTTGCTGTATTCGATTGCAAATCTCAAAATCAGAATAGAAACATTGAGCTGGTAGGGATTCCCTTCCTTTTCCAACGGGAGGCAAACTTGGAGCTCAATGTATCCTCCAACCACGAAGCCTTCCAGCCTTTTCTCTAGGTAAAGCTCACCCTTGGCCGAAAGCCAGTTGTGTCTAACTCTAGGGTTAGAGTTTATAGCCAGTGCTGTCTGAATCTCCAGACGTTTCCATAGACATGTGGAAGGCATGCACTGTTTACCTTCCCACCGAAGTGGTCCCTATTTATCTACTTGCAATTTCTTGCTTTCGAACGGCTAGGTTGGCAGGAGCTGGGACAGAGATGGAAGCTCTCTCCATCGTGCTTCCACGGGAATCGAACTCCAACCTTCCAGTCATCAATTTCAGAGCATCTTAACCACCTGAGCCACTGCGGTCCCTTGCCTTTTCTCTAAGTAGGCACAATTTAGACATCTTTAGGTGTGTTCTACGGGTCGCAGTAGCTTGGTGGTTAAGACGCTGAGCTTGACTACCAGAAGGTTGGCAGATCAGCAGTTCGAGGCCCGAGTGAGCCAGCTCCTTTTGTCTGTCCTAGTTCTTGCCAACCTAGCAGTTCAAAAGTAAGAAATTGCAAGTAGGTAAATAGGTGCCCCTTTGGCAGGGAGGGTAACAGTGTTCTGTGCACTCTGGTGTTCAGTCATGCCTACTAGACAGCACAGACAGTGCTGGCTCTGTGGCTGTAAACATCGATGAGCATCGCTGCCCTAGAGTCTAATACAACTGGATTTCAGGGGATGGAGACCTTGACCTTTCCTAGGTGTGTTCTGGTAAGTAGAGCTCTCAAAATGAAGAATTTGGGGATTTGGAGGGCCACACCGACCATTGTCATCCTAAGGGCCTACCCTCTGGTCCCTGAAACTTCACCCGCTGGGGTGCCACAAACATGCTCATCCAAACTCTAGACTTCTAGGGCAGTGACGGAGAACCTTGGCACTCCAGGTGTCCATGGACTTCAATTCCCAGAAGCCCAAGTCTTTGTGAATCCACACGAACGTGTGGATTCCCAGAGACTTGGGCTTCTGGGAACTGAAGTCTAAGAACACCTGGAGTGCCAAGGTTCACCATCGCTGGCCTACAGCTGCCCAACTAGGGTTAAGTGAGATGTTCAAAGCTCACCATCACTGCCCTAGGACGTCTCCCATTCCTATCTTGAGCATGGATGAGTTTTAGGCAGGGCAGAATTCCTGAAGATCTGGATTGGAGCTGGGGGGAAGTGAGGAAACCAGGCTGACCGACTGCTCAGATCTCAAACGGTTCTGCATCTCGCACATTTGTCCATAAGAAGCCCATATGCATGAAACAACAGCCGGGGAAAGAAGTGTGATTTCTCCCCATAGCTTCTTCTTCCACGGGTTCATCTTCACAGCAGACTCACTTAGTGAGTTGCTGTCTAACAAGATGACGCACTGGAACATTTGATTCCCTACCTTCTCATCAAAGGGATTTCTTGTTCTGTCCCTAAGTGGCAAACAGCTCTTTCCAAACAACCCAATTAAGTGAAAAGTCAAAAAATGGCCAGTACACTGATATTCAGTATAAAAGAGACACAGTCTTCTAGAGGGTTCTGCTAATCCGTAAAATGGATTAGGCCTTTGATTCAATTAGCAATCCAGAGCGTGTCTAAAGAAGGGGTTCCCAACCTTTTCAAGCTGGGGGCTGGATCACGCTCTCTCAGTCAACTTCAAGGGCCAGACGGCTGTTTTGTCTTGCCTCTATGCTGTTGGTGGCCATGGTGTTCCAAGAGCTTCAAAGAGGGTGGCCATTTTGTTTCTCGAATGCGCTTGGATGGGTGGGGTCCCACATGAAATGGTGCTGTGGGCCAGATATGGCCCATGGGCCTTAGGTTGGGAAACCCTGGTCTAAAGTATGCTTCAATGCTGAGATTTGGAATGGATTATTTTGAGAACTCGAAGCCCATGTGGCACTTTGGAAGTTACGACCTCTGCCAGCAGTATGAAATTCAGCGCTAATGCGCTCAACTTTCCTCACATCAGTGTCTGAAATCCTATTGTGTCTGTGTCTAGGGCTGACACTCCTCTCCATCTACAGCCAAAGAACTAGCACTGTCGGGTGTCCGCATTTCTTTTCATGGACGTGTGGCAGGCACAACTGTTCACAGAACGCCGTTACCTCTCCTGCCAAAGCGGTACCTATTTATCTACTTGCAATTTTTTGCTTTCAAACTGCTAGGCTGGACGAAGTAGAGATCGTGGCTCTTTCACCGCTCCTTAAAAAAATGGTTGGATAGTGGTTGGAAAAGAGGAACAAAATGTTAACTCTGAAACCAAAGAAATCCTTCTGCGGGTGACAGAAACTTTTGGTAGACGATGGTCCTCCAGAGATGAGGTTAAAGCACGTGAGAACAAGCGATCCCCAACAAATAAGCCTTTTGTAAGCTGGCACATAGCATCCGGTTCTAATTCTGGGTTTCATGGGCCTTCCTGCTGAGTCGGATCCCAAAATGTTTCGAAAGAAAAAAAAAATATGGAAAAGAAGGTGGTGGTTCTTTGGGGACAAAGAAGAAACCACAACCTTCAAATGACTCAAATCTGTGTCTGGACGGTGATTCTTTTTGAGCTGTAGTAACAGGCAGAGTCTGAAAAAAAATAGAGGCAGTGGAGAGCAAATTAAGCTCTCCCTTTATAATTAAGTAAACATCAGACGCTGTGTTTTCCCTTGGGGAATGGAAGCTTTCCGCCCAAGATGGATGGAAATTTGCAGCCAACCACATTTTAGAGAAGGCACCTTTTTGATCTGCTGAAATCAACACCACACTACTGATATGGTGGACAGAATAGTGTACAACCATGCTTGTTTCCATGGGAGTCAAGTATAAATGGGCCTGCGCTAATTGTATGTCTCCATGTGTCCAAACGTCCCCCTTTTTAAAGTTTTTGAGGTGTTATTAATTCAAGCCACATTTGGCTTCATTAGGACTAATTGAGATACATATTTAGGGCCAATAAATAAGTTCCATGTCTCTTTTAATGCTTAATGAAATAAACAAGCAATATACGTGTCACACACTGAAGCAGGAATGGGATGGCGTAGACCAGGGATGGGGAACATTGGACACTCCAGGTGTTCTTGGACTTCAGTTCCCAGAAGCCCAAGTCTCTGTGAATCCACATGAATGGGTTTACTGTGCGTACAAAGTGTTCTTGGACTTCAGTTCCCAGAAGCCCAAGTTCTGTGAATCGACAAGAATGGGTTTACTGCACATACAAGTTTTCTTGGACTTCCGTTCCCAGAAGCCCAAGTCTCTGTGAATCTACATGAATGGGTTTACTGTGCGTACAAGTGTTCTTGGACTTCAGTTCCCAGAAGCCCAAGTTCTGTGAATCGACAAGAATGGGTTTACTGCACATACAAGTTTTCTTGGACTTCCGTTCCCAGAAGCCCAAGTCTCTGTGAATCCACATGAATGGGTTTACTGCGCATACAAGTTTTCTTGGACGTCTATTCCCAGAAGCCCAAGTCTCTGTGAATCCACACTAATGGGTGTACTGCATGTACAAGTGCTCTTGGACTTTAATTTCCAGAAGCCCAAGACTCTGTGAATCCACAGTAAACCCATTCATGTGGATTAGCAGAGATCTGGGTTTCTGGGAATTGAAGTCCAAGAACACCTGGAGTGCCAGTAAACCCATTTGTGTGGATTCACAGAGACTTTGGCTTCTGGGAACACCTGGAGTGCCAAAGTTCGCCATCATGGGGATAGACTAACGCAGGCGAAATGGACGCGATATAGAAAAGTTACTTTTCAAAATTCTCTCTCCCAGAGAATATCATAGCCAACTATAAGGGTCTCAATAAAAGGGGGGGGTTGCATGAGTGTGTGTGTTTTCCCAGTTCCCTCTAACCGGGTTCCAAACTGGAGGTTTGGTTTCCAGCTGGGAGCACATCCTTTCCAAAGAAACCTCGGGTAATAAAATGTAGCCAGACTGTCTTGCTGGGTGAAATATTACTGTACCGCAAAAACTAATAAAAGCGGTGGGTTTGGACTCTCAGGCGCACAATGGAAGTTTTTTCAGCTGATGTGTCTGAAAATCCGCCTTGGTTGGGTGCATTGAGAAAGCAAGGGGCCCCCGGACAGTATTGAAAGCTAAGATGGGGCTTAGAGGGAAGGCGGAAAGATTCCCCCCCCCCCGAAATAAATGGGGGAAGATGGTTTCTGATGGAAGCCACAATCCTAGAAGCATGGCTTTGTTCACTCCTTGCCATGGGCCATTGGTCATCGCAAAGAACATGGCTATCCCCCATGCAGAGTTTATTCACAGTCCCATAAACTTACTCCGGATCTCCTCTTCATCCCAATGCAGTATTAAGTTGCAGACTGAGGTAGGAAAAGGAAAAGGTCACCCTTGCTCAAAAACCAGTCGTATCCGACTCTAGGGTTTGGTGCTCATCTCTGTTTATAGCCAAAGAGCCAGCGCCGTCTGGGTTTGCAGACCTTTCCGTGGTCATGTGGCAGGCATGACTAGGCACCGGAGCACAAGGAACACTGTTTACCTTCACACCAAAGTGGTCCCTATTTATCTACTTGCAAATTCTTCCTTTTGAACTGATAGTTTGGCAGGAGCCGGGACAGAGATGGGAGCTCACTCTGCCGTGCAGTACTCAGGAATCGAACTTCCGACCTTCCAGTCATCGAGTTCGGTGTCTTAACCACTTGTTGATTCGTTACCATCTCTGAAAAGAGAGACCTGGTAAATTGAAGGGATCTGAAACCTGCTTCTGGGTATTGCTAGTGCAGGAGTTCCCAAACTAAGGCCTACAGGCTGGATCCGGCCCACGGCACCATTTCACGTGGGGGCCCCACCCCTCCAAGGGCATTTGAGAAACAAAATGGCTGCCCCTTTGAAGCTGTTGGGACAAAACAGCTGCCACCATCGCACAGGGAGGGCAAAATGGCTGTCCGGCCCTTGAAGCTGACCGAGAAAGCATGACCTGGTCCCTGTCTTGAAAAAGTTTAGGAACCCCTGAGATGGTTCGCAGAACACATAACTGGAAGTAGTGCTCCCTCAACTCATGAAAATGATTTGATTGCCTTTCATAGCACTCTTTGCAAATGCACTGGTGCACTTCAAGGTGCTTTAGTTACGTGGTACATGCTTACTTTAGATTTCTCCAAGGAGGTCTCCTCCTAGGAAGGAAAACATTAATTTGCAGAGAGTATACCTTTCCTGTAATCTTTCATTTGGCTCGTCCTTCCAGAGGGAAGGAATCAAAACTTCCAGACTCGCCACACCTTTATTTTAACACTAAAAAGGAGATGTGCGCTAAAAGGTTTCCACTGTCTTTTACGAGCCTCCAGCCGCTGGCCAGAACCTGTTTTTTAAGAGCCTCATTTCCCCACCCTTTACCCAGCGACTCAGCACCTTTTTATGAATTAATAGCAGAAGGTGGTTTTGGTTTGCTGGCTCCATAGTCAATAGGTATCCCTCAGGAAGGAGATAGAAGGGGGTTGGTATGGGGGGGGGGGGAATGGAGAGGTTTATGAAACTCAAAAGTTGGCTTCCAGCCTGGCATTTGAAACACACAAAAATTGTGCCTATTTGGACAGAAAGAAAGAAATAGATAAGAGTTCTGGGTTCCAAATTGTCATTTTTTATTTTTGATTTATTGAGCCATTTGGAAAGGAAAGGGAGGGGAGGAATAAAACAAGACAAGAAAGAAATTGAGGGAACGAGAAAGAAATTGCTTCCATTGGGGAAGAAGGATGGTAGACGTAGGATGGAATTAAACATTAACAGTGTCAGAATCCTTCACCCCCTTGCAAATACGCCGTCCTTTTGCCACTTACCGGCTTAGCAAAATCCCCCGGATTTGTCTGTGAATCCAGCCACGGATTTTCCATTCATCGGCCGCGAGATCACTTTCAGTTGTGTCAACAGACGCTTTATTATTCCCAAGTCCCGGGGAAGCCCAAAAAACCCTCCTGGTTTGCCCGGCTGAGATGGCATGGAAAGAACTCTCTTTTCGCCATGGACGGAAACGGGAAAAGAGATGATCGGATACAGTAGGACTCCGTACAACAAATGCAGCCTACGATGGGGGGAAATCGTGCAACGAAGAGGACCTGGAAAAACCATGGGGCCCCGCGTAATGAAAAATGTTTTGGTATGGTGCAATGCATCTCTGTGGGGGGAACCGTACAACGAAAAGCTCTATGGGGAAAATTGTATAACCGTTATACGATTTTTCCGATAGAGATGTTCATTCTACGATTTTTCCCATAGGGATTTTCATTGTACTGTATAATGAATGCCTCGCATAATACACAAAAATCGTATAACAAAGTGCTTCGTAAAATGCATTATTTTTGTTATACAGGGTTCTACTGTATTAGGTAAAGGTCACCCTTTCTCAAAAGCCAGTTGTATCCGACTCTAGGGTTCAGTGCTCATCTCTGCTTATAGACAAAGGTCCAGCGCTGTCTGTGTCTGCAGACGTTCCTGTAAGCGTGTGGCAAGCATGACTAGATGTCGGAATGCATGGAACACTGTCTACCTTCCCACCAAACTAGTACCTATTGATCTCCTTGCAATTCCTTGCTTTCAAACTGCTAGGTAGGCAGGAGCTGGGACAGATGACAGGTGCTCACTCTGTCATGCAGCACTCAGGTCTCGAACTGCTGACCGGCAAACCTTCCAGTCATCGAGTTCATCTTAACCACTCAGCCCCGTTCACATTAAAAGCCAAGGCGAGGCTATACATTTTAAAAGTGAAATATTTGCCTTGGAGTTGACACCGTTGATTCAGATTTACTAGTTTACCAAATGCACACATAATCTCACATTAGATGACCCTAACATGGGTTACCTGAAACGGTCTTTTAAAACCAATATTTGTGTCATGTTTATAATTGTACTATTTTTGTGTGAGCAGTTTTTCTCTAGCAGTTCAAGAGCAAGAAATTGCAAGTTGATACTGCTATGGCATGAAAGGTAATAGCGTTCCAAACACTCCGGTGTCTAGTTATGCCTGTCACGTGACCACAGAAATGTCTGCCAACACAGATAGCGCTGGCTCTTGGCTATACACAGAGATGAGCACCCTCCCCCTAGAATTAGACATGCCTTGATTTTGGATAAAGGAGACCTTTACCTTTGTTTGTTTGTTTGTTTGTTTGTTTGGTTGGTTGGTTGGTTGGTTGGTTGGTTGGTTGGTTGGTTGGTTGGTTGGTTGGTTGGTTGGTGGGTTGGGTTGGGTTGGGTTGGGTTGGGTTGGGTTGGGTTGGGTTGGGTTGGGTTGGTTTGGGTTGGGTTCCGTTCGTTCGTTCGTTCATTCGTTCGTTCGTTCATACTTCTTTATCTCCTTCCTCCCTGAAGGGACTCAGGGCGATTCACAACATTTCAATAACAACAATGTAAAACCAATTAAAAGATTAAAAAATTAAAAGAAGCTTTAAAAAATTTTAAACTATGCGTTACAGCTAAGAGGCACCGGGGGTCAAATCATCCAGCCAGCTAAATACTTGCCACAAATACTAAATACTAAATACTTGTCACAAATTGCTAAATACTTGCCACAAATCCTGTTTTTCAGAAACCAAATTGCAGGTCAGTTACTTTGCAGTGCAGAAGACTATAGTGTGTTAAACTGGAGGTAATTGTTCCTTTTCTGGGTAGTCCCAGGGTGGGGTGAGGGACCTGGGGGCAATTGTGAAATGGGCCAGCACACCCCTGCGTGGCTCCATACGGTTATATTCCAAGATGTGGGTTGAAAATATCAAAATTAAAAAAGTTGCCGCTTTATAAATCTGGCGAAAACAAAGAAATGAGTCTGCTGCTCGAAGACTGCATGCAATATGCAAAAGGACCAAGCCTCTGAGAAACAGGTAATGAGCATTTAATGAAGCCAGCAATTAATGTAATGAGGTGAAAATCCTAATTTCCCCCAGAATTGTGGCAAGTCCTTAAATCATGGCTGTAGGAATTATAGGCAAAATAATTTCAGGCAGTTTGGGAATCAGAAGCTAACACCACCTTCTGTAGGAGGGATTGATACTCTTGATTCCCCTGACTCCAGTTTTAATAGATTTTGTCTGCATGTAGCTGTCTACAGAAATTACACATACCTCCTCCTCCTCCTCCTCCTCCTCCTCCTTCTTCTTCTCCTCCTCCTCCTCCTCCTCCTTCCGTATCCATTTCCGAATATTGGCTATCCTTATGGCAATCATCCATGAAGATTGTCCTGGGGACAATATAATGCAATGGAACATTATTGTAGCAGGACACATGAATCTGGATCCGGTTCTGTGAGTCATTTTCTGGTCCTGAGTCCTTTTGGTGCACAAAGTCCGCATCATCAGCCCCAGGCCAGGATGGATGAAGCTGCTGCCCCTCCATCAATATGGATTTAAATAGGATTTAATCCACTTGGGGACCATCACCCTTCCCTGTTGACTGTGCCAAGGCTGCTAGTCCTCAGGGTTTTCAGGTTACTTAACCACTGCCTGTCACTCGGTGGTTATCCCTAGCCTAAAGAAACACCCATAGCCTCTTTTGAGGCCAGCAACTAGATCGGTTCACGTGGTACTCATATTGTGTTTGTATCAACAGTAACTTAAGGACAAGATATTGTCAGACAGAAGTTCAGGGGAGGGGAGTTTTAATCATGTATGCCTTTAGGGTTAACCATGTACTGTTTTTGCAAGAAAGACGGAGTGACGGATGTTTCATGGCTGTCATCCCAGGAGATCCATGTGCTTAATTAAATCAACAGAAAATGACTTGGACCCTTTCCAACCCCAAGAGACCTGCGTACATCTTGGTTCCTTGAGCCCTGGGGCTGAGATACCTTTTGCTCCAATAACCTGCAGGTGTTGGATTGGGGAGGAAGGGCAAAATAAGGGGAGGTGCATGGAGTTATGCACATACCTGTACTGCATGCAAGGACATTAGCATTGGATGTAATTTATGGAATGCTCCAAGTCTCGCTCCCTCTTTCACACATTATGTCTTTAAATGCAGTAAACAAACAATTGAATAATAATAATAAGAAGAAGAAGAAGATGATGATGATGATGATGATGATGATGATGATGATGATGATGATGACTTTTAAAAAAAAAAAAACCAGATCTTGCAAGTCTCCTGTATGTCTCCCAAAACCCTGAGCCAGGTCACATTAGCCCTATCCAACTTTTATCAGCGTAGATCACATTAAGTCATCTTTGGCTAAAGTTGGCCCAAAATCCTTCTTTCAGTTTCCACAACAGAACATTTGTCCTGTGTCCAAATCGGCCCATTTTACTTTACTTACATTCTTTGATCCTCCTACTTCGGCTTTGAAGTCTGTTAAGTGATTTCCAGATGGAGAAGAATGTCTCCCATCAGGACAAGATTCTGGTTGGACCATCTGGAAATCACTTAATAGTTTCTCATGATCCACATAGCCAGAGATCTCACCTGACTTTTTGGGGACCAATTGTGCTTGCAGGGGGGATTTTCGAATAGAAGAATGTATTTATTTATAAACCTCTAAAAATTAAAGCTATGGAAGGAGTTGAAGTCTATGGAATTGCCTCAAGATCTCTCTTGGTTACATACCACCTTGCTTTCATACTGTTAGGTTGGCAGGAGCTGGGACAGAGACAGGAACTCACTCCATTGTGCACTACCTTCTGGATTGCTCCTCTCCACTTTAAATTGGAATAACAAACTGTATAACTAATGCCTGGCAGTCTTTTTTAGTGTATCGGAAAAGAAATGAACCACAGAAATGCCTGCTTCCTTGTTCAGGCGTCCCAAGAAAACAAGCTTAAAAAGAACATGAAACCTATAGATGCTTTTGCTACTTCTGCTACAAATTGATATAATCAAGCAAGCTTACCAGAGTGTCTTTAGCAACCTAGACCAGTGATGGCGAACATTGGCACTCTGGCGCTTCTTGAACTTCACTTCCCAGAAGCCCAAGTCCCTGTGAATCCACACAAATGGATTCATTGCACATGCTCCAGGTGTTCTTGGACTTCAATTCCCAGAAGCCCAAGTCCCTGTGAATCCACACAAATGGATTCATTGCACATGCTCCAGGTGTTCTTGGACTTCAATTCCCAAAAGCCCAAGTCTCTGTGAATCCCCACGAATGGGTTTACTGCGCAGTAAACCCATTCGTGTTGATTCACGGAGACTTGTGCTTCTTGCACTTGAAGTCCAAGAACACCTGGAGTGCCAACATTCACCATCACTGATCTAGACCTTCACGGCACCCTTATTTTCTGTGGCATGTGGACAAGACCCCATCCATTTCCGCTGGGCCCCAGATGCCATAATAAGCAGTCCGGTTTCAGCAAAATGGCTGTTACATGAAAACCAGTTTTTGTTGTCTGCCATTATTTAGCAGCATTTAAGCTTCTGAATAAACGGAGAAGGAACCACTATATCTCCTATACTTTTGGGGTGTTGGTCAGTGGTTTGAGCTCAGTGGTTAAGAAGCTCACCTTGTCAGCTGGAAGGCTGGCAAGTTGGCAGTATGAGACCCGGGTACATCCAATGGTGGTTCAAAAACGCCACAATCTTTGAGGTGGCTCTTTCGGCGTTCCCCCTTTTAGACTGCGACACAAGGCAAAGATGTCTGCCTAAGTCTACCAGTCTACTTCTTTTTTTTTCCTTGTGGAAAGTATGGATAAAAAGTGGGGAGGGGGGGACCTGGCTCTGTGGTTTTGATAAGTAGGCTGAGAATATATATATATAAAACATACTAGACAGCATTAAAGGGCTATTATCTGACTCCTAAACTTTCCAGCCCATCGAGAGACATTCCAAAGTCGTGAGATCAAAGTGGCAAAAGCATTTGGTGTGGAGTCGGGGTGGGGTGGGGGAAATTTCCCCTCCTGGCTCGAGGCCATTCGGTTAAGCCTGCCAGGAAGTCTTCTTTCCCTTCTCCTTTGGACAACTTCTCCATCCTTCATCCTGGCTTGGACCAAAACCGAGGTCTTCTCAAATTCCACTCAAATGTTTGCAGAGATTATTTGCAGGCTCGCGGTGCCCGGAGACTGCGGACCTGCCATAAGAGATGAGGGGTTAATTCCAATTAATGTAGTCCATCCAACCCACCCACCAGCACCAACTCCATTTTTGCCAAGTGCCAAAACTGAGAAGATCTTTGAATGGGTGAAAGTATACACAGAGGGAAGGAGGCAATTAGATCTTCGCGGTAGCTGCTTCTTGATTCTTGGACTTTATTCCAGCTGAAGTCCACCAGACCTGTTGTATCTGCCTCTAGGGTTCAGTGCTCATCTCTGTTTATAGCCAAAGAGTGAATGCTGTTTGCATCTGCAGATGTTTCTGTGGACATGTGGCAGGGATGACTAGACACCAGAGTACAGTCATACCTCGCATAATGAATTTAATTTGTTCTGCAAGTTTTTCGCTATGTGAGTCAGACTCGCATGACGAATTTTTCGCTATGCGAGTCAGACTTTTCCCTATGGAAAAACTCACATAACGAGTGTTTCACGGGGGAAAACTCGCATAGCAAAAAAATTTCACTATGCGAGTTTCCCCCATAGAAATGTTCGTTAAGCGAGTTTTTCCATAGGGAAAAGTCTGACTCGTATAGCGAAAAATTTGTTATGCGAGTCGGACTGCTTAGCGAAAAACTTGCTTGTTATGCGAGTTTTTCGCTAAGCGAAGCGCTCATTATGCGAGGTTTGACTGTACATGGAACGCTGTTTACCTTCCTACCGAAGTGGTCCCTATTCATCTGCTTGCAATTTCTTGCTTCCAAACTGCTAGGTTGGCAGGAGCTGGGACAGAGACGAGAGCTCATTCCGTCGTGCAGTACTCGGGTCTCGAACCTCTGACCTGCCAACCTTCCATTTGTGAAGTTCAGCATCTTAACCACTTGAGCCACATAAGTGTAATTGCTATTGCTTGGAACAGCTGTAGACTATTGAACTTGACTAGTGCATACACAGCTGAAAATTTCATTCTTGGCCAAAATTCAACAGAGAGAACTTGACTTGGACAGATCCATCCATCCATAGTTCTAACTACACCCCCAGTCTTAGAAGGTAAACATTTCCTTTTGTCCATATATAAATTTCTCCCTCCCCCCCCCCCAATTTGTTTACTAGTACAGTGAAACCCCATAGAACGAATGTCCTGTATAGCGGGGGGGGGGGGGAAACGCATATTGAAAAGAAAATGAAAAGGCATGGTGCTCCATACAACGAAAAATTTTTGCTACATGATACAGTGTCCCGGGGGGGGGGGGGGATTGTTCAACGGAAATCTCTATGGGGAAAATCGCTTAGTGAAAAAAATTTCGTTGCATGATTTTTCCCATGGAGAATTTTCATTGTACGATTTTTGCCATAGGGATTTTCATTGGCATAGCGGAAAAATCTTATAACAAAATAAAAATAAAAATCGCATAGCGAATAGCCCAGTAGAACAAATTATTTTCATTCTACAAGGTTCCACTGTACTTCACGTCCTTCCATATTAGCAAACATATGAGATTAGGAAACATCCATTATCTGGATGAGCTGAGATTTATCGCATTTGAGCAAGAAAGAAGGCAAAGCATCTGCTTTATCCCAAAGTTCCCCCTGCCTAAAAAAAAACTTGAATTGCTCACATGAATATCATCCCAACCTGAAGCTGCCTCGTCATTTTTTTAACCTTTGCTCTATTTGGGCTTATTTAGAACATGTGTCTATGAGTTTGCGGAGGAGTTGGGGGGCAAAGGGGAAAGAAAATCACACTTGCGCCCAGTGAAATAACACCTGGGGGCTATTCATCATGGCAGCCACCCTGACAATTTCATGCCAGGATTTCCGACATGGACGAAAGAGTGGGATAAGCCTAATGCATCATCCGACTCGGAGCAGCGTACTTGAGAGATGAAATCAAGATGTGCTTGGCGATATCGTTTTCACCGACTCTCTGTTGTGTTTGCATCCAACTCCCTCCCTCCTCCATTTCCAGTTGCCTTCTTTTTAACCCCTAATTGACTCAGTCCTGATATAAAGGGGAAATGCATGGTTAAGGATACGGGGTGCACCACGTATAGATGAATCCCACCGTCAGAACCAAATTGGTCTCATTTGGGCTGATTGAGCCCCGACCGAAGCAGAATGGCCAGATCTGGTTCCAAGGGAAAGCAAAAAGGAGTTGCAAATTGATCTCAGTCTGTGCAAATTGAAATAGATGGAGCACAAATCTTTTCAGCTAATAAGGTGGGTTTTTTTTTTAAAAAAAGTAAGTAAACTTTAATGGTGTCTATCATACAAAACCCTGAAGTTGGCTGTCTCAAATTCATAAGACTTACCCCTTGCTTCAAGGTCTATCATAACTCCAAATTCCATACCTATTAGTGTACAACCGAAAGAAGTTGTAACTATTTTAGAGTTCCAGTAAATCAAGCTTAGAGGTTTATGTATCATTATGGATCCAGAGTGTAAATCCAATCAGATGAGTGGTAAATTGCTCTGGAGTGAGCCAGGATACATGTGAAAGCTTCAAATTGACCTCCAGATTTGATCTGGAAACTCAACTCAGTTCCAGGGTTAACTGGTTGACTGGCTGGTTGACTGGTTGGTTGACTGGTTGACTGGTTGGTTGACTGGTTGGTTGACTGGTTGACTGGTTGGCTGGTTGGTTGGCTGGTTGGTTGACTGGTTGACTGGTTGACTGGTTGACTGACTGGTTGGTCGACTGGTTGACTGGATGGTTGGTTGGTTGGTTGGTTGACTGGTTGGTTGGTTGGTTGGTTGGCTGGCTGGCTGGCTGGCTGGCTGGCTGGCTGGCTGGCTGGCTGGCTGGTTGGTTGGTTGGTTGGTTGGTTGGTTGGTTGGTTGGTTGGTTGGTTGGTTGGTTGGCTGGCTGGCTGGCTGGCTGGCTGGCTGGTTGGTTGGTTGGTTGGTTGGCTGGTTGGTTGGTTGGCATCCCGCCTATCTGGGATCTTCTCTCACTCTTAGTGGAAAACAACAAGTAAGAAATTTCCAATACAATATACAATTAGAGTTAACACTATAAATAACACATTAAACAACAAACCATAAGCAATACAACTATAAGCCATAAGCAATATATGACAACAATATCTATCAGACAGCAAAGTCTGGCTTAGGACAATTACATTGAAGAAACGGCCAGTAACCACATGGGTTGGAGAATACTAGAGCTCTAGTTCAAAACAGATTCAGGGTGTCAACTTAAGGCTTTAGCTTGACCAAAATCTATATAGGGAGCAGAACAATTTGTTGATAATGGGTGACATTCTGAGTCCATTCTCTTCCTCTTATACACAGCATTCTTTTTCAAAAGTCAATTTCTTTGTCTAGGAGAGGAACGGAAAACCAGCAATTTATTCAGTGTCATAAACAATATTTTATCTTACCTCGTATTCTGCCAGTCTCCATTTACTACTAATTAGCTCCTAATTTGACCAGCTTTTAAAGAAAGTAGCTCAGGGAATCGTAAGCGCTTTCCTGCCAGCTAATGTTCAACATCCAGCTCTCATTCTGCGTCAGAAAAAAATGAGAAAAGTTTGTGTTTTTCTTATGGGAAATGGAGAACTAGCTTCATAAAATCAGTATTCATCCATGAAACAAAACAACATTAGTGGATTTTTTAAAAAGTGTTGTGCATTTTCTTTATCTCACAACCAATGTTTGTTTCCTGTTTTTTTAAGTACAGTAAAACCCGGTATAATGAAGGACTCTAATAGCAGAAAAATCATACAGCAAAAGGAAATTGATGGAAAAGGGTGCCTTGTATAGTGAAAATTTTTCAGAATAGTTTTTTCGTTTTCAGTGCATTCCTATGGGAAATCACGCTTCACATAAATTTTCATTTTTGATGCATTCCTATGGGAAATTGCATTCGATGCACTCCTATGGGGAATTTTTATAACAAAAATTTCGCTGTACGAAAAACCTCACGGAATGGATTAATTTCGTTATGCTGTACGAGGTTTTACTGTATTGTCTCATTTCTGAATCTTCATTCATGCCATTTGAATATGTTTTGTGCTTTACTTTTATATAAACACTCCGTTTTCTTTCTTTAAATTACAAGCTATTTGAATTTTTTTAAAAACCAACAGGATTTTTTTTTTTGTTCAGTTAATTGAACCTGGTCCGGCATTTATTGTTCTCCATCTCCCCCCACTCCAAAACGGCACTTAGGGAAGTTAACAGTAAAATCAAACAAGGATCTTACAAGTAATTAAAATCACCCCTAGCCCAGAAATAAGACTTTTCAAAGAAAAACCCATACCCTGATTTCTCATTCATCAACTTTTTTGGACTGTAAGTCTCGGAGGGAGGTGGGGAACTATATTTCCTCAGTTGTTCCGCCACACATTTACTAGAGTCCACTAAAGCTTAAAATTAGCTGTAGTTGGAAAGGCAGCCAAGAGACCAGAAAGAAAACCCAACCAGAATGAAAATAGGAGTCTTTTGAGGAGAAATCTTCTCACAGGCTTCCTGTCTACAGTAGCTTTACAGGCTTGGAGCTAAAAATGCTAGAAAGATTTGCTGCTGTAATAGAGATTGATGGGCTAAAGAAGCAGACAGGAAGGCGGGTGAGGTTAGTTTCAAGCGCGGAACCTTTATGACTCTTGCAAAGTTGCAAAGAAAAATCTTAACACCCTACCAAAGTTTTGCTTTTGGGTGCCACATGTTTCTTCGAGTCAGATATCTTAGGTGGCTCTTTGAATGACAGGAGGAACCTTGACCCAAGCCTAGAGCATAAAACCAGCTCCACTTGAAAAGCTGGAGTAGACATGAGAAGGCCACTTGAACATTGCGGAAGACCTGTCAGTAGAAGAGGGAATTTTTCAAGAGCTACAAGATGTAAACTTGTCACGACGACAGCTTGTTGCCTGTTGTGATTTCGAACATTAAACTTGTTTTATTTTGTGATTGGTCATCGCATCAATGTCTGGTCGGACATACCACTACGGTAATGGAGAAGACCGTACAGCCACGACTCAATGCCAAGTGTTGGGCGGTTGTGAATAACCTGACTCTCTAAAAGGTGCCAACAGCTATGAGCGGATGAGGCCCTTTAGGTAGGGTGATGGTCCCCTCGGTGGAGGAAATGCCACTGGAAACCATCAGGTTGAGCCCAATGGGAAAATGAGCGGAGGAGGAACTCTGATTCCCAATGGTCATGGAGGTGGAAGAGGCCATGCCAGATAGACTGGCTGTGAAGGCGCACCTTGATAATATCCTCATAGGCAGTCCATTGCAATTCTGCATGTCTCATTTCATATATGCCACAGGAGATGGCTTTGTGATCATAGTATGTGGGTCACTTCATGGCAAGCTGGGATCCACCTTAAATTCACACCAATGGCACTTCAGGGGAAAATGCTTTCTCGGATATGAGTTGCAGTCACCTATGGTCATCACATCTAAGAACTGGGTCCATTTGTGAGCATTCTCATGTAAACCACTTGCAAGGGAAATAGATGTATTTCAGGTCCTCCTATGGGGCTATCAGTCAATGGCTGGTTCCCAAAACACTGTAACGATCCTCTGGGAATTTGGGGGCATGGGAACAGGTCATCCTTGAAGCAAGAAGAATGGGGAAGTGACCAGGATGGGACACAATCAGAATTTCCTGCTGATATCGCCCCAACAGGACCGCCTTGATATTCCGGAGAAAATACTGTCGCCGCCAACACATCAGATAGCAGCTTGAATAAACAGTCTCAAACTTCCGTATCCTTGCATCATAAAACCAGGTCCAAACTTCCCACACGGGGTGACAATTTGTGATGAAAAGCTCTGCGAACGCATAAAGATTGAACCGACCTCGGATTTACAATACTTGGCTTTGTTCCCTGCGTAGTTCTTCTGAGAGATGATATAAAACATGAGAGATTTCCTAGCACTGTCGGGAGCAGGTCTTTTCCTTGTAAAAGTCCCAATTAACTCTATATATATTTGACCAGAGCTCGGAAATTAAAAGAACAACGACAGATCTAAGAAATGACTCCACTAGCTTGGCTCAGAACAAGACTACAATCCAAGTACTATAGTTATACCTCTTAAGACCTGCCTTGATTTTATTCTCCCTGTGGTCACCTCTTCATGTCCATCTTATAATAGCCCCATCCTACTAGTCTGGAGCTGCGGTGGCTGAAGTGGTTAAAATGCTGAACTCGCTGCCTGGAAAGATGGAGTTCGATTCCCGGGTACTGCAGGATGGAGTGAGTTCCCATCTCTGTCCCAGCTCCTGCCGACCTAGCAATTCCAAAGCAAGACATTGCAAGTAGATAAATAGGGATGACTCCAGTGTTGAGGCATGCCTGCCACATGTCCACAGAAACGTCTGCAGACACAGACAGCACTGGCTCTTTGGCTATAAACAGAGATGAGCACTGAACCCTAGAGTCAGATACAACTGGCTTTCAAGCAAGAGTTACCGTTGCCGTTGCCGTTGCCGTTGCCGTTGCCGTTGCCGTTGCCGTTGCCGTTGCCGTTGCCGTTGCCGTTGCCGTTACTGTCTGTCAGGTAGAATCCCCAGAATGGAGAATGGTGGGTTTTGTAGACCAAAAATTCCATCCTTTGTAGGCTTTCAAATTTCAAATATTCACCACTGGCTGATGAAAGCAAAGCATACCTTTTCTTTTGCAGTCTCCTCGGGCCGGAAGGGGGAAATCCCATTGACTGACAGTTGGAAATCTTTTACAAGGAAGCACAATTAAATCCCGGCCCGTTTGCTAGAAAATTGACAAAGGATAATAAGGGGAGAAAGTTACACAAGCAAGACAAGTGGGGTCGATGTTTGAGACAAACACTTGTAAATACTTTTTTCACTTTTCAAATCCCAAGATGATGGAATAGGTGTGTTAGTCAACTCATCTCAGTTAATTCCTGCCCTCGTGCTATTTGGGTCCCAGATATTTGCATGCTCAGGTGTTTCCCATGACAGCGCGTTGTACACATGAAAAACACACTCAGTTCTCTGCCTCAAAAACCACCCGGTCGGTACCAGTTGGTGGAAGGGCCAGATGGACCTTGATCATGACGGCCAAAGCTATGCTCTGTGTAGGGGTGGAGGGAGAGGGATGCTCTCCCATACACCGTTTTAATGGCTGTCAGGCCAAGAGGGATATTTTTTAATTAAGTCCAATCCAACAACATGTACTGATGTCATCACAGATGATCAAAAGCATTCCACTTTGCTTAATATACAGAGCAGGAGGAAACGATATTGTTTCATAGCTGTTCCTGCCATAGAGCTGTCACTCTGCGGGAGTAATGGCTTCATCATTCCCTACAAAAGGAGCAAACGAGAAACAGAACATCCTCTAATGTCAGTTAAACGGAAAAATAATAATAATAATAATAATTAAGGATGGGGATCTAGGCGCACAAGATTGTAGGTGTGTTTGTGTGTATATGAAGCTATCCATGTTTGACCCTGAGCTCTGCCTCTGTTTGGGTGCTAGGCCTTCTACCACACCGACCACAATGGAGAATGGTTCTTATTTTCAGTCCTCTCCTTCACCCATCTTTCTTCTGCATACAAATGGAAGACAGTCTAACTAGACTAGTGATGCCCAACCTTGGCACTCCAGGTGTTCTTTAACTTCAATGACCAGAAGCCCAAGTCAGCACTCCTACTGATCAGGGGTTCTGGGAAATGAAGTCCAAGAACACCTGGAATGCAAAGGTTCGCCATCACTGAACTAGACTGTTGATGCTTGTATGTATCATCATCATCATCATCATCATCATCATCATCTTCTTCTTCTTCTTCTTCTTCTTCTTCTTCTTCTTCTTCTTCTTCTTCTTCTTCTTCTTCTTCTTCTTCTTCTTCTTCTTCTTCTTCTTCTTCTTCTTCTTCTTCTTCTTCTTCTTCTTCTTCTTCTTCTTCTTCTTCTTCTTCTTCTTCTTCTTCCGTATCCAAATCCAATTATTGGTGATCCCCATGGTGACCAGCCATGAAGACTGTCCTGAGAATATAATGCAGTGGCCTTCCATCTGCCTTCCACATCGCAGCATGACACCCATAGTACCACTGATCCAGTTCCATGAGTCACTTTCTGGTCCTGAGCCCTTTGTGGCACACAAAGTCCTCCTCAGTCCCAGGCCAGGATGGATGAAGCTGCTGCCCTCCATTAAGATGGATTCAAGTGGGATTCAATCCACTTGGGGACCCTCACCCTCCGCTGTGGACTTTGGCACCCAAGCCATTATTCCTCAGGGTTGTCAGGTTAGTTAACTACCGCCTGACACTTGGCATTGAGTCGCTGGCAGTAGGGTCTACTCTTTTACCATAGCAGGATAACCTGGCCAGACAGTCTGTAGGTGTGTTTGTGTGTCTATAATGAAATCCATTTTTGACCCTGCCTTTGGGTCCTATCCCTTCTACCTCACCAACCACAATGGGGATCAGTTCTTATTTATGGTCCTTTTCTTCACCCATCTATCTTCTGCATACAAATGTAAGACTAATTAGACTGTTGATGCAAGTGTGTATCAGGAAGGGGCAAGTTATAGTCCTTAAAATCTTGCTGGATTGCCGCTCCTATCTTAGTGTACTCTGGGGGGGGGGGGGGTTGACAAGTTAATTAGCATTTTGCCCCCAAAATGCTGGGTATTCATTTTATCTACCTCAAAAGAATGGAAGAGGCTGAGTAAACCTGGAGCCCTGGTCAGGATCAAACTCACACTATTCTGGCTGCAATGCAGCAGCTTAACCAGGAAAATGCTGGAAAATGCCAGCTTATTGTTAAGCAAGGGGCTGCAGTGGCTCAGTGGTTAAGAAGCTCGCCTTGTTAGTTGGAAGGCTGGTAAGTTGCAGTCCGAGACCCGAGTACTGCAAGACAGCTTGAGCGCCCGTCTCTGTCCCAGCTCCCGCCAACCTAGCAGTTCAAAAGCAAGAACTAGGGCAAGTAGATAAATAGGGACCACTTTGGTGGGAAAAGATTTTGAGGACATGAAAGGCGCCTCATTTGGGTATCCCCTGGGCAGAGTTCCTCCATCAAAAATCCTTCCAACCCTGAATAATTGCTAACACGAAATTATTATTATTATTATTGCTAATCAGCCGACTGCTAATCACCAGGCTGCTAGGATGAGCTCAGTTCTAAGAAACACAATAGAATCATTCAGGTCAACGCAACCCTGAAGTCATGCCTCCTACATTGAAACTTGCAAAAGGCAGGCTTTTATGGAATGGGATAAGAGACACGGACAGAACAATGTGGAAGATGGTCTAACGCCAAGCAGAAAATGGACAGATTAATCATTGGTGTGTAATTGTGGAGCAAAAAAAGAAGGTAAGAATCTGGTTCTGAGCTGGAGTCTCACTCCTCACCCAGGTAGGGCCATCAAGGGGATTTTAATACTGTACAGGCTTTGCTTAAATATTTGTCTTGTTTTAGTACTGCTCACGCAAGAGCCATTGGCTTTGAAGTCTTTCTCCCACCCCCCTCTCTAATAAAGAGTGTAGATGTTCTTTTGTTGCCAGATGAAACACGATAAGACATGAAACCAGGAGACCGAACCACGGTTAATCATTGTGGTTTTACGAGCAACAAATCATGAATTTCAGTGCCGAAGTGGAGGATGTCAATAAATGTTTCCAGAGAAGGCAAAAAAAAGTGTCTCCTTTCTTCCAGTGATGGCGAACATTGGCTCTCCAGATGTTCTTGAACTTCAATTCCCAGAAGCCCTGATCAGCAGGAGTGCTGACTTGGGCTTCTGGGAACTGAAGTCCAAAAACACCTGGTGTGCCAAGGTTAGTCATCACGACACTATACTGTCCCAACCAATCGGCATCCCTTCGCTTTAGGGTCCGTTTGGGAAAGGCCCAATAAGTCTGTTGAGGAAACAAATAGATGCAACAATTGAGATGCCGCAGGGCTGGATTGACCCAAGAGGGCATTCATCCAATGACAAGTCTCAGCCAGAGTAGACCCATTGGATCACCTGCCCATTGAATCAAAACCTAGGTAAATCCCATAGATTCACTAGGACTGTCAACTGGATTTAAGACAAGTTACAGGAGCAAAAATATAGGACGTCTGATAAATGGCCACTAAGAACAAGACTGCAACAATATGACAACGCTTCTACAGGATTGTCAGAATAATGTCAGGGTAGGGTTATAATGCTTTTGCATTTCTTAAATACGACCTACCCCCAAAGCTTCATCATGTTTTAATCCAGTCCTGTCCAAATACAGAGCAGCTGCTTTGTATGGAAAACTATAGGACTTTGTTGTTTCTGCATCTGGGCCACAATGGATTGACAAAGCTACCTTTTAAAAGGGGAAATAATGTTTTTGGTTGTTGTTGTTCTGGTATATGTAATATTTGGTGGTATGCTAGATCCAGGAGAGTTTTTGAAGTCCACACCCACCACCATCCCCATATAGATTCCGAGATATGTAGCTTTATTATAAATAATGTAAGGTCTTCAGATGGTACCATCTTACTGGCATGGAAACAGGAATGACCTGAGTAAATTAAAATATGGAGGAGGAGGAAACTTTTTGGAGGAAACTTTTCTATTGATAAAATTCTTACTACAGTACCATCTGTCGAGGTGAACTACATAAACTTATCACTTTCAAAAACTTGAAAAAATATAGTTACATAGCTCAGTAAACATAGTTACATATATAGTAGGATTGTGGTGGGAAATATACAGTATATACAATATCAAAAGAACAATAATATTTACAATTATATTTACATGAAACTTATCTTTTAATATTCTAAGGAGGAGGAGAAGGAGGAGAAGAAGAAAGAAAGAAAGAAAGGAAGGAAGGAAGGAAGGAAGGAAGAAAGGAAGGAAGGAAGGAAGAAAGAAAGAAAGAAAGAAAGAAAGAAAGAAAGAAAGAAAGAAAGAAAGAAAGAAAGAAAGAAAGAAAGAAAGAAAGAAAGAAAGAAAGAAAGAAAGAAAGAAAGAAAGAAAGAAAGAAAGGAAAGAAGGAAGGAAGGAAGGAAGAATCAACCCAACCACTATATCTTCCTCAGGCGTAACAGGCTCAAACTGGCGGCAAACAATTTGCATCATTATCTCCTTAATTAACACGCACCAAGGGATGGAAACAGATTTCAGTGCCTCGGATGCACTCGCGGTGGATTTTTCTCCGATTAAACACAACCTGGTGTGTGGAAAAGGTTGGACACACACCCTTTCGTGTTCAGCGAGAGAATCCTTTGGGGTGGACTTCAGCTCGGAATCATGATAGATGAAGTTATTAGAAAAGAATGGAGGGGAAGAAAGACTTTAATGTTATCCAGATGTTTGGAGGTTTTCTCTTCTCTCCCCCCCACCTTTTTGACAGGTGTGAGCTCAGGAGAGCGGGGGGGGGCAATGTCATAATGGAAAGATGGCTTTCATTTAATTGCCCTTCTCCCCCGCCCTGAATAACTAAAACATCAAAGAGGGATGTTTTAGTTATGTTGCTAAAAGCTCAGAGTTTGGTGTAGAGCGAGGTGCATTTTTTAGACTCAAGAAAGAAATCAGCAGCCTAGACAAAACACCTTCAGAAGACATTACTTACCATTAGTAATTCCCAGAGTATTGGAGCTGGGGCAGGGACGGGAGATCATTCCGTCCTGGAGTACACAGGAATCGAACTGCTGACCTCCTGCCTTCCAGTCAGTGTCTTAGCCACTTGAGCCACCGCAGTCCTCGAGGGATGAGGCACTACCTTTCTTGGATCACTAAAGAAAAACATTCATGGTGAGCTTCACCTAAACCAAGACTGAGAAAGAAGTAACTTTAGATAATTGGGGCATTCTTAAACACTTTGGACGCCTACCGTTACCTCCAAGATGCGCCACTAAAGTCTTGGTTTCACACAACCCTCCAGTCAAGCCTTCTTGGGGAAGTATTCATACGTGGTGGTCCTGCTAATGAGGGCTTGCTCAGAGAAAGCCAAGCCTAGATCACAACAGACGCAGGGTTAAGCCTCTCGCATCTCACCTTCTACATTGGCACTGATGGTGAGAAGTGAAAAGTAGGCCTCCTTTGAAGGTCCTCAACTGCTGGAGAGTTCTTCTATGGGGCCCAGATGTTTCTCATGAGTTTCTGTTTGCTCTTAAAGTGTTTGTGGTTCTTTCCTGATGAGGAACATCTCCAGCCCAGGCCACCAGAGGGGACTGAAGTCTCACATGATCTTTCATGACGTTTCTCAAGTCCAGACCAATAACACAGAACATTTCTGTCAAAGACCCTGCTGGGTTCAGCGGAGGAAGACCAAGCTCCCTTTGTTTCCACTACAAGACACAAGAAAGCAAAATATGAGTAGGGATGAGCAGATCCATCGGTTTGGCTTACCCAGAGAAAAATGAGACCTGTCATTGATAACCCGGTCTGGGTAGGTTATCCTGCTATGGTAATAGAGTATACCCTACTGCCAGTGACTCAACATCAAAACTCTGTGAGCCGCTCTGGGAATTGAAGTCCAAGAACATCTGGAGTGCCAAGGTTCACCATCATGGATATAGGGCAATGTATATAAGTGTGATTGCTTTGCTTTGTCTGGATGCCCATCCCAGGAGCTAAAAGCCCCAAGCGATCAGGGCGGGGTCTTCAAAGCTGTGCCGAGAGGTTTGCCAAAGATCAAGGGAATTAAGCAAAGCAAACAAAGGTTGAACAGATGTCTCTTTCACCTTTCAAAATGCAGCTTCCCTTGCGACAATGCTGATAGGTTGTGGCTTTTTGCAATCTTGAGGCCAATGTAAGCATAAAGGTTAAGCGTGGAATTATCTTCAGGTTGTTGGATGTGTGCATAACTGGCCCGTGGTTGCCACGACTTCTCTTTTCACAACCCTCCCTTGGCACCTGTGCCAGGGGTTCCCTGCCGAATAAAACATTATTGGTTTCCCCTGTTATGCCAGGCCCGGTTCTGAACAAGTCCTGGCAGGTTCGCGATGGGAGGGGAGAGGGAAGAATTGTATTTGTTGAGTGACGACCATTCATTTCGGACTTTTTACAGAGCACCTGGAAACAGGGAGACAACCTTGGCTGGCAAACAACAAAATGAGGCGGGGCCGGTATGGAGAAAGGGCTAAAACATTTCCCAAACTCTGCCTTGCCCATGTCAATCAATACAGCCAAGCTGAAAGGGATTCTGGGAAACATGAGCCCAGAAAAGGAACTTCCCTAGCCTTCCCTAGCCTATGTCAGATCTGATGGAAATGTTCTTCATATGTTCTCCAGATGTTCTCCATTCCTCTCCATTCCCAATCTTACTCGATATCTGCCAAGGAAGGTACAGCTTCCAAAAAAAAGATAGTTCTAACAATCTCTACCCAAAATCTTCTGATATGCTCCCCAATACAAAAATAGTGGAAAGTAGCCCAGAAATTAAATGGGTTTGGTGTTTGTTGTAATCAAAGGTATCGTAGTTGCTCTGGTGCGTACCTTGTCTGGACCACGATGAGCCAATTCTTGACATCTATCCAGTTTTCCTTTCTTCTCCCCCTTTAACAGTGTCGTTACTGTCCCTTGTCATACCCGATGAGCCTAGGAAGCTGCCTGCCGTTAAATCCCTGTTTGCTTATTATGGTAAATCATTGCGGGTTAATCAGAATATCTTTTTCACTTAGCTTAGTTCAAGCGCTAAGCCCCGTTAATTAAAGGAGACGCGGGGCGGCAATTGGATTAGGCAGAGGCCCGAAGTAAACTTCTCAAACCATTTGGAAAACCATCCATTTCTGCCCTCAGTAACCTCCGGGTGACTCTGTGTTTTATTTCTGGCGGGGTGGAATGGGGAGGGACGGGTGGGGATAAGAGAGGCATTTCGTGTCACCATTCAGTGTGGGTGGGGGTGATGGTTTTATTTTTATTTTTAATGAGAGAGGAAATGCTTCCAAAAATAGTGTAAAACAGACATCCCAAAATTGTATGCCAGAGACACAGAATGGTTAGGGGACCACAAAGAAGGAATTGACTCGGGAGAGAACCAATCCATCCATCCATCCATCCATCCATCCATCCACTCATTCATTCATTCATTCATTAGCAAGTTGGTTGGTTGGTTGGTTGGTTGGTTGGTTGGTTGGTTGGTTGGTTGGTTGGTTGGTTGGTTGGTTGGTTGGTTAGATGGTATCCCAACCCAATTAGTGCACATGCACTAAAATGGGGTTGGAACATAACATTTCAAAAGGAATTTGCTGTGATCAATGCTGTATCACGTATCATTAACATGTCATATTTAATTAACCCCCTCCTTTTCTCCTTTCATTATGAAGCAAATGCCTATTTTTTAAATTCTTATGTCCTTATTTATTTGTTTATTATATTTATACCCAACCCAACCCAACTAGCAATGAGCCACTCTGGCTGGCCTGCAGACTTCTGGCGGGGGGGATTGAGAACCCCGATTTAGTTGTTAAGGGAGTTTTTGGTTGGTTTAGTTGTTAAGCGAGGCGAACGTTCAGAGAAAATTCTGCTCTTTAAGCGAGTTAGTCTCTAAGCGAGGCGCTCTTTATGCGATGTTTGACTGTGATACAAATTGCATAGCAAATACAGCAGAAATGTTCCCGGCTGACCCACAAAATAAAAAGTTAAATCCCGACATAAATAAAACCAATAAAAGCAAGAACCAAGAAGCAACCAACTGCACCGCAACATGCGGGCAAAAATTTATACAGCCAGCAAAGGAAATCTTTCATGGCTTCCCTGCAGAGTTCTGCCTTTGCCAGTTGGCAGGCAAGCTTTTAAGCAGTAAAAGGAATGCTCTGTTGATTAATTTCAGCTTGTTAATGTGTGTTTCAAAGTGTTCTAAAACAGTGTTTAATCTTTGTCCTAATCTTTACACGTTTACATATTCTTTCACCATGGCTACAACTTCATAAACATCTGTCCTTATTGGAGGCTTCTATCATATTAAAAAGAGAGAGAATTCTTTCCATGCTTTGCTAAGGAGGCATAAATTCACTCATTGAGCAGTGCGGTTCCATGTTGTGCCTTCTACTCTGTTGTGGGTGACAACAAACCGCCAAATCCTAATCGTGAAAGGAGATTGTGCTTTGTAACACAGGCCAGTGACTTGCCTCTACAGTAAAACCCTGACTTACATATGCTTAGAGTAGTGGTGAGCAGCAACCGGTTCGGACCGGTTCTACGAACCGGTAGTAAAAATCCTGGGTGGTCTCCCGGGGGGGGGGTAGTAACCCTCCTGGGAGACCACCCGGGATGTTTACTTTTTTGGGAGGCGACCAGTTCAGTTGCCTCTCCGGCCGCCCTTCATTGCAGCCCAAAATAGCTGCTTGTCAGTGCGCATGCATCAAAACACCATTTGACGCATGCACGCTGAATACTGGAGGCGCGCATGTAGTGTGCTTTTATTTCTATTTAATGTCTATTTTAATTTGCATTTTTATGTTTTTTATTTCTATTTAATGTACATTTTAATTTGTATTTTTACGTGTTTTTTATTTCTATTTTTATGTGTACTGTATTTTTATTTTATTTTTATTTATTTATTTACTTTGGCTCCGCCCACATCATTGGCTCTGCCCACATCATCATGACATCATGATGTCATGACTTTGGCTCCACCCATGGCGTCGGCTCCGCCCACAGTGTGGTAGTAAAATTTTTGGCTGCCCACCACTGGCTTCGAGTTACATAAAATTCAACTTACACAATGATCTTGTGCTAAAACCATGTCCCTATTTACACAATTTCCTATGGGTTTGCTTTGAGTTGCATAAAAATTCATTTCCCTATGGGTTTGCTCCGAGTTACATAAAACACCAATTTAAGCAAAAGCCTACAGAACGGACTTTTTTTTTTTCGTAAGTAGGGGTTTACTGTATTCTAAAAAAGGGAACTACAGGTCACTATTCATTTACTTTTTAAAAAGTAACTATTTCAGCTCCTTTCCCAAAAGGACAAATAGGTACTTTAAAATGAAGCGACAGTGATGGCTACACAGTGGATGTAGCTCCTCCGGTTAAGACGCTGAGCTGGAGACTGGAAGGTCGGGTTTCGAGACCCAAGAATTGCACCTGAGGACACGAAAGGAGCCTCATTTGGGCGTCCCATGAGCAGAATTACTCCAGCAAAAATCCTTTCAACCAAGAGTAATCTCTCCCACAAAGTTATTATAGTGGATGTAGGACTCGAACCTTTTACAACTAGTTAGTAAATTTTCTAAGTTGTCTAGATCTCCTTGCTTTCTTCTTCTAGGACAAAACTGACTTTTAAAAAAGACTTGGAATGATGCCTTTTCCACCATTTCCTTTCTTATAGCAGGTGGGATTTCATCCACTTGGGGACCTTCACCCTTCCTTGTGGACTTTGCCACCCCAAGGGTGTTAGTTCTCAGGGTGGCCCAGTGAGATAACCACCATCTGACAAAGTGTGATGATGAGTCGCTGGCAGTACGGTCTACTCCAGCGTCCCTCAATCTTGGCTCTCCTGGTGTTCTTGGACTCCAGTTCCCAGAAGCTCAAGTCAACACACCTGCTGATCAGGGGTTCTGGGAACTGAAGTTCAAGAACATCTGGAGAGCCAAGTTTGAGGGACCCTGGTCTACTCTATCACCATAGCAGGATAACCTGGCCAGACTTCCAGTCAGACTATAGCAAAACATGAACAAGGATAGAGTGAGGGACACACCTGCAGATAAACTCTATGGATGGCCCATGGCTGAAGCAATGGGACCTCTCAAGGAAGCCTGATCTCTTACAACATGCTAACTCTATACCACCTCTTCCGAATCTCTGTAGAAAAAATAATATTCACGATCTAGGTGGAGGGCAAAAAATAAGATGGCTAGATGGTATTGTAGAGACAATGGGCACAAAGCTGAGTGAGTTGTGGAGGATGGTGGAGGAGAGAAGTGCCTGGCGGACAGTGGTCCATGGAGTCATCACAGAGGGTCAGAATCAACTGTGCGACTGAACAACAACAACAAAAATGGATTTCACAGGAATTGGGCTTGAACTGGCCTGCAACGCCATCGTCTGGGGTCCATGGGTAAAACAGCAGAGAGCATCCAAAGTCAGCCAGAATTAATTCTAAGGCGGCCAGTAGTAGATTCAACCTGATCAGATGCCACTATGGGGTCATCTGTTAAATATCCTGAATAGTTCCCAGCCCTTCTTCTGGTTGAACAAATTAGGTCTCCCTTGCTCAAAAGCCAGTCATGTCTGACTCTAGGGTTTGGTGCTCATCTCCATTTACAACCCAAAAACCAGTTTTGTCTGTGTCTATAGATGTTTCCATGGTCATGTGTCAGGCATGACAAGACACCAGAGCACACAGAATGCTGTTACCTTTCCCACTGAAGTGATACCTTTTTATCTACTTGCAATTCCTTGCTTTCAAACTGCCAGGTTGGCAGGAGCTAGGATGGAGATGGGAACTCACTCCGTCATGCAGCACTCGGGTCTCGAACCTGCCAACCTTCCAGTCATCAAGCTCAGTGTCTTAACCAATAAGCCACTACAGTCCTTTTGAACACAATTACACAACATCAACTTTAGACCAGCAAGGATAAAGTTCTCTCTCATCAATCCAACTTGCAACTACAGTATATGCAACAATGCGCATTTAGAGCACATGTATTTCTGAAAAACTTTGCAGGTAAGGTAAAGGTCGCCCTTGCTCAAAAGCCAGTCATATCCAACTCTAGGGTTCAGTGCTCATCTCTGTTTACAGCCAAGGAGCCAGCGCTGTCTGTGTCTGCAGGTATAATAATGCAAATTAACACCAATCTCACAGTCTACATAAATATTGTATATTAAGATGTGTCCACGCATTTGTATATTGTGTGTATTGTATTGTCTATTTGTGCTTTGCATGTAGCGCATGCTTCATTATTATTGTAGACTGCTCCAAAATTTTCACATCTACGTGATTTCTGCCCATAAATAATTAACAAACCATCTGCATTTTTAAGATACAGCATATATTGTTTAGGTTTAGTGAATGCTAATCATCATCATCATCATCATCATCATCATCATCATCTTCTTCTTCTTCTTCTTCTTCTTCTTCTTCTTCTTCTTCTTCTTCTTCTTCTTCTTCTTCTTCTTCTGCTGCTGCTGCTGCTGCTGCTGCTGCTGCTGCTGCTGATGCTGCTGCTGATGCTGATGCTGATGCTGATGAACCCGCAACAATTTACCATAATAAACAAACAGGGATTTCTTCTTCTTCTTCTTCTTCTTCTTCTTCTTCTTCTTCTTCTTCTTCTTCTTCTTCTTCTTCTTCTTCTTCTTCTTCTTCTTCTTCTTCTTCTTCTTCTTCTTCTCCTCCTCCTCCTCCTCCTCCTCCTCCTCCTCCTCCTCCTCCTCCTCCTCCTCCTCCTCCTCCTCCTCCTCCTCCTCCTCCTCCTCCTCCTCCTCCTCCTCCTCCTCCACCACCACCACCACCACCACCACCTTCTCCTCCTCCTCTTCTTTCACTCAAGGGTGTCAACAGAGTTACAAGGTTCTTGTTCTGGCAATTCTAGTGGCCCACACTGGCGTTATTTTGAATTCTTGTAATATGTCTTTGAAGTTCATCTGAGAATAGACCATTTTTTAATATTTCCCTTCCAATCCACTAGATGGTAGCCTGGCTTCATCCTAGTGATCTGGGCAAAGCCATAAAATTGGAAGGATAAAAGATTCAAACATGAGATCATCAGCTGCAAACGAAGAAATATTTACACAGCTTATCAGAATGGTGTGGCAACAGCTGAGACTTCAAGGAACCAGACCTCGACAGAGTTTATTCCCAAACTGATTGTTGCTACCAACAATAGCAATGAGTTTGGGGAGAAAACATCACCAGTTGCTCAGAGCAAAATGCCAAGAGAACAGAACTCAGATACAATATCTTCTTGCAAGACCTTCGCCAGGATCTGTCTGCCAGGTTCGTCTACCAGGTTCAGAAAGGTTTCGTAACATATGAGAATTCAGCTCAGGCAACTGAAATAACACAACTTCCTCTTGGGATTTGCCGAATTGCCAGAAAGGGGCCATTCCCTTGGTCTTCCGAAGAGCATGCGAATAAGCAAGGTCTACATTGCAGCAGTTATTGTCTGCCTTGCAGACATGTATTTTATATATCCCTACCAAGATGGTCCACTTCAATCTGGAAAAGGTGGTTTGGGGGAGAAGTACTTGCTTAGAGAATTGTTTCTCCCAGCCTTCCCTGGCCTTGACCATGCCTTTCTAAAATAGCTTGGTAGGAATACATGATTTGCATCCAAAAGGCCCCGCAATTCATTTCTTAGCATAATCAGTTGAGAGGATCTTGGATCAAAGGACAAACCATATCTCAACTCACAGACGTGTTTATCTGCGGCTGTGATTTCTGATGTTCACAGGTGCCAGTAAAGCCTGTCCTGTCCTACAACTTCATTCACTCCACCTAGGGCATTCACCTGTCCTATGTCTTCAATAGTCTGCCTCTTCCAGTCTGGTTGGTTAGAAACCCGCAAAAGCAGACAGACATCCCATAGAGAAGGTCCATTTCCCCCATAACCGACTGGGACTATATTGTACTGATGCCTCCTTATGGACTGTTAGTAAAGGTAAAAGTCACCCTTGCTCGAAAGCCAGTTGTATCAGACGCTAGTGTACAGTGCTCATCTTTGTTTATAGTCAAAGAGCTAGCGCTGTCTGCATCTGCAGGTGTTTCCATGGACGTGTGGCAGACATGCCTCAACACGGAACACTGTTTACCTTCCCACTAAAGTGGTCCCTATTGATCTACTTGCAATATCTTGCTTTCGAACAATACCCAGCTTCACAGCTTACAAATGACAAGAATAAGGGAAGGATCTATCCACGAGTTCCTGCTGAACCATGCAAGACTATTCCAAAATTACCCAGCAGTTCAAGAATTGTATTCAAATGCTGAATTGTTTACTGTTGTAATAAAGGAGATGGGATGCCACTATAGAATCTTCCCTGCTCCTTAAAAAAGACTTGGATTGCACAAGGATGCAACCACTCGGTAGCACTATCCCAAGCATGGGTACAATCGACTCTCCCCAGTTTAATTTCTAGTTTCCTGCCAACCTAGCAGTTCAAAAGCAAGAAATTGCAAGTAGATAAATAGTTACTACTTTGGTGGGAAGGTAAACAGTGTGCCCTCCGGTGTTGAGCCATGCCTGCCACATGTCCACAGAAACATCTGCAAACATCAACTATAAACAGAGATGAGTACTGAACCCTAGAGTCAGATATGACTGGCTTTTAACCAAGGGTGACCTTTACCTTTTTACCTTTACCTCCCTGCATAAAGGCTGCCTTCTTACAATATATTTCTGCCCTCAGACCCTTCAGCAGCCTGTGTGTTTCAACCAAGGTTCATAAGTTTAAGGCACTAATCTTAAATACTAATTTTATCACTCCTTTTATTATGAGCAGATATGCTCCTCTTAATATATATATTTAAGTACCCTCATCTTAAACTCTAATCTTTTGCTGTACTGGGGTGATCTTGGAGTGTAATAAAGATTTGATTTGCTTCGACCAAGGCAACAAACCACTGTGAGTTACAACCTACAGACAGGAGAGTCGCTGTAAATAGATACCATAGTATGCATCTCTTTCACCACATTTATTGATTTATTTTATTTATATGCCCCCTTTCTCCCCATAGGATCTAAAAGCATGGCCTCCTTAGACCAAGTCAGTTCATCCAGCCAGGACCACAGTTGTCAGTGGAGATGATTCCCCGGGCTGAAATTTTGCGGGTGCTTCGGATCACAAAAAGCAACTCCCTCTGTTAACCCCTCCAGATGTGACCTGGGTAGCATCTCCCAACAGCCTCAAGCTGGGGGTGATGGGAGTTGTGGTGGAACCCATTTAAAGTCCACACAGTTGCCAAGAGTCAACTGGATCAGTGGTGGCGAACCTATGGCACGCGTACAGTGATGGGATGATAAAAATTTTACTACCACACAGTGACGTTGGTAGCAACGGCTGACCATAACTGTGCATGTGTCAAACCTCTATTTGACGCATGTGCAGTTCTATTTCTTACTGTGCATGCGTCAAATAGAGGTTTGACGCATGCACAGTTACGAACAGCCATTTTGGCTGCCCAGGAAAAAAAATCAGGAAGGAGTTCAGCCCGAAACGGGGAGGCGACCAAACAGGTCACCCAGGGTTCTATGAACCCCCCCTGGTGAACCCCTCGTGATGGGCGCTACCGGATCGGGTGAACCGGACCGAACCGGTAACATCCCATCACTGCTCGCATACCAGACGTGGCCCTCCCAGCACTCTCTGTCGGCATACACACCAACACAGAGTTTGCCCTGCCCCTCTGCCCAGCAGCCCAATGGAAGCGCTCCCTCCCAACCCCGCCAGCACAGAGTTTGCCCCGCCCTTCTGTTTGGGCACTCTGTCTTCCAAAGGTTCGCCATCACTGCACTGGATGACCCAGCAGCCTAGCCCTGAGTGAGGTGGCATCACACCTTCTAGGTTTGTTATTTTAACTTTGGCTGCACGGAACCGTATAAGCCATGGAGAAAGTCTAGAGGGGGAATCGAAGGGATGTTTCCTCGCCACATCATGCCCCGAAATTCTTGATTTAAGAAACAGATGAATCCTGGGCTGGACTCGCTGTCAAAAAATCTGCTCACACACTCCTTTCCCCACTCCAAATGTAGGAAATCCGCTGCAATATTCAAGTGCCAGTCAAAAAGCTGAAATATTATTATTGCTCACCAAAACGTCTGCCTCTTCAACCCTTTCCTCTGGGGCATTTCCTGTGTCTACCAAAGAGGGAACTAAAAGGGATTTGGTTCAAGTGCAGGCTGGCACTTCTCTAACCCCTGCGCCATTGTGTCTCTCCTCGGGCCTCTCGCTGGCATTTTAAGAGGGGTTTTCACAGAGAGAGAGACTTAAAGGAAGTGTTTTGTTATTTCCACACTGCCTGACAAGACACTTTGGCCTCACTGACAGCTTTATGGACCTCGTATGGACCAGCTGAAGGCCATGAGATGATCTGTGTTCTCTCTATGAGACTTTTCCCTGCCAGTTGAATTCTTCTTCAGCAATTTCTTCTTTTAGTCTCCAGATCAAACTTTGGCCTGCCAAAAATTAAGCCACCTTCTTGGCTTTGTCATTGGTCAAACCTAAATCCTCATGGGTACTGTATATACTCAAGTATTTGTTTGTTGTTCAGTTGCACAGTCGATTCCGACCCTTTGCGATGACCCCATGGACCACTCTCCGCCAGGCACCTCTGTCCTCCACCTTCCTCCTCAACTCACCCAGCTTTGTGCCCATTGCATCTACAATACTATCTAGCCATCTCGTTTTTGGTGTTCTGAGGATAAAGCAAGAAGGAGAAGACCTGTGGACAAAACTTTAACTCAAGGGTTTCCCTACCTAAGGCCAGTGGCTCAGATCTGGCCCCGGCACTATTTAATGTGGCCCCCTACCTTTCCAAGGGCATTTGAGAAACAAAATTACCTTCCATTTGAAGCTGTTGGGACAAAATAGCCACCCCATCATGCAGGCAGGGCAAAATGGTGGATTGACAGAGTTTGAAAAGTTTGGGAACCGCTGATGTAACCCCATTGAAGAAAAGTGCTTCATATCAACTAATATAGATGGATAATATCCCCCCTGTAATTCATGGTAGATCAAATCTAGCGTCCCCAACGTCTCACGCATCCCACTGGATTCCACTTGTAAATTCACCCCAAACTTAGCCAACTTACCTTTGAGAATGACAATGTCTACCAGTGCCCTGTCTGGGGACCCTGGGTTTTGTCGTCCCCAAACGACGGCTTTCTTTGCAACAGGCATTCATGAAATGTCGACTTTCTCCACGGAGACGCCGAGACCTCCTCGATTCGGTCCCAAGAGCCCCAGTTTCTGCCATCCATTAAAACCTGTCTCTTTCACACTCATGCTTCGGCGGGGGCCGTGGGCCCCGGTAGGTTACCAGGAGCCGCTAGACATCTTCTCTAATGGCCTCCCTGCTGAATCCTAAATTGCAGTCACAGCCCCTAAATTTTCATTAAACCCAGTCTTGCAAGGAGAATGATGGATTAGATTTTATTGTTGGAAAACCTCCAGGTAAAATTAAAACGTCCTTTCTTTCTCTCTTCATTCGCCCCCACCGCGCCCCCCCCAAGGGAGAGGGGACTAAAACGTTCCCCTTTTCACTTGCGGTCCCTTCCCTCTAAAGTACCAGATAATATTTGATCCGATAACCTCTTTGCTCCGGTGTTCTTGGCTCCTTTTCTGCTTCTTCAAAAAAATGCAGATGAATTTAACAATCAGCGTTTCTCCTGAGGGGTTCCTTGCCATGTTAAATATAAGGGCACTTAGCTAAATCTCTGTGTACAACCCCCCCTTCCTTAAGGTAGATCAGGAAGTGTTTCAGTTCTATACAGCAAGGGTGCCCGAACCTTTGGGGCCATGGGCCAGTCACGTGGTTCGGCGAGCCGGTCACGTGGTTCTTCCCACCAGAAGCGGAAGTAAAATGCAACTTTGCACCTTCCAATCTGTTTTGCTACGGGACGAGATAGGTTTTAAGCTGCCATTTCCTCTGCTTAAATCAGGGGTGCTGTGCTGACCCGTCCGGGCAAGCACGGTTGCCTCACGGTGGGCACTACACAGCGAGTCTTGCTCAAGGATAGTCCAGATGCCAAAGTTCAAAAGGCAAGCCAAGGTCTGTTGATCGGTAGTCCGAATCAGTAGTCAATCCAAAGGGTGTCCAGAGCCGTCGTCAGGGCTGGCAGAGTAGTCAGGGTCATGGCAGGCAGGTCAGGGTCATGGCAGGCAGTCTGGAGTCAAGCAGGACATCAGTCTTCACGTCAGGTGTTGTACCAACATTGGCAGGCTGCAACAAGCTTGCTTATAAGCCTCCCAGATAATCGGTATCAGCTGGGAGCCTTCTTTGGTGCTTTGCCCTAGCCTGCCTGCGTCTCAAGTGTAGCTCCTTTCTGGACCTCTCCCTGACTGATGGCTGATCCCTGTCAGAGCCAGACTCCTGATCTGACAGGTCAGCTGCTGAAGAGAACAGACCTGGGCCAAGCGCAGACTGAGACCCCTGGCTCAGGACATCTTCCGGCTCAGGTGCAGGCAGAACTGGACTGGGCATAGGGAGTGCCCCTTGATCTAGCTCATCTTCAGAGTCAAAGGAGGGCTGGATACCAACAGGTGTCCAAACTGTGGACCACGGGCCAGATCTGGTCCCCAATGCTAATTCATCTGGCCCACACCGCCATGTATGGTGTGTTTTACTTCCACTTCTGGGAGTGACAAAGGCAGTGTAGGCCAGATGAATTAGCATTGGGGGCCGGATCTGACCCATGGACCACAGTTTGGGTATCCCTGCTACGAAGGGCTGAATCCAGACATGGGGATGTCTGAACCAGAAAACCCACTCCATTTGCTCATCCATTTGTAAAATGCTGGTACCAGCCTTCCTAATTTTGGTTAGACCAAGACCCACATCAGTGGGAAGATAAACAGCGCCCCATGCACTCAGGTGTCGAGGCGTGCCTGCCACATGACCACGGAAATGCCTGCAGACGCAGACAATGCTGGCTGTTTGGCTATAAATAGAGATGAGCACTGAACCCTAGAGTTGGATATGACTGGTTTTTGAGCAAGGGAAACCTTTACCTTATCTTTCATCAAACAGCTTTAATCTCTCCAGATTTCAGATGGACGAGACAACGACACGTGACCGAAGCGGTCTCTCTTCAGGAAAAAACCCACCATTTCCAAATCGCCAAATGGCAGGTGTTTTGGGGAGGTTGGCTTTTTATTTCTGATCACTTCTCCTCCACCATTTTGCAGATTTTTCTAACAGATGTTCTATCTTACGCGGCCGAGGGGGAGATTACATCAGGCTCAGAGCGGGGATTATGGGGCCATATGAGATGCTTTTAGAGTGTCACTGTGAATCAAGGACGCAAAGCCGTCTCCCATCAGTGCAGAAGGTGGCTCTCCAACTCTTGGCAGTGAGGCCATGGTTTGCCCGGTACATTTAAATTAAATTCCAATGGGATTTATCCCCAACAAAAGCTCTTGAGATCTTTCCAGGTGTCCAATCCATAGCATACCAACCGAGTCTCCCTTCTCTTATTGAAGTGTCTTAATTAATTCAGAGGGTGCTGAAAAGCTACATGGAGCGGAAAGGGCCCTTGGCTGAATCCTCCTCCTTATTTCTGGCTCTACCTTTGGGGGCCAGGTGAAAGAGTGTTTCCATGCACCGGATGGCACCAGAAAACCAGTTAGAAATGATCTGGAGTTTCTGCTCCAAAGTTATTTTTGACGTAGCTTTCGCTGCTTTAAAAGAAGAGAGGGAGAGGGAGAGAGAGGAATACAGAAGTGTCCGGAAGTGACACATAGTTGAAAAATGGGTGGAAGTGGACCTGCCAAATTTAGCACATCGAGTGGGAGGCTCTGCATGTGCAAAGGCAGTTTTTAAAAGGCCTCAGACGCTGTCAAGTAACCCAAGCTCCTAAATGGTTTCCAAGAGGTAATTTTCAGATGAATTGCAAGTTCAATTACATCTGTAACCGGCAGGGCTGGCAGAAAGGCTATCTCAGTGATGGCGAACCTTTAAAGGGAGGAAGGAAGCGCTCCCATTGGGCGGCTGGGCAGAGGGGCGGGGTGATCTCTGTGTTGGGGGGAGGGAGGAAGCTCTCCCATTGGACTGCTGGGCAGAGGGGTGGGGCGAACTCTGTGCTGGTGTGACTGCATGGATGCCCACAGAGAGGGCTCCGAGTGCCACCTCTGACACTCATGCCATAGGTTCGCCACCACTGGGCTATCTCCAGGCAACACATCATGATAAACAGTTCAGTAAGGAAGCTGATCTCAGATTTTTTTCAGATCAGGATTCCCAGGTACTGCATGATGGAGTGAGTTCCAGCCTCTGTCCCTGCTCCTGCCAACCTAGCGGTTTGAAAGTAAGACATTGCAAGTAGATAAATAGGTACCACTTCGGTGGGAAGGTAAACAGCAATCTGTGTACTCCAGTGCACTCCTGCCACATGTCTGTGGAAACATCTGCAGACAGTGCTGGCTCTTTGGCTATAAACCGTGATGAGCACCGAACCCTAGAGTCGGATACGACGGGCTTTCGAACAAGGGAGGCCTTTTACCTTTAATTACAACGCTGGTGTTTCATCTAGCACAGGTGTCTGGTGCGTGGGAACATACTGTGGGAGGGGAATAAATTAAGCATCTCGGGGAAATTAATTGGATATATAAGAGGAGAAAACCGATGAGTGCGAAGGGAGGGGAAATGAGAATGAAGAAAGACAGAAAAAAGGGGAGTGAGGAGAGAAAAATCTGGCTTAACTCAGGAACCATTTCTTTTTCGCTCAATTTCTTTTGTCTTCCCGAAGGGAAAAGACCAGGGCAGATTTTTCCAAGCCTTTAATAAAGAGCAGACCTCGCTGAACGTTTTAAGGACCTGATTCACAATAATCATCCATAAACATTGCTTTTAAAACTTCTCCGAGAGGCTCCTGGGGGCTTCCACATTATAGCCAGCGTCAGGAAATGTCAGACCTTTCCCCTCCGCCTTCTCAAGAAGCTGCCAGCGTGGCTGCGGGTTGGAGCAGACGCTTTAAATACAGCACAATTTACGGTGCCCTGAGCACACGGGAGCCATAAAGTGACAATTTGTTCAATTTAAGAAGCCCGGGCTTGTCCATCAGGAGGACTTCCACCGCGGTTTATAAATCCAAGCTTTAAAAGGCGGTACGAACTTTGGTGATAAAAGGGAGGCAGTGCCCGTTTTTCAAGCTGCGTTGAGCTTCAAAGCTGGTGATGTTTGAAATGGACACGAGATATTGATATATGGTATAAGGTCCTTGAGATGGTTTCACTGTTGAGAATTCTTCTTTATTTTTACTTGCAGTTACATACAAAGGAGCTCTGTCAGTTTGTTCCAGTGTCTATCTAATTCTTCAATGCCTTCCCAGCTGCCCTCTGTGGTCTTTCCTTCATGGTTGACCATCAGGACATGAAATCTGCACCTCTGCATGGATTAAACTAATGTTGTGTTTTCTCTAATTAATCTGCTTTCCTCCTTGGAGTTTCTGTGGAGCTGCATGTCTCAACAACCAGAATTGCCAATGAAGCCCATGGGTACCCTCCACTTACCAATCATAAAACAGAGCATGCTAAATGCAAGATAGGTAGGGGAGGAAAAACGCATGGTAGATCAGTGTTGGCGAACCTTGTCTCTCCAGGTGTTCTTGGGCTTCAATTTCCAGAAGTCCAAGTGAGCACTCCTGATAATCAGGGTTTTCTGGGAATTGCAGTTCAAGAACATCTGGAGTGTCAAGGTTCACCATCAATATGCTAGATGAACAAACACCTTTCACAATTTGGAAGAGAGTGGTTGATTGGTTGGTTGGTTGGCTGGCAGGCAGGCAGGCAGGCAGGCAGGCAGGCAGGCTGGCTGGCTGGCTGGCTGGCTGGCTGGCTGGCTGGCTGGTTGGTTGGTTGGTTGGTTGGTTGGTTGGTTGGTTGGCTGGCTGGCTGGCTGGCTGGCTGGCTGGCTGGCTGGCTGGCTGGCTGGCTGGCTGGCTGGCTGGCTGGCTGGCTGGCTGGCTGGCTGGCTGGCTTCCTGGTTGGTTGGTTGGTTGGTTGGTTCGTTCATTCGTTGGTTGGTTGGTTGGTTGGTTGGGTGGTTGGTTGGTTGGTTCGTTCATTCGTTGGTTGGTTGGTTGGTTGGTTCGTTCATTCGTTGGTTGGTTGGTTGGTTGGTTGGTTGGTTGGTTCGTTCATTCGTTGGTTGGTTGGTTCGTTCATTCGTTGGTTGGTTGGTTGGTTGGTTGGTTGGTCATCCATAGACTCAGTGGTAAAAAATAAGGGGGAAAGTGAAGGCATTGGAGTCTGGAACAAATGAGTTTATGGACTGGTTGAGTCAAGCCAAGATAGGCAGAAATCATGAGAAAACTAGCAAAATCCATCAGAAGGAAGACAACGTGATAGTGAGCTCCCTTTTCTCTGAAAACACAGAGTTTATGAGAATAGACCCAATCCACAGGTTGATTCTGTTTGCTAAAGCAAATAGTCCTACTCTGTGCCAGAATTAGGTACCTAACCAAAGCCATTCTGAAATAAAAATTTCCAAAAACTAGTCATTTCAGATGTCTTTCTGCTTTCCGTTGTATGGACTGAACTGCCCAAATGTGTCACATGGTTTGGAAATGGCTGAGCATACAAAATGGTGCAGTCTCTGCTAGCAATGAAAAGATGCCCTTACCATCTCATGCCCACCTTCCTCCATTTCTCAGAAGGAACCTTGGAGTGCTAAATTCCACCCTGGAAAAGTGGGCTCCATTTGAATCCTTCCCTTCCTTTGGTTTGAACCTAAAGAGAGAGAAAAAGAAAGGATTAGTGAGGAGAGATTTATATGCCTGCCCTATCACAGCTCCTCAGTTCACACTTGGAAGGTGAAAATCTAAAGGCCTTTGAACAAAAGAAAAACAATCCAGGACAACGATAAATGGCCTCCTCTCAAGGAAGGCTAAATCTCCCGTTGGATTAAGGGCAACTTTGCTAGCCTTCTGTGGAAGTACGTTGACACATTTTTATATTATGGCACTATTAATAAGGAACTGGGAAAGCGTTTAAATCTGCCATGTAAATCTTAGGAGAAAGGGATGCCGGGGCATGGGGATGTGCCATGGGGGGGCTCAGACTGGTGTCAGAAATGCAAGAAACCTCACAGGGATAGGGCGGTCGAGATCTAAGCTCTTGTTTCACAAAGGGATTGTGTGATAACTGCCCCATCTCTTGACTCTGGGGTAACTTAGACCCTGAGCAGTGGTCAGACAGCGTCAGGTGTTGAGGATCAGTCAAGAGTGGAGCTGCTTTATCAATGCACAATTTAAAAACAATGATGTGCCCTGAATTCAAATGACAATTGAACCAAAGAATCAAGACTGCAAAACATTGGATTCCTTTGCAAGCTATACAATGAACTGTGTCCTGAAATATGGGTCTGACATTGACTTTTGAGCTGGTGGTTCTGCAAAGACTCAGGTGCTTTATCCTTGGAATGGAGGGTCCCTTTGAATTCTCCCTAACATCATTCTCCATAGTCATATGTTCACCATATTCCTTGACTAACCTATATCTTCTTCTTCTTCTTCTTCTTCTTCTTCTTCTTCTTCTTCTTCTTCTTCTTCTTCTTCTTCTTCTTCTTTGTTTTGTTTTTGGAAGGAGTAGGATGTTACATGGTACAAACAACAAATTAGTCAACCACCCAATGATGAAGAATGCTATATGACCACTGTAAGTCCGTCCTCCTTCCACTTCGTCTTCCTCTTTGTCTTCCTCTACTCCTTGTATCACTCCTTCTCCTCCATCACAGGAAGGTCCTGCACATTTCCAAAAACAAGGAAGCTGTGGTGAAGTGAGGGGTTTTTTTTATGTTTCTAGCTATCATCATGTCCACTGCAGGGCATGAAAGAAGAGGCTGATCGATGACAAAGAGACAAACAGCCAATCTAGTACTACTGATTTTACTAGTTCATGGGACTGCACACTTTCTAGCATTATGCATTTTACAAAATTACACAGTAAAGTGGCAATAAAGGTAAAGGTAAACTTCAAGGTTTTTCATCAAATGAGTTTAAGCTGCATTAATAATAATCACAGTGCTGTTTACTCAAATTTTCTTGTGAACTTGGGACACCATCCCAGGCTTTTAAAAGTTTGCAACCTTCCTGCACAATTTTGCTGGCTGTATTTTATTTCTTTAGGGAGCGTCTTTAGGGGAAGAAAGGGAAGAAGCAGATTTGGGAGGTGGGCCTGTTCTTTGCCCCAACTACCCCGTTCCCCCCCCCCAAAAAAAAATAAATACAATGCCATACATAAATGCTTGGGCCATTTGGAAGTAATTACCGCCGTGTTTTGTCCAGTTTTTATTAAACGGCTGGAGAAATTTGGTAAAGTGTTAATCATGGCTTGAATGACAGGCGGCTAATACCGGTGATTTCTGAACTGCTGCAGGATGGGTCAATGGTTCAAAATGATTACCAAAACATATTGCTCCTTTTTGCCTTTCCCCATGTGTTAATTTTTTTTTGGATTTATGAGCTCGGGCTTCCCTGCCTACCTTTGTCAATATGCGTCGCCGCCCATTACATTGCTAGAAACCACGGCCTCTTCAGCTTATCCAAAGTGCCCGGACTAGGCCTGTCGATGGGATGGTTTCTGTACAGTCTAATTCGCCCTGACGTGGACGACATTTGGATGCAATCAGAGGGCTAGAAAGATACACATCAAAACCACAGAGAAATGGTCTGTTCATCAGGGCTGACCTCCCTTAAAGGGAATGTCCCACCCGCCAGGGAGTTGCTCCATCAACAAATTTGCAAATTACACAAAACTGGGTGGAAGAGCGAATTCAAAAAGATCTTGATAAGCTTGAACAATGGGTTGAAACCAACAAAATTAAATTTAACAGGGAGAAGTACACAGTTTTAGGTAAACGTCGCTTTTGCTTGAAACCTAGTTATATCCAACTCTAGGGTTCAGTGTTCATCTCTGTTTATAGCCAAAGAGACAGCACTGTCTGCATCTACAGATGCTTCCATGGACGTCTGGCAGGCACGCCTCAACACCGGAATGCTGTTTGCCTTCCCACCAAAGTGGTCCCTAGTTGTTTAGGTTGGCAGGAGCTGGGACAGAGACGGGAGCTCACTCTTTCATGCAGGACTCAGGATTTGAACTCCGACCTTCCAGACATCAAGTTCAGTGTCTTATCCGCTTGAGCCACCGCAGTAACGTTACTTGTACAAAGTTTTACACCTAGGGGAAAAGAACCTAATGCACAGTGACAAGATGGGGGAAACTTGGATCAATAATACTACGACCAAGGAAGGTCTTGGAATTGTTGTAGATCACAGGCTAAGTATGAGTCAACAGTGAGACGCAAAAATGACCACATCGTTTTAGACTGCATTAACAGAAGTCGAGTCTTCAAAACCCACGAGGTACTACTAGTCACCCTCTATTCAGCACTAGTCAGACCACAACTAGAGCAGTGGCTCAGTGATTAAGAAGCTTGCCTTGTTAGCTGGAAAGCCAGCAAGTCGGCAGTTCGAAACCCGGGTACCGAACGATGGATTGAGCGCCCGTCTCTGTCCCAGCTCTTGGGGACATGAAAGGAGCCTCATTTAGGCGTCCCCTGAGCGTGGTTTCTCCCACAAAAATCCTTTAACCCAGGATAATTTCTGACATGAGATGATGATGACAATGACGATGACGATGACGATGATGGTGGTGGTGGTGATGGTGGTGATGGTGGCGACGGTGACGATTGTCATCGTCGTCAATCGTCATCAAACTAGAGCATGAACAGAGAAGGGCAACAAGGATGATCAGAGGACTGGAAGCCAAACCCTGAAAGGCTGAAGGAACTGGGCATGGTTAGCCTTGGGAAAGGGATACTGAGAGGGGAGATGATGATGGCACTCTTCAAAGACCTGATAGAGAATCATACAGAGGAAGGTCAGGATCTGTTCTCCGTCATCCCAGGGGTTGAAACTGCAGGAAGACAGATATAGGCTGAATATCGGGAAAAGCTTCTTAACTGTTCGAGCAGTACGACAGTGGAACCAACTGCCAGGAGAGGTGGTGGGCGCTCCAACACTGGAAACATTCAAGAGAGAATTGGAAAGCAACCCTCTGTCAGATCTGCTTTGGTTCAGACTCATGTCTTGAGTAGGGCGTTAGATTCCAGACACTTCCTGCTTCATAGGAGCACTTTATATGGGGAAAATGCTCCAAAGCCCATCACCCTGTTGCTGATGTTACTTGTCCAAAATGTATCCCATTCCAGGGTTATATTTCCATGGTCTAGGAGCTAAATCAGGGGTTCCCAGTATTTTTGGGCCATGGGCCAGTCACATGGTTGAGTGGGCCGGTCACGTGGTTCCTCCCACCCAGGAGCGGAAGAAAAACGCACCCACACATGCACAGAATGGTGCACAGGTCATTTATGGCAGCATTTTGCACACGCGTCGGTGCGTTTTACTTCTGCAACGAGGGCAGTGTGGTCTGGATGAATTGGTATCGGGGGCCGGATCCGGCTCACAGGCCATAGGTTGAGAACCCCTGAACTAAATGCTTAGCAATCTTCAGCAGCTCTTTTAAAAACATTTTCTTACTGATTTATGGGGTTTTTTTATTATCCCCTCCCCCCCCCCCAGGTCTTTGCCTCCCAGTCTAATAAAAATCACCACCATCAATCTATCACTTCTGAGAGAGACCATTCATAAATCTGTTTCTGTAGAAACCCCCTACCATTCCAAAAGTAAAGCAATCTTATTTTTTAAAAATATCCCCGAAATCCCAACTATCTACATTTCACTCCATTGACATCCCTCCCTCTGTATTTTTTTTAAAAATAAACTTAAACCTTAAAGCTTTGAAAGCCATCTCCCAGATGGCACAGAGAAAGCTGGTATTAAATAGAAATAAAGTTAATGGTTTCTCGAGAATAGTTGTCTTTCTTTCCCATTTTGCCGCCTCCAGAGTATGTTGCCCCTGACTAAAGCACTTACGTTAAACCTTCAGTTATTCTTCCAACTTGGGGAAGAAGGATGGTAACTTTCGGGTTGTGGTTACGTGCTGTCCAGTCGGAAGCAACTTATAGGAACCTTAATACTATTTTCAAAATAAGTGAGATATTTAAGAAGAGGTTCTCCCAATCCCACACGCCCAGTGAGTTTGCATGCCTGAGCTGGGATTCAAACTCAGGGCTCCTGGATCTTAATCAGTGATGGGATGTTACAGGTTCGCACCAGTTCGCCAGAACCAGTAGTAACGTTTCCCAGTGTCCTTATATGTATAAGAGTCCTGGATTATTTTCCATGCTTTGGATTTATTCTTCTTTGGAGTTTGCAGCCACCTCCACCTCCCCTTTTAAAAATGCTTGCAAAAGGCGAAACAACGCAGAACAACAAGTGTTCATTAAAAATATGTATTAAAATGCATGGCATCAGGAAGATCACTTGCAAAAATGTGTAGCTTTGCCAACACCGTCTGGAAAAGGCCATACATGAAACGCTCTCAAACACTTTTGGATGGACTTTGTGGACAGAACTTGGAAGTCCAGTGCCTCCGTCTGCTCTCGATGCCTTGAGCCGCGTGGTCCAAACCCAGCTTTTTGTGAGCGGTTGATCTCCATTCTTAGCTTGTATTTTCAGTTCTCTACTTCATCATCCTTTCCCTCCCCCTTTTTGAGAAGAAGCAACGGTCCAAATTTGGGCAAGCGGCCATCCCCACTGGCCACCCCCTCGACTGGGCCCGAGCACATGTGTCCCTGCCTGTTATGATCCTGATTTCATGCTGCTAATGGCTCTGACACGCACACAGCCGTTAGGAAATATCAGGTGGCGGTTCTTGGGTGGATGGCAAGAGCGTTGGGCAGACGGGAAAAGCACACATTGGAACCGAGCGGAGACATTCCAAGGGAGAAGTCAGCCTTTGGCACAGGTCAAGGGGAGGTCTGGAAGGAAAGCCGTTCCCCTTCGTGGCCACTAGGAGGCACTGTTGGCCACAGACAGGTCGCCTAGTTGGCCGCCCTTCCTTTAGGGTCCATATCGAAGTCAAATTTCATTTTTAAAATGAAACAAATTCTTTTTGCTGTACTTTTTAAGACCAGTAGATTTCTATTAGCATGAGCTTCTGTAGATTCTTATAGGATATTTTCCCTTTAAAAAAAAACCAGAATAAGTTGAGGGTTTTTTTGTTGGACTAAACTCTAGAGATAGGTGGGTATTCACTAAATCAGGGGTTCTCAACCTGTGGCTCTGGGGTCTGGATGTGGCCTACGACACTCCCCCCACTGCCTCCGCCACACCAGGAAGTGCCATGGGTGGCAGGATGGACAAAATGGCCATCTGGCCCTCAAAGCTGTCTGAGGGAGCGTGATTTGGCCCACGGCTTGAAAAGGTTGAGAACGCTTGCCTTAGAGTTAGGTATGACTGGCTTTCGAGCAAGGATGACATTTACCTTATATACTCGAGTATAAGTCAAATTTTTTAACCCCAAAATGAGGTCCAAAAAAGGGACTCAACTTATACTCGGGTCAACTCTGAGGGTCTCAAAACTGTGTTGGTGCAAATTTGAAAATACAGTAAAAAAAAGTAATAAGACTACCATAAAAACTCAAAAAAAAATACCCACACAAATATCTAAATTAATTACTTTTACCGTATTTTTATGTGTTTTAATTAATGAAACTCACAAGCAGCTGCTACATTTTCCACCCCCAACTTATACTCTACCTAATCTATTTTCCTAGTTTTAGAGGTCCAAATTTGGTACCTCGACTTATATTCGGGACGACTTATAGTCGAGTCTATACAGTATCTTTATCTTGACAAGTCTAAGATTCTTCAACATCCACACCCCTGGGTTCTCATTTGAGGTGCCAGTGAGTTTTAAGGAATGGAAGGAGCTATTTTTAGGAAATGAAGACGAATTCACTCCTCCAAGCTGGATATATAAGTCTCCCCTTTTGTCACCTGATGGAGGTCCTTGAAAGATGAGTCACTAGGAAATATTGGCAGACGGCGTCAAATGACCAAGCCCAACTCCTTGTGCGTGGTGGGGGTGAGAAGAAGAGATGGAGGGATGTGGGCAGGAAACAGGCCCTGTGGGTTGGCCATAAGTCAACCTCTACCACTTCCCTTGGGGATTTACCATGCTGTGGTCACTTCCTCCATTCTGCAGCAAAAACATGTGGGGGAGACGAAGACGATCCACAACAATGCAGTCCATGTTTGTGGCTTGGGGATTGCCTCTTCGCTGTTGCAAATTGGGTGGCACTCTACATTTCACACACACCTCCCCACACGTACACACAGACCCACTTGCATCAATGTTATGGGGAAGATGCTGCACTTTCTTTCCTTATTTTATTCATGCTGTGGTCACTTCCTCCATTCTGCAGCAAAAACATGTGGGGGAGACGAAGACGATCCACAACAATGCAGTTTTTGGACTTCAATTCCCAGAAGCCTAAGTCATTTCCCCAAAGCACTGATCAGCCAATGTACTGACTGAGGCTTCTGGGAATTGACGTTCCCCTGTGGGCTGTGTACCCCTTGTTGGGAACCACTGGTCTAGCCAAGTAAATGCTTACAACTACTTCATTGAAAATATCCACCATCCAAATTTAATTAGTGGTCAGAACCAGAGACGACCCATTACAACAGTCAGATTGACTGAAATGCCGGGTGATCTTTCAGGAAATCTATGAAATAGATGGGTCTACACCAATGTTTCCCAACGTGGGGCCTACAGTCCACAGGGTGGCTTCAGTTCCCAGAAGCCTAAGTCAGCTCATTGGCTGATCAGTGCTTTGGGGAATTGGTTGAGGCTTCTGGGAGTTGAAGTCCAAAAGCCAAAGTTTGGGAAACACTGTTCCAGAATCTCCGTCTATCCATCCGTCTAACCATCCAACTGCCTTATCTATCTATTAATTCATCCATCCAAATGTCCTATCTATCTATCTATCTATCTATCTATCTATCTATCTATCTATCTATCTATCTATCTATCTATCTATCTATCTATCTATCTATCTATTTCTTGATCTAGCTCAATGGTCCCAATATCTTTCCAGAAGACCTCTAGGTCTTTGCCTACTGACAATCAATCCTGGCCTTTATCCTCCCCCCCCTGCTCCCACCCATCCTTTTTTGACATGCCAAACCTCCTGCCTTAGCTTTCCATGCAAGGCATCGGGCGGCAAGAAATGATTTCTGTCTCAGCCAAGAAGCTTCCATTTGGCTTGTCTTTGGGAGGCTGCCAAACCCTCCGCCGCAAACCCTTGCCAACTCCGAAAGAAAGAGCCGAAGGAACCACACACAAAGGGCGTTTTATAGCCCCCAATCGGCACCTGACATTTGGGGGAGCAGCTTACTTGACTCTCTTAATCTCCCTGTTTGAATTGACATAGAGATATAGATTTTTTAAAAAAAATTTGAGAAGTCCACTTTTTTCCCCAACTGAAAAAAAATGGAAGGGAGGGAACGGCAACAGCTGTGTCCGAGCCTTTCCAGGAGATGAACTCATGGACAACTGTTCGAAATAACTTTATACGCATGCTGATTAAATCGGGCCGAGAGGGACCAAACCGTTAGCTGAGTATAAATGATGGCGGGAGGGGAACGGCCCAGCATGGGATGGAGTCTGGGCAAGAAAGGACCAAGGAGAAGCTGATCTGGGAGGACAAATCCATGGAACGGATCAGGTCCACTCGTCCCATGTGGACATTCATCGATCAGCAGTTCAAGCCCTAGAGTCTCTCTAGACCAGTGGTTCCCAACGTGGGGCCCAGGCCCCACAGGGAGACTTCAATCCCCAGATGTGTGTTCAATACACTGCATAACAACAATTTTGCTACTGAGAATAACACCTGTGATTTACATGATATCGAGTGTGCTGATTCCAAATCTGAACTCAGAACTTGCCTATCACATACAGATTTATAGGCATGCTATAGCTTTTCGGTAATTGAATAATATATTATTTTACATGGGAACATTATAACAGTTGCAGCTACCACTAGGCCTGCTGCCACCTCAACTGAATCATGTCCCTTGGTGGCATGCATGTTCCAGTAGCGGCCTGGCATGTAAGCCAGTGAGCTGACGTCAGAAATAGGTATATAAGGCAACATGAACCAAGGGCTTGTTTCTACTGCAAAACCATCTTATTGGATAGTACAGCTAAGTAATAGTGAGTCTGTTTTGAGCTAAAGATGAGTAAGTGCAGCTGTGTTAATATAATAAACCAGACAATTTTTGCTACATTTATGACAAATATACCCCACATGATCAACGCAAGAACCTAACCAAGAGGGTGAGATTTGCTAACTTAAGATCCTGACATCCTAGGCAGAATTGGACTTCAGATCTGGATTCAGTGCACTTGATTTAGTATAGCACACATGGATTAGACCAAGTATCGGACTATATATATATATGGTGATGCAATGCTATGAGAATTACTGCAATGAAGACAATGTTTATACAACAAGTTGAAAATGCTCCACAAGAATGTAGAAGATTACGTCTATACTTGACTATAATTCATCCCAAATATAAGTCGAGGTACTTAATTTGGCCCTCTAAAACTAGGGAAATAGATTGACCCAAACGTAAGTCGGGGGTGGAAAATGCACCAGCTGCTAGTGAGTTTCAGTAATTAAAATACACCAAAATACGGTAAAGCTCATTAATTTAGACATTTGTGTGGGTATGTTTTTGAGTGTTGACGTTGACCCAAGTATAAGTCAATTCCCATTTTTGGACCTCACTTTGGAGGTTAAAAAAATGACTTATACTCAAGTATATACGGTATGTGGTCCAGAGGTGTGTATAATTCATGTACCAGTGGAGGAATAGGATCTTTAAAAAGCAAGGAATGAAAACCATTGGCAAAAACCAATCTCCTTAAAGACTCAGGTTGTTTTTTTTAAAGGACATATTTAGGAAATAAACCAGTCCTACTTTGGCTGGGAAACGTCCTGACCACATTTTCTTAAACTGTTGCTTTTATGATTAACCCAAAGGAAGAAGGCAGAATGTGATAAACAGAAAGGCAAAACCCACCAGAATTTGCTGATAGCTGTTCATTACTTCATGTCTTTCCCTTTTATGTTTGCAATTATAAAACATCAGAAACTTCTTCCACATCTTTGCCTGGATGTGAGAATCAGACTGATGGAATCGGATCTTCTTCACCACCATCTCCTGTTCTGCTGCTATGATGACGATGACGATGACGATGACGATGACGATGACGATGACGATGACGATGACGATGATGACGATGATGGCTCTTTGGCTTTGAAAGAGATTACCACTGAACCCTAGAGTTGGATACGACTGGCTTTTGAGCAAGGGAAACCTTTATCTTATAAAGGCAGATCTTAGTCAAGTTGCTTCTGTTTTGTGAAGTGAAGATATTCAAGTCCAATACACCCAAAATTCCCAGATATCTGGGGAGCACTTTAGCTATTGCTTCAAGGCAGTGTCCCCCAACCTTTGGGTTTTGGACTTCAATTCCCAGAAGCCCAAGTCAATTCCTAAAAACAACAATCAGCCAATGGACTGACTTAGGCTTCTGGGAATTGAAGTCCGAGAACCAGAGGTTGGGAAACCCCACTCTAAGGCTGAACCTTGACACTCCAGATGTTCTTGGACATCAATTCCCAGAAGCCCAAGTCAGCACTCCTGCCGATCAGGGCTTCTGGGAATTGAAGTCCAAGAACACCTGGGATGCCAAGGTTGACCATCACTGCTATAAGGACTCCAATCACTATAGACACTTCTTGTGCCTATTAGCATTGCTGGCGCATGGGGGTGGATCAAACACGAGAAGTCAAGTCCCAAGAATGTGTGGGTGTAGTTGAGATGGGTTATTTGCAAAAATGCTGAGCAAAAGATATTATTCCTGATGGTGCCACCAGGCTCTTTGCCATTTGATTGCCACGGAGTCTGGAAATGTAGATAGGTCTGCTTCGCCCTCACCTCCATGTTCTGCCTTTCTCCCCCTCTTCCTTCTAGCCTAAGAGGGAGAAAGGTTCGTATTTGAGATTCCCAGACAGTAAAATCAGCATCTCTGCTGATGTAATCTACCACGGCGGAGGCTGTTCTTGGAAACCGGAGGCTGAGCAGAGAACGGAGCCCATGGGCTGGGCTGAAGCGGTAAAGCCTTCCTCCCCCAACTCAAGACAAAGATCACAACTTCTTCACAATTTCCACAAAGCCCATCGTCGTAAAGTACTTTTACCCAGAAGTGGGAAAGGTTTGATTTTTGAGGAGAGAACAACTGCCAGACGGCCATGGTGCAAATCCCAAATTTTCCCACGTTTCTGTTGTTTAGTCACAACACAATCGTATCAAACTTGGGGGGAAATTCAATGGAGTTGCCTTTAGGGTTTCTCATGAGCCGTCCATTTTCAAAATCTTACCAGCTTTCCCCACGTTGATGCACCTAGGTTGCCCTTGCTCAAAAGCCAGCCGTATCTGACTCCAGGGTTCAGTGCTCATCTCCATTTATAGCCATAGAGCCAGCGCTGTCTGCATCTGCAGATGTTTCTGTGGACATATGGCAGGCATGCTTCAACACCGGAGTGAACAGAATGTGGTTTACCTTCCTACCAATGTGGTCCCTATTTATCGACTCGCAATTTCTTGCTTTCAAACTTCTAGGTTGGCAGGAGCTGGGAGGGAGACGGGAGCTCACTCCATTGAGACTCTGGTCTCAAACTGCTGACCTGCTGACCTTCCACTCCTCAGGTTCAGCATCTTAACCACTAAGCCACCACATTCCCTTGGTTGCAACCCAGCAAAAATCCTGCGCTTTCCACATAAATGTTCCAAGATTTTGACACTCTCACAAAATAATAATTCATTAAGCTAGGACAGGTGGAGGAAGGGGACGGATGAAACTGGATCTTCAGCCTCCAAGACCACAAGAATTACAGCTCTCCAGGAAACTATTTCAGGCTTTAATGAGGTTGGCTCTCTGTTTTTGGCGGAGCTCAACAGCTGACTGGCGGTGGGCCTCGGAAGAAGACTTCTTCTTTTCTTCTGTTCTTGCTCGATTAAGGAATCCATTTCCCTTGGGCAGGAGTTGGGTCGTATCTGTATACTTCTTGGCTACAATAGCAAAGCTCTCAAGAAACTTTGGGTATCAGGGAAGAAAGACCACTCTCTCCTTTGGGAATGGACCTGGACTTTGAGGTCCTCAACTGAACTCCTGCTATCCTGGCTGCACCAAGAGGTTCAAGGAACAGCTATATACAGCAGGAGTTTCTCTGTTGTAGCATCTGCGGCGGCGGCAGCAACTCGTATCCGAGAATACATTTTCCCCTGAAGCAGGAAAAATGCTGCTACCATGAATCTGTTGAAGGTGGATCCCAGCTTGCCATGAAGTGACCCACACACTATGATCACGGAGCCATCTCCTGTGGCACATACGAAATGAGACATGCAGGATTTAACACCGGGACTGCAATGGACTGCCACAGCCTTGAGGATATGGACAAGGTGCGCCTTCACAGCCAGTCCATCTGGCATGGCCTCTTCCGTGTCCATGACTGTTGGGAATCCGAGTTCCTCCACCGCTCATTTTGCCGTTGGGTCCAATAGGATGGTTTCCAGTGGCATTTCCTCCACTGAGGGGGACCCTCACCCCACCTAAAGGGCCTCATCCACCCCATAGCCATTGACCCCTTTAGGGAGTCAGGTTATTTACCACCGCCCAACACTCGGCATTGAGTCATTGGCTGTATGGTCTACGCCATTACCGTAGCGGGATGTCCAGGCAGACTACTGTAGCATCCCAGTAGTAAAATAGCCTTTACGAGAAGGTCAGCTGCCTGTGTCCATACAGACGTGCCAATGGGTGATTTTTAACAAAAAAAACATTTTTCCATTTTTCTTTTGGTTGTCCAACATGACTTTCAGCCTAGTTTGAAGTCTGTTTTTAATCGGACTCCTTCCACATCATTCAAGGGGCCCAACGGGGCAGGAAAGGGGCTTTATGATCATTTTAAAACAAGTAACAAATAATCAAACAAAATGGGGTTTGACCCCTTTGAATGCAACGCAAACAGAAGCAGCCCAATTTCTCTGTCTTTGGGAAAGAAGAGCGATGTCATCCATATTGGTTTGCAAAGAACAGGGAAGTGTCCATAACCTTTGGGAAGGTCAACTTAGAGAGTGAGAATGATGTGCATTATGACAGTGGAACCAACTGCGTCAAAGAGGCGATGGGGCCCCAACGCCAGAAGCGTTCGAGAATTTGCCAGATCTGCTTTGATTCGGATTCCAGCCAGCAGCAAAGCTTGGGAAACACGACTCTGTGAATCCACCTGAATGGGTTTACTGCACAGTAAACCCATTCGTGTGGATTCACAGACTTATGTTTACCAACCTTTGCTTCTTGGACTTCAATCCTCAGAAGCCTAAGTCAGTTCCCCAAAGCACACTGATCATCCAATGGACTGACTTAGGCTTCTGTGAATTGACACCCCCCTGTGGGGCCTGGGCCCCATGTTGAGAACCACTGATTCAAACCATGGAATGGCCTGGACAGCAACGTGGCTCTCCTCTTCTTCCTCAGCGCATGGGTTCCAGCTCCAGAGAACCATCCTTTATGGGCACAGGGTGGGGTGGAGCGCGGAGGGCACCCCATCCGAACCCGAAATTGGCATGCACGGTGCGGCGGCTGGCATTCGGTGCCCGCCAAGGACCGACGGCCATTTGCGGGCCGAGGCGATCCTGGAATGCTAAGCACAAGTGTGTGGCAACTTTGTTTGTCTAATCCGGCTGGCTTCAAAGGGAGGGGAGGGGCTCGCTCGGGGCCACAGCTGCGTCTGTCTGAACTCCAACAGGTGACGGACACAGCTGTCCTTTGGACGCTCCAAAAGACTGGTGGTTGTGTGTGTGCGTTTGCGTGTGTGCACTTTGCTCATTCCACAGCGCACCACTTGTTAACCCTCAGTGGTCCATATTACTCATGCTCTGAATCGTTGCTCTGGATCTCAGCTGCCGTTCTCTTCCGAGAACGACCAAAACGCTCTTCGATTGACCCTGCAAACGTATTCCCTCTTGGTATTGGTCTGGTTCACTTCTGCCCACCGAACAAACATCAAGTATGTTCCAGCGATCTCAAGTTACATCTGGCGGATTGCTTTGGCCATTCCTGAGGCTCTCAAAAGCTTTGACCTTTGGAGGTGGGTGGAAGACAATGACCTTCTACATCCTGTCTTTCACTGTTTTGCAGAGATAAGCCCCTGTTTCTACCTTTGAATATGGAAGGTTGCCTTATGTTATGTCAGCACCTTCTTGTTCTCCAGTCACACAATCAAGTCCGATCCTTTGCAACCCCATGGACCACCAAACGCCAGACTCCTCCATCCTCTACCATCCATTGTATCAACAACGCCATCTAGCCACCTCATCCTCTGCCGCCCACTTCTCCTTTTGCCTTCAATCTTTCCCAGCACCAAGGCCATCTCGATTCCTCTCTTCTTATTTGGTGGCCAAAGGACTTGAGCTTCAGCTTCAGCGTGTGTCCTCCCAAGGAGCAGTCGGTGTTGATTTCCTTCAGGATGGACTGATTTGATCCCCTTGCCATCCAGGGTACTCTCAAAAGTCTCCTTTTGAGACCTTTGAAGGTCTCCCAACCTGGGCCCTTCTAAAACAGGATTACCAGGCAGGGTTCTTCCCTAGCTTTAGGCATCTCTGGTGGCTTCCCATGTGGGATAAACCAGACCTGAGCCAGCTTAGCTTCAAAAAAATCCAATGAGATTGGTTGGATTCACAACAGCAAGGTGATGTATCTGACCATAGCCTACCTTCATGGTAGAGTAGACTCTCATAGCTGAGAGGGTTACCGTGTTTGACCCACGTCCTACAGAAAGTGGCCTCTCCTTCTTAGCCAGGCACACCAGGAAGGAAACTAAGAATGGAGAAGCTTTGTACCGTTTCCATCTCATGCCATGTTCCTAAGAATAAGAATGGCCATCTAAATTTCTTTCTGTACATCTAACATCTCTTTCCATTCACTGTGACAGACGCTTTGCTCTCTCAATTAGTTATACTTAACTATAAGGGCAGTGGTGGGCAGCAACAGGTTTGCACAGGTGTGTGTGTGTGTGTAGCAAAATTGGGTGGTCTCTGGGCTGGGGGGGTGGCAAAATCGAGTGGCCTTCGGGCGGGGGGATACTGAAATTGGGTTGCCACGCCCAACTCCCTGCCCTGCCACATCAGGTTTTGTCCCTGCAAGTGATTCAAGGTCTCCCTTGCTCAAAAGCCAGTCATATCCAACTCCATGGTGCAGTGCTCATCTCCATTTACAGCCAAAGAGCCAGTGCTGACTGTGTTTGCAGATGTAGACATGGCGATATGCCAGATCGCCCATGATATAGGCTCCGCCCATGACATAGACTCCACCCATGATGTAGGCTCCGCCCATGGTGTGGTAGCGGAAATTTTTTGCTGCCCACCACTGTATAAGGGTAACTTGTTCTTCGTTTAGTAAACGGTGTGTACGTTGGCTTTGAAAAAGATTTGGACAAATCCTTAAATCCGAGCCAAGTTGGTCCAATTGGCATTGATTTGTCTGAGGACTAGAGTGAATTGGAACGACCAGAACTGTGAAATGATTTTGGTTCTGGGTGACAAATCAAATCAGCAAGGTCACAAATCACTTCAGCCTTGCTACTAGTTTTATTTAAACCACATATTAAGGTTTGTAGCATACAAACTGTCTACAATTTGGCAGAACTGCTTCCCTCTTTTGGGGATCTATTAAGACTCCAAATGTCATGTCCTTAAAGGCAAAAACAAAGAAATTTTAGCTATTTGCATTTTCGGATGCAACTCAATACAGTCAAATCTCGCATAAAGAGTGCCTCGCTTAAAGAGTAACTCGCTTAAAGAGCAGGATTTTCTCTGAATGTTCGTTTCGCCGTACTTTGGTTTTATCTTCTTAACACTCTGTTTCCCATCTGGGGCACACACTGGATTAAAGAAGGCACAGATTACTCTGGACCAAGATAAGCCCTGAATTGGCCTTCAGAGTGAATTAGTACAGCTTAGTGGTTAAGATCTGAGCTTGAGGACTGGCAGGTCAGCAGTTTGAGACCAGAGTGCAGCACAATGGAGTGAGTGCCCATCCTCTGACTCAGCTTCTGCCAATTCAGCAGTTCAAAAGCAAGAGATTTCAAGTAGATAAATAGGTACCACTTCGGCAGGAAAGGTAACAGCATTCTGTGTGGTTGGGCATCTAGTCATGCCTGCCCCATGATAGCAGAAATGTCTGAGGACACAGGCAGCGTTGGCTCTTTGGCTGTAAATGTAGATGAACACCGAACCCTAGAGTCAGACTTAACTGGTTTTCGAGCAAGGTAAAGGCAAAGGTCACCTTTGTCCGAAAGCCAGTCGTATCTGACTCTAGGGTTCAGTGCTCATCTCTGTTTCATAGCCAAAGAGCACTGACCGCTTCTGCAGACATTTCTATGGTCATGTGGCAGGCATGACTGTATGGAACGCTGTTTACTTTCCCACCGAAGTGGTCCCTATTTATCTACTTGCAATGTCTTGCTTTCGAACTGCTAGGTTGGCAGGGAGGGGGAGAAAGACAGGAGCTCATTCCGTCCTGCAGTACTCGGGAATCGAACTGCTGACCTCCAGCGTTTTAGGCACTTGAGCCACTGCAGTCCCTTTACCTAAGGGGTATATCTGGAAAGTATATCATAACGAAGAAGGGCAGGGTCTGTTCTCCATCATCCAAGAGAGCAGGACTCGTAACAATATGCTCAAGTTAAGGAAGCCAGATATAGTCTGAATATTAAAAAAAAACCCCTTCTTAATTGTTATTAATGTCATTGCTGATATTAATGTCTGGATAGTTTTGCTTTCTCCCACTGCGGCTCTTCCTTGAGATTTCCTTCTCATGCATTGATAGACAACATTAGGCTAAAACACTGGCTGGATTATTATTCTTTTACCAGTTCCATGTCCCTTTAATTCAGGAATTATTAACCTTTTTAAGCCGGGGGCCATGGGGTCACGCTCCCTCAGACAGCTTCAGGGGCCGGACGGCCATTTTGCCCTTCCTCCACTCCATGTCACTTCCGGGTGTGGTGGAGGTGGTAGGAAGCCACATGAAATGGCACCAGGGGCCGCATCCAGGTTGAGAATCCCTGCTTTGACGGTTATGGGTTCCCCCCTATATATTCTGAACCCCACCCCCTTCCCCCATCTGTGCAGCTGCAACATGCGTTCTCGCTTTTTTTCCAAAATAATGCCCCATTTCCCAGAAACAGGACCGGGGGGGGGGGGAGGGGGCAGCTGTCTCTCTAAATATTAACCAGTGCCTCATTGAGATGCAAATATGTTAATGCCGAAGAATGCCGCTGCAGCTGTGGGCAAAAACGAGACCAGCCAAAGCCCCATGAATACAAAGCAGAAGACCCAGGTGCAGCCGGACAAGACAACTGCACAAAACCGGATTTATAGGTTTCTGCGTTTAGCGGAGAATTGTGGAGGCGTCTCTGATAAGTCTTACCTCTCGTCAAGATCTGGTCACTAAAGCAAGGTGTTAAATCTTATAATTTAGACAGGCTCTTGGCTCACACCACCCTGGATTCTCCTCCCGAGACCCGGTCCGTCAAAACCGAGATGCCCTCTGATGAGGCTGGCATCGGGCCAACAAAGCCATAAAAGACCGACTGTCATGCTGCCAACATCACAAGTAAACAGGAAACACTGCGTGGCCTGTAGGCAAAAAGCAGGGTCACAAACCCATTCTTTCCCCAATTAACTTGTTTGCTGTCTCCTTTGCACACGCGCACGCACAAGCGCAGAGCTGTACATCTCCTCTTGTTTTCTCTCCAAAGCTACGGTCTTCTTGGCATGGACTAGCAACAGAGTTTGGAAGTAATTCATTACGAAGTGTGACTTATTTGCAATTAACTAGTGATTTTATGGGGGCGCCGCTCGTCCCCTGTCCCGTACTACAAAGGTCCCTTCTGACTCCAGTTTTTGTTCTACAATTTGTTACAACCAACTGCCAGAGAGTGAAAAGGCTGACCAGTGAAAAACCAGCAAGCCCAGCTCAGTTGCCTGGAAACAGCTGGCTGGTTTTTTTCACCCAAATAAAAATACAGTAGCTTTACCTAAATTGAGTTGAGTTGAGTTGAGTTGAGTTGAGTTGAGTTGAGTTGAGTTGAGCAGAGCAGAGCAGAGCAGAGCAGAGCAGAGCAGAGCAGAGTAGAGTAGAGTAGAGTAGAGTAGAGTTGAGCTGAGCTGAGCTGAGTTGAGTTGAGTTGAGTTGAGTTGAGGAGAATTTTGAGAGTCCCCTGGACAGCAAGGAGATCAAATAAGTCAATCCTGAAGGAAATCAACCCTGACTGCTCCTTGGAAGGACAAATATTGAAGATGAAGCTACAGTACTTTGGCCACTAAATGAGAAGAGAGGATTCACTCAAGAAGGGCCTGGTGCTGGGAAAGATCGAAGGCAAAAGGAGAAGAGGACAGAAGAGGATGAGAAGGTTGGATGGCATTGTTGACCCAATGGGCATAGAGCTGAGCGGGCTGCGGAGGATGGCAGAAGATACGGGTGCCTGACATGCCATGGTCCATGGGGTCTCAAAGGGTTGAACTCAACTATGCAACTGAATGACAGCAAAAACTGAGTTGCAACAGAGGCCAGAAAGATCTACGGTCTTGCAAAGACTCTAGTCTCTTGCAACTGATGCCTAGTTAAATAACGCAAATAGGTGTGCAAATGGCAAATCTAACAGAGGCTGAGGCCAAAGCTTGGAAAAGTTACTTTTCTGGGATATTCCACTTGCTGTAGGGATATTTCCCACTTCCGACCATTAGGAAGTTCCTCCAAGACGCCTTCTGCTTAGAACGGTCGGAACCAAAGTGCATGGCATTGAAATGTGGAGCTAATTGTCGCATTATTCGTTCAGCAATGGAGAACTTCGCCCTGGGCTCTCGGGTACCAAGGAGAGGCAGCTGCAAGTGTTAAGGAGGGGGAGAAATTCGCATCGACGACGGTACCACAGATGGCTGCTCCATCAACAAGTGGTGCAGCTGTGAGACATTTCAGCTCATCCATGTTAAGAAAAAACGAATTGGAGAAAGAAAACAGGCTCAGATGGAAGGAGGGGGAATTACAGACAGACGTCTTACCTGGCGGAGCGGTTAAGAAACTCGTCTTGTTAACTGGAAGCCTGGCAAGTCGGCAGTTTGAGAACCGGGCACTGCATGAAGGACTGAGTGCCCGTCTCTGTCCCAGCTCTTGGGGACATGAAAGGAGCCTCACTGGGACGTTCCCTGAGCGGAGCATCTTCCGCAAAAATCCTTTCAACCCAGAATAATTTCTAACATGAAAGACCTCTGCCAAGCTCCAGAAGAATCCATTCAAATCCTCATCTTTATGTGATTGTTTCAAGAGATTCTAGTCAAACACACTCTATATAATCCAAACAAGAAGGGAGGCATTGAAATCGGAGAATTTGGAGAAAGATGCACGTACTGTTAATACAGAAAAAATAAATTGTCTGTGGTGTCTGAAGAAATAACTATTAAAATAGATCATTTTTAGAAGGACTGACGGAATTAAAATACAGCACCTGCAACGGCTAAGCCAGTCATATCCAACTCTAGGGTTCAGTGCTCACCTCTCTTTCATAGCCGAAGAGCCAGCGCTGTCCGCTTCCGCAGATGTTTCTGTGGTCATGTGGCAGGCATGACTAGACACCGGAGTGCACGGAACGCTGTTGACCTTCCCACCAAAATGGTCCCTATTTATCTCCTTGCAATTTCTTGTTTTTGAACGGCTAAGTTGGCAGGAGCTGAGACAGAGATGGGAGCTCATTCCATCTGACTAGAAGGCGGCAGGTCAGCAGTTCGATACCCGAATACTGCAGGACATGGGTATGCGCAAATAAACCCATTCGTGTGGATTCACAGAGCAGGGTTTCCAACCTTTGCTTCTTGGACTTCAATCCTCAGAAGCCTAAGTCAATTCCCCAAAGCACACTGGACTGACTTAGGCTTCTGGGAATGGACGTCTCCCTGTGGGCCCTGGGCCCCACGTTGGGAACCACTGGCTTAATAGCTTGACAACCTAACATTTCATAGTGTACAAATGTCAACGTCATTTCTTTGGCTGACACATTTCCTCTGCCTTCTCCGCCGACGCCAAACCGTTCAACTTTTTTGGGAAGCACACATCATTACACCTTCTCCGATGGGCACAGGGGAAAGGGGAGCCGAGGGTGCCCTCCCCAGTCTCTCCCCCCCCCCATCCTCTGCCATGACCTGGTTAAGTGGGTGGCCAACCTCCTCCCAAGGTGAAGGGAAACCAAAACCCCGGCTGGCCCTCCGGATCAATTTGTTCCAGTGGTATATGACCTGCGAAGTGGAAACTTGGATATTAAAAAAAGGAGGTGGAGGGGGGGAAGTCCCACCACCTCTCGGTTCTCACACATGTGCACGAGAGGAGACTGACGGGGGAAAGGGGGGGCCGCACGCCATAAACAGCTTGCTGCCAGACCCCTGCCGTCCCAGCCAGAAACAGCAAACCACACCGCGGGGTGATGTACATTCTGTCAGACGCAACCTTGGGGAGTGTGCTCTTTATAGTCACACCGTAAAGGTAATGCCTTCTGATGGATATACAAGCATCCAGTTCAGCTGGCCCAGGCCGCGGGGGGGGGGGGAGAAGCATGGCGTGGCATCAGTTCAGGCTTGGGCACCAAACGGTAACACATCATAGACCGGACATATTCAAGGAAAATGGGGTGGGGGAGAGATAGGGATGGAGTTTGCCCATGGAGTCATGGAGAGCAGGATCAATTCATTATGCAGTCAAACCTCTACATACAAATTTAATTGGTTCCTCGAGGTTGGCTGTATCTCGAAAAAATTCTTATCTTGAACTTCCCATAGGAATGCACTGAATGCAAGTTCCCATAGGAATGCATTGAATGCAATCTCCCATAGGAATGCATTGAATGCAATTTCCCATAGGAATGCATTAAATTTCTTATCTCCTTGTGTATCTCGAACCTGATTCCCCCCCCCCTTTGAGATTTCTGGATGTATCTTGAGTTTTTCTTAAGCTGAGCTGTTCTTATCGTGAGGTTTGACTGTAATAGTAAGTTTGTGCCAGAAATTATTCTGGGTTGAAAGGACTTTTGTGGGAGAAACTCCACCCAAATGAAGCTCCTTTCATGTCTCCAAGAGCTGGGACAGAGACGGTTTTACCACCACCCCGGCGACCCCTCCTGATGGGGTGCTACCAGTTCGAGCAAACCGGTCCGAACCAGTAACATCCCATCACTGCATGTGGGCCAGGTGCCCCTCCAAGGACATTTGAGAAACAAAATGGCCACCCCATTGTGCAGACAGGGCAAAATGGCCGTCTGGCCCTTGAAGCTGACTGAGGACGCATGACCCGGCCCCCGGCGTGAAAAGGTTGGGAACCCCCGGTCTTAAAGCATGCACCTTTTTCTAAAATGTCCCATTCCAAGCTCTGTTTCTACAACAGTCTCCGACCAACCTCGTGTCCTCGCAGGGGCTGGAGAGGATGGAAGTTGTAACCCAACCCCTGGCCGCATTGGCGTAGCCTGTTGTGGTGCCCCAGCTGTTTCTATCAACGCAACAACATGCTCCAGTTTGAGAGGGAAACGGTTGCTGTTATCAGGAGAAGCAGCTGCAAATGTCAAAATAATCCCGTTATTTGGCTCAGAATGATTAGAATTGGCTCCGACCAGCGCCATTGATCAAGGTAGAAACTGAAGCCGCACATTGTCTTCCTAACAAGTTCTGAATGGCTGTTAATAGCGTCACGATGGCAATTCCATTTATATACCTGACCCTACTCTCCGGGAGGTTCACAAGGGAAGGAGCATTTCGCCCCCAACATGTGGGGTACTCATTTTACTGACCGAGGAAAGATGGAAGGCTGAGTCAACTTTGAGCCCTGGCCAGGACTGCAGTGATTCAAGTGGCTAAGACACTGACTGGGAGGAGGCAGGTCAGCAGTTCGATACCCGAGTACTGAAGGACGGAATGAGCTCCCGTCTCTGTCCCAGCTCCTGCCAATCTAGCAGTTTGAAATTGCAAGTAGATAAATAGGGACCACTGGTGGTGGTGGTGGTAAACAGTGCTGTGGCCACGTGGCAGGCATGACTAGACACCGGAGTGCGCGGAGTGTCGTTTACCTTCCCAACCAAGTGGGACCTATTTGTCTCCTTGCAAATTCTTGTTTTCAAACTGCCAGGTCGGCAGGAGCTGGGACAGAGGACAGGCGCTCACTAGGTCGTGTAGTACTCGGGTCTCGACCTTCCAGTCATCAAGTTGAGCATCTTAACCACTAAGCCATCGAAGTCCCATAGTTTAATCGCTGTGCCATTGGGGCAATGTTGGGCTTAGGATCAGAGCTGGGGGAGAAGTTACTTTTTTCAGTGGGGAAGGGAGGCAGATAGACCAGCTTCCTCCCTTCTGCTTATGCTGGATGAGAGCTGAAATTCAAAAATTATGGCCAAAACTCCTCCTCCTCCTCCTCCTCCTCCTCCTCCTCCTCTTCTTCTTCTTCTTCTTCTTCTTCTTCTTCTTCTTCTTCTTCTTCTTCAGGGCACTTGTTTTTGAGTGGGTCGCAGGGAGTGGGACGGTGGAGGGGAGGAAAGAGAGAAATGCGTCGACTTTACAGCAGACTAACACTCAATAAATGTTAACATGCATTAGAGAGCCCTGACGTTCCACAAACAGGATCGCTGAGAGAAGCTAATTCCCGGAGCAGTTATGGACGAGCCCAGATGGATTTCCGTGGAGCATGGAAAGCCATATGGGAAATACATCCAGGCATTTTGTAGTATGTGAAGATCCCCCTCCCTCCCCCTGGACGGCTGGCTTTTCCGAGGGCGGCTGACTATGTTTACGGCCATGCTCAGCAAATGTATCATCGGCATATATTAAACGTGTGGGTAACGAACAGGCGTCCAAGCGTGCGGCCGTGCAGACAGCGGCCCCAGATGCGCTGATACCATCTAAACTATAGTTGTACCTCACTTAAAGAGCATAATGCGTTCCACAGGATTGCTCTTTAAGCGAGTTTGCTCTTTAAGCAAAACACCATTGCAAGTGACCAATTGTGGGGGGGGGGGATTGCGAACCCCGATTTATTTGTTAAGCGAGTTTTTGGTTGGTTTTATTTGTTAAGCGAATTATTCTTTAAGCGAGACGCTCTTTATGCGAGGTGTGACTTTATTAGAAATATTACAGTCTCCCTATTTCGACTTCGTTTCGTCCCAAGGGAGTGTTTTGTTGAATCTCAGCACACCCATGGGGTCTTAAGGCCCCATTTTACAGACGGATGGGATAATAATAATTTCAAATCAGAATAATTTCAGGTTTTTGCTCGAGAAACTCCGCTCGGGGGACGCCCGAATGAGGCTCCTTTCATGCCCCCAAGATGGTTTCCCACCCAAGTGGTCCCTGTTTAAAGGTAAAGGTCACCCTTGCTCAAGAGCCGGTCGTATCTGACTGTATGGTTTGGAGCTCATCTGTTTCATCGCTGCAAAGCCAGCACTGACATTTCTGTTCACACGTGGCAGGCACGACGAGACACAGACCGCCGCCACCTTTCCCACCGATGTGGTGCCTACGCATCGACTTGCGCTTCCTTGCTTTCGAACTGCTAGGTTGACGGGAGCTGGGGCAGAGACGGGAGCTCACTCTTATTTCACAGCACTCGAACTGCTGACCGGGCAACCTTCCAGCTGTCAAGTCCAGCGTCTTAACCGCAACTCCGGTTGACTTAACGAGAGGCCAATGTCCACTAGGTTTCAATGCCGTTTGGTTTCTATCAGGAGATGTTCACTATAGGATTCTGCTTAATATGTGGAGGGGATTCAGTCTCTTTTCTCTACTTCCCCAGCCACTAAAGACCTCATTTGTCTTTCCCACACAAAGACCCCCACATTTGTGTTGTGGGGAAGAAGGCCGCACTGGTGTCTCTAACAAAGCGATGGGGGCTTAGAGACAAGAAACCCTCCTGAGTTTACGAGAGAAAACAGAGGAAAAGAGTTCTATTTTTACAGCCCATGTGCTGTCATGGGGAGAATCACCACCATTTGTCTGGACCGCTTCCGGTTTTTTTGTCCAGACGTGGCCCGCATGGAGCCCGCCCCCCCTTCTCCCCCAACTTCTTCAGCCATGGGCCAGTGGGAAGCGAAGGCAGGACACGCAACACAACTTTTCACAGCTGTCTCTCTCTCTCTCTCTCTCTCTTCCCCAGCCTCAAGTTCACTGGAGATGCTAATTGGTTTTCCAGAAGGACCTCTTGAAAAGCCACCCATGGTGATCTGTCCGGCCCTCGGGGGGCCATTATGCCAGATGAGGTCATTCTCCATCCAGGTCTTGGAAGGAAGGAGGAGTAAAACACACTGCCCAGTGGCTCAGTGCTCAAGAAACTCACCTTGTTAGCTGGAAGGCTGGCATGTTGGCAGTTCAAGACCTGAGTACTGCGTGACGGTTTGAGCACCTGTCTCTGTCCCAGCTCTTGGAGACATGAAAGGAGCCTCATTTAGCATCCCCTAAGCAGAGTTTCTCCAGCAAAAATCCTCTCGACCCTGAATAATTTCTGACACTAAATTATAAGGGTCTGCGGTAGCTCAGTGGTTAAGAAGCTCGCCTTGTTAGCTGGAAGACTGGCAAGTCGACCCGGGTCCGGCATGACAGAGTGAGTTTCCATCTCTGTCCCAGCTCCTGCCAGCCTAGCAGGTCAAATTCGAAGGCTGGAAGGTCGGTGTTCGATTCCCGAGTACTGCACGACAGAATGAGTTCCTGGTCTCTGTCCCAGCTCCTGCCAACCTAGCAGTTCGAAATGGCCAGTCAATAAATAAGGACTTTGTTGGGAAAAGTTCTTGAGGCCATAAAAGGAGGCTCATTCGGGCTCCAGCAAAAATCCTTTCCACCCAGAATAACTATGGTAATTATTGTTATTATCTGTAAAAAGTTGCCTTTTGGTTCTAAGGTTATAGTGTTGGTCAATTTCAAGAGAGACAATTAGAACAACTAACCGTGTTTTCTCCTCTTCACAAATCGTAGCAAGTTTTGAGACATTCTCTTGATTTCTTGAGAAGTTCCTTTTCCAGGACATTGTCGATGCCTTCCGACAGGAAGGTTTCCGGTTGCATGCTGAATTTCCTTTCCCCCTGATTTTTATTCCCAAATAACAGTGAGCAAGGCCATGAGATCCCTTCCAGAAGCCCTGTCACATTTAATGAAAACCAGTAACTTTTATCAGCTCAAATCCTCTATTTGGCACATCTGCCATGCTGGCTAGGGAGTTTGGAGAACCGTCCTTTCAAAAAGAACAACTCATGTCGGAAATACAAGCTCAGGGATTCTGGGGGAGGTAGTCCCCAAATCCGGCCTTTCCCAAAGCAAAAGCAAAGCAATTACACTTCTATACTGGGTTAAGATGCTGACTGGGAGGTGGAAGGTCAGCAGTTCGATTCCCGAGTACTGCAGGACGGAATGAGCTCCCGTCTCTGCCCCAGCTCCTGCCAACCTAGCAGTTCGAAAGCAAGAAATTGCAAGTAGATAAATAGGGATCACTTCGGTGGGAAGGTAACAGCGTTCCATGCGCTCCGGTGTCTTGACATGCCTGCCGCGTGTCCACGGAAACATCTGCAAAATGTAGGCAGCACTGTCTCTTCAGCTATAAACAGAGATGAGCACTGAACTCTAAGGTCAGATACAACAGGCTTTTGAGCAAGGGTGACCTTTAGCTTACCCTTACCGTCCCATAGCACTTATAGTGATCATAGTGTGTGGTGGATCACTTCTTGCCAAGCTGGGATCCACCTTAGACAAATTCACGTCAACGGCATCTTTCCTGTTTCGGGGTGGGGAAAATGCATTCTTGGACACGAGTTGCAGCCGACGACGGTAAAAATGTGCAGGAGAGAGATGTGAGCAGAGCAATTGCCAGGAGGAATATTTTCAAAAAAGGTCTGTTTGACTTAGGCCAAAGATGTCTCCAATGCCTATTTTTTAAATATATATATATAGTACATATACCCTCCTCTCTCCTGTTCTTGATAATTCAACTGGAAGAAGGCTCTGCTGTACCAAATTTGGCTCATCCAGCAATACGGGCTTTTTGAGAAATCCTTCTGGACACCCTTGGTAGCAGACAGAGGGAGGTGACGGATCGGGCGGCCAGGCGAGGTCGTCTTGCATTCTTTCAGTCTCTAAGATACTGTTTATGTAGTAATCCGTTTCATGCCGGGGAACCATCCATCCATCCGGGAGGGCTGGGAGGAAATGTAAACGGAGGGTCTCGACAAACTTTCCGCTCACACTCAGTTGAAAAACTGCCTTGGAAATTTGCCGTGCAGAGGATTCCTGGGCAGTTTAGGTACCCCCGTCCTGGAAGGGAATTCAACGCCCAGCCATTCCCCCAAGTAAAGAGGACCCAAGTACTGCCTGACGGATTGAGCACCCGTCTCCGTCCCAGCTCCTGCCAGCCTAGCAGCTCGAAAGCAAGAAATTGCAAGTAGAACAGTAAGGATCACTTCGGTGGGAAGGGAAACAGCTTTCCGTGCCTGCCAGATGTCCACGGAAACGTCTGCAGACTCAGATAGTGTTGTCTCTTTGGCTATAAACAGAGACGAGCACTGAACCCTAGAGTCGGATATGACTGGATTTCGAGTAAGGGTGACCTTTACCTAAAGAGGACATTTTCAAGACCTCTTCATTGCATGCATGAAGACACCTTCGTGCATTCGCTCACTCTCTTCTCACTTGAGGAAGCAATAGAAATCCAATTAATTAAATCCACAGCATACTGAATGTGTCTATATGGCTCCAAAACCAACTAGCAACTGACCTGTTGCAAATTGTGAACAATTAGCATTTTAAAAAAAGCAAAAGTAAAGTTTGACTTTTATAAACATATTGACCTCTTGTTTTCACTACAAATTATGCCCATCTTTGCAAGCTCAATAATGTTTATGTTTATAAACTCTGGTCTTACTTTTCAAACACTTCTTCACAATTCAGTGTGATGGTGAAACAGGACTCCAAAATCACGGCTATGACCTTGGCAGGTTGTCTCCCCTGCTAACCCTACACTGGGTGTCTGAGATCACGTTTATCAGAAATCCAAAACGAAAAGCTTTCATCGGGGCTAGAAATCCAAAAACAAAACATATCCATTTATTATTTGCGTCTCTAGTATGCTTCTTTTCATGACCGGTTGCTCACCAGTTTAGAACCGCAAAATAAAATTGTAAGGACCGAAATTGGCAAGGCAAGCCAAGTAACCGGCAAAGTTACTCTATGTTGCCTGATACAACTGATTGCAAAATGCGGGGAATGGAAACAGAATGGAAATGCCAACAAATGGGTTGACACATATAAGGCATTTTGAGCTGTTCTTGGTCACCATAGGCATCTGTATTTGTCCGGCCGTCAATCCTGTGCCGGATAAGGCCAGTTTCGGGCCTTGAAAAATTTCTTCAATCCCTTCAGATTGACCGGGGGAAAATAGGGACCGATTCTCTTGCGGATCCACCATTTCCCGTCTCCAGCGTGATTCCCTCCTGGCCGGCTAAACTTGTACTTAAAATGTTCTCCTCGGAGCCACCTGTAACGAAGAAAAGAAAACGACATAAAGACAAGAACCGAAGCTTCACAAAAACCCACAGTTCGGAGTTTGGAGGGTTTTCAGGGTCCTGGATTGCGGTACTTTCTGGCTATTGTCATGTGTGTCGATTATTTTCTTGGGAGTTTTATTGTGTGTCATTTTTAATTTTTGATTGTTATATGACTGGTTTTATGATGTTTAGCCACCCTGAGTAGGGATGGTTTTTTTCCCCTAGAGGGGCAGAATATAAGTGTAAATAATAGATGGATGGATGGATAGACAGACGGATGGACGGACGGACGGACAGATAGATAGATAGATATGGGTGAATGGATAGATAGATATGGGTGAATGGATAGATAGACAGACAGACAGACAGACAGACAGACAGACAGACAGACAGACAGACAGACAGATAGATAGATAGATAGATAGATAGATAGATAGATAGATAGATAGATAGATAGATAGATAGATAGATAGATGATGGATGGATTGATGGATGGATGGATGGATGGATAGACGGACAGACAGAGAGACAGAGACAGAGAGACAGATAGATAGATAGATAGACAGACAGACAGACAGACAGACATATATTGGTGAATGAATAGATAGATAGATAGATAGATAGATAGATAGATAGATAGATAGATAGATAGATAGATAGATAGATAGATAGATAGATGATGGATGGATGGATTGATGGATGGATGGATAGACGGACAGACAGAGAGACAGAGAGACAGACAGACAGACAGACAGACATATATTGGTGAATGAATGGATAGATAGATAGATAGATAGATAGATAGATAGATAGATAGATAGATAGATAGATAGATAGATAGATAGATAGATAGATAGATAGATAGATAGATAAGTGGTCAATGGAAAGAAGAAAATGGGTGACTCAACAGGGCCACATCTTTCCTGCAAAGGATATCTTTTTGTCACTGTCCTGTGGAGGCCCCCATCCTGATGAATGGCTCCTTCCACTCCTGTAAGCACAAAGCAAGTAGGCATGGGGAAGCAAGCGGAGACCGAAGCTTCAGAGACGAAGTCGCTCTAACAAGTAGCAGCCTGCAGTGCTTGACGGCGAAGTTTATACAACAACCCCCACCCTATAAAAATGTCAGAGAGACGTCAGCCCTCATTCCCAACCTCCCCGCTTCGTTACCCAAACACAAAAACAGCTATTGAGTCAGGCAAGGTGGGGAAGTGAATGGGTTCACACACACCCCACCTCCTTTCTCCCAGGACTGCCCCACCTCCACCACTGCCATTCCCCTGTTGAGTCTGTGGTGCAGCCATAGCTGCCGAGTCTCCCAGAGTAGGAATACCTCCTAGATGGGTGAGGCATGAATGAATGAACGAGTGAGTGAATGAATGAATACTAATAATACCAATACCAACAAAACACCACCAACACCACCACCACTGATGATGATGATGATGAGGAGGAGGAGGAGGAGGAGGAGGAGAACCTTCACACCCTTCTGGTTGAGTGGTAAACAAACAGCAATTCAATAAAACTTAATTTGGAGGGTTATCTTCATTTACAGCCAAAGAACCCAGCACAGTCTGAGTCTGCAGACCTTTCCATGGCCATGTGTCAGGTATGACTAGACACCAGAGCACATGGAGTGCTGCTACCTTTCCCACCAAAGCAGTACCTATTTATCTACTTGCAATGTCTTGCTTTCGAACTGCCAGGTTGGCAGGAGCTGGGACAGAGACGGGAGCTTATTCTGCCATGCAGTACTCGGGTCTTGAACTACTGACCTGCCGACCTTCCAGTCATCATGCTCAGAGTCTTAACCAGTGGTGGGATTCAATTTTGTTTTACTAACTCCTCTGTGGGCGTGGTATGGTGGACGTGGCCAGGGAAAAAGCCCTGCATTGCATCCGAATTAGGACTACTTTATTTCAAAACTTGGATGGGCGGAAGGGCCAGCCAGAATTTCTGCTACCGGTTCTGGAGAACTGGTGTCAACCTGCTGAATCCCACCACTGGTCTTAACCACTGAGCTGCTGCCGCCCTACGTTCATAAGCACAGATGAACTAATGTAGCAAAACAGTGCTGTATCACTGAACAGTTACTCAACCATTGTAAATCCAGAGCTGTTTCGCATGAGATACCCAGAATTATGTGTCTTTGCTACTCTGGAAAAGTTTCTGCTAAGTTTAGACCATAAAAATATGCTAAATTTCTTCCAAATCTACGAATCCCAGCATAGGACAGGAGGGTGGCATCAGAAGGAAACCAAGTGGAAATATATTCTCTAGTCACCTCTGTGTTTTCTTGTTCTGTCTCCTTCCACAAGAAGCTCCCACCGACCAGTTCTTGCGCACCTCAATCTCTTACAGTGAAAACGTGTCAACTCGAGAGTCGCAGGCCGCGATCCCGCCATCCGGCTGCCAAAACTTAAGAGCCGTTGCTTTTTTACATCATCACCCCCCCCCCCAATTTCCTTCTTATGCCCAGGAACAGCTGCGCCATGCCGTAGCAAGACTACAACTCATCAACCTTGGGTGACATCTTCCAACTGGGGAAGTGTTACGAAATTAAGAGCCATATTAAAGGTGTTATTATGGCCAAGGGTTTAAGTCTTCCAGACAGCTGTAATTAGTTGCAGAGGGTTCAGCTGTCTCCCTGGAACAGATGAAGCTTTTCTTCGGAGGGGGAAATATATATATATATATAATATGTAAAGGCTCGGAAGCACGCTTGCATACCACCAGTAAAATTGACTGTTTTGGCAGCAGAGCGAAAACATTCTCCTACTTTAAATGCTGAGAATTGCATGGCGAAATGATGAACTGAGAAGGTGCAAAGTGAATGAGGAAACTTCACAATGGGATGGAGGCCTTTGGTGGCTAGAAAGTCTCCATACGTTTTGGCGCACAATACTCATTGGCAAGGGTAGACAATACTCAAGAAGGGTGTTGTGAATGAGTAGAAACATCACGCCTTCAGATCCTGCCAAACGAGTGGGTTGATTTCAATGCAATTGAGTCCAAGGCACTCCTGGTAATTTGTCCAATATGTCGATCCCTTCTTGGGAAATAAGATCCCCAATGTTGATTCTAGGCCATCCCAAGCTAACATACTTAATTCTGTCTTCTATGAAAGGTATGTCTGGCCAGGTTATCCTGCTATGGTAATAGAGTAGACCCTACCGCCAGCGACTCAACAGCGATCGTCAGCTGGTGGTTTCACTAACCTGACAACCCTGAGTACTAACAGCCTTGGGTGTGCCGAAGTCCAACAGGGAAGGATGATGGTCCCCAAGTGGGTTAAATCCTAATTGAATCCACTTTGATGGAGGGCAGCAGTTTCATCAATACTAGCCTGGGGCCAAGGAGGACTTTGCATGACAAAAGGGCTCAGGACCAGAAAGTGACTCGTGGAAATGGATCATTAGTACTATGGGCGTCATGCTGCGATGTCGAAGACAGATGAAAGGCCACTGCATTGTAGTCTCAGGTCAGTCATCATGGCTGATCGCCATGAGGATAGCCAGTATTCGGATTTGGATATGGCAGAAGACAAATAAAAGGCCACCACTCTCCAAAGTTGTGAATTTTTTCTGTCACCCAATATATGAATTTTTGCACTTTTGCGTTTTCCTTAAATTGGGCTTACCTTGGCGGCATCCTCCCTTTTTCTGTCACCCAATATATGAATTTTTGCACTTTTGCGTTTTCCTTAAATTGGGCTTACCTTGGCGGCATCCTCCCCTCAAACGGGTTGAAGGCTAAGAGAGACGCAACTTCCTTCTCGTTGGCCAAAAGCTTTCCCGCTAAGTGGATTATCCATTCATTCTGTTCGTAGGTCTTATGGTGTGTAAAGGAGGAAGAAAACAATTTTGAAAAGGTAAATAAAAACAGAACCACTCGAAATGCCAAAAGAGATGTGGGACCTGAAAGAGATGCGGCAACCGAAAGAGACATGGCACAAGGCACTGTATAAAACTTATAAGCAGAATCTATGCACAGATGCAAAGAAGAGTGTCATGTCTAACCAATTAAATGTTTACAGTACTTCATTAAAAAAATACCCACCACCTAAATTGAATTAGTAGTCAGAACTTGAGAAGGTCCATTACAACAGTCAGATTTACTGTAGCCAAATATTGGCTGATCTTTCAGAAAATCTATGAAATAGATGGGTCAACACCGGTGTTTCCAGTGATGGGATGTTACCGGTTCAGACCGGTTTGCCTGAACCGGTAGCACCCCATCAGGAGGGGTCACCAGGGGGGTGGTTAAACCCCGGGTGACCGGTTTGGTCACCTCTCCGGCCCCCTCCGTTTGACGCATGCACAGTTCTAGTTTTTAGTGTGCATGCATCAAATAGAGGTTTGACGCATGCGCACTAAAAAAAGAACTGTGCATGCATCAAATGGAGGTAATGACGTCACGGTGGGGTAGCAGAAAATTTGACAACCCACCACTGGGTGTTTCCCAAAATGAGGCCCACACCCAACAGGGGGAAATTCAATTCCCAGAAGCCTAAGCCAGTCCATTGGTTGATCAGTGCTTTGGAGAACAGTATAAATTGTTCTGGATGAAGTTCAGGTGGATCAGAAGTTTGCAAAATGGAACATTTTGTCTTAAAACATTCAGTCTCTTGCATTTTTGAAGTTGCAATCTAATAAATCTAGCCAAATAAATAAACCCCTAATTTTCTATAACTCTCAACGGGTCAAACTCAGAACTAGTTCTTTGAGTTCCATCAAGAAAGCTCTCTGAACTTCTACAGCAGGGCTTCTCAACCTTTTCAAGCCAGGGGCCGGGTCACGCTCTCTCAGTCAGCTTCGAGGGCCAGACGGCCATTTTGCCCTATCTACACGATGGGGTTGGCCATTTTGTCCAAACAGCTTCAAAGTCGAGTGGGCATTTTGTTTCTTGAATGCCTTTGCAGGGGTGGAGCCCCACATGAAATGGGACCATGGGCCAGATCCAGCCCACAGGCCTTAGGTTGGGAACCCCTGTTCTACAGATAGAGCTTCACCGCGCCGAGAAAGGAAGTTTTTCAGTTCTGGTGTCGTACTGGTCCTGTGCAACGGAGTTTTCTCGAAAGTAAGCAGAAGGGGATGGTGTAGGAAAATGCAAGTCACTGGCCCTACCTGCAAGACCGCACATTCCTGTGCCAAAGCAAAGAATGTTACTCAGCAATTTTGGGTTAAACCAGTCAAATGTTTGTTGTTCCTGTGGTCTAGCCAGAGAAGACAAAATGTTCCACAGAAACACCACTTCGGATCTCTTCAGGGAGTTGAGATATTTTACAAGAGATTCAAGAAACCTGGACTTTCCCCCCTAGAGGTGAAAATTTTCTATTGAGGGATAGCTAGATTTTTGTATCTGATAGGCTGGGGGGACACGGAGGAGAGGATGCACAACTGAGGATATTTTCAGATTTCCTGGACTCCGAACCCCATAATTTTCCATTCTAGGAGTTCTACCTGACTCACAACCGTGTTTTAATTGTCAATCTATTTTCCTGGGTTTTCAGGTCAAAATTAGGTACCTCAGCTTATATTCGGGACGGCTTATACTCGAGTATATATGGTACATAGACATAACACAAGTCAACTTCTTCTGTTCCAACACATTGCTGGAGAGGGAAGGGTTACATGTGAAACCAAAGCTTTATCTCTCTAAGGCAGGGGTGGGGAAAATGCCCCTCCCCAAACATTGGCAGAGCCTCTGGTTCTTTCCATACCCATGTGCCCATCAAAAATCGGTTTTCCCTAGGTTTTTTTTTTTAAATATAACTGTCCTGCCAGAAATTTTTCAAGAGCAGTGATTCACTTTTAAATATATCACAGCAACTTGACACTCCCTCCAGTAGTATGTAATGCAAACACAAACAAAACACACATTTTTGAGAACCAGAAATCAAATTCAGGCTACTTGTGGTTTGGTTTGCAATTTTTTTTTAGTCCGTCTCTAGGGCCCCCAGAGTTTCACACTGACACAAACATTCCCTTTGGACGCAAAAAGCTTGCCGACTTCTGCTTTCATGTTTTCTACCTTGTGAGAACAAGGGTAGGAAGCATAGACAAGGCAGTCCCTGACCAAAAGGTATAAAAGGCGACAGTCTTTCTCAGGAAAGTGTGTTGAGATAGCACTCCTTTGGATTCTGCTGGGTTCCTGGCCAATACAAGCCAGAACATGGGTTACAGTGCTATTAATGGGAGTACTTCTTGCATTCTTTCAGTCTCTAAGATACAGCAGAATTTAACTTTGGTCAAAAATTGGTTTTCCCTAGGGTTTTTTTTTTAAAAAAACCTATAATTGTCCTGTCAGAAATTTTTCAAGAGCAGTGATTCACTTGTAAATATTTGTTAAATATTTCTCAAGAGCAGTGTTTCACTTTCAAAAGCAGAGTGCAAGACTTAGATTAGCGACGTCACAGATCCAGAGGGGCGCAGTTGAGCGTTTTTGCACAACAACTCACATAATTTTTCCTGTGTGGGACTTCTCAAAACTTGGGTCCCCAGATGTTCATTGACTTCAATTCCCAGAAGCCCTGATCAACAGATGTATTGACTTGGGCTTTTGGGAACTGAAAAAATGAAAACTGAAGAAATGAGGGGAAAAAATGAAATGAAGTCCAAGAACATCTGGAGACCCAAGAATGATAAACACTGCATGAGTTAAAAACAACAAAAACAACCACATGTCTACAGATCTCTGTTGTGAAAGAAGAACACTGATTCACAAGTTGCACATTGTTAAGGCTGTCAAATCAATTTTAACACAAGTCCTAAGATTTCAGAGTGAACGTCCAAGACCGTGGAGTGTACCATTGATGCAAGAGGGAAAGACGCCGAATTTTAGTTCCTAGAAATGCCTTCAAGTACCAAAATTTTGGATATGTCTACGCTATTTCCGTGTGTAGTGTTTAAATGTTGTGTTGGTTGTGTCACAGCCTTGCCTTTAGCACCGCACAAGACTGATTCTATCAGGCGACAAAAATACTGACCAACGGACGCGCAAATGCTTTCGGTCATTTCTTTACCAGCATGAAAAGAATGGCACTAAATGGGATCTAAAACTCCCCAAGGATGTTAAACGCACAAAACAAGGAGAGATTTATACCGAGGAGGGAAAAACAAAACGATATTATATTTGGCTAATAAAATTACGGCAATTAAAGCCATTTCTTGGAATGCAATACTGTGTTATGCAAAAAATGCGATTAAAAGTACTTCTCAGGCAACTGATGGAACATGAATGAGTTACTGTTTGGAGCCAGGCCGTCCGGCTCAAACCTCCTGAAGTTTTGGATGGGCCAGTTATTCAAACATGTGATAGCTGAAGGGCCTTCCATCAGCCAACACAGGTTTCAAGCTTACTCGCTCCTTTCACCATGGTGTGAAAGTGTCAGATATCAAGCTGTGATGAGGTGTAAGGAGCAATCTGTCATGAGCAGCACAAGATGGCTTGTCAAAAACCTGGCCAGTTTCAAGTGTTCAACTGGCTGTGCTCAACGGCCTTGGACGTTGTCAAGGACGGCTTGGAGGAGAACGATGTTGACCGGAAAGCTTAATGAAAATATGACAGAACTCGTGAACAACATAAAATTCAGACTCAGAGAAGGAGCTTCTGGAGATCCAGATGGTTGGCTTGAGGGCTGTAGAGCAGTGGTTCCCAACATGGGGCACATGCCCCACAGGGGGTCTACAATTCCCAGATGCCTAAATCAGTACATTGGCTGATCAATGCCTTGGGGAATTGACTGAGGCTTCTGGGAATAGTCCAAAATTCAAAGGTTGGAATGAATCCAACAGCAGGACAACTGCCAATGGAGTCAACCCATCAGTTGGATACTCACCTGGAATGCAGCAAACCACATTAGCCAGTCCAGCCGATAGTGGTAGGGACTTATGAGGCAGGGTCTTCTCTTCAGGTCTCCAGGCTTACACTTAAATTCATACTCTTCCCAGATAGCCGCAGGGTCGTTTGGGTCCAGGCTAGATGTCCCTTGAATGATCACCTCGGTTCTTTCTTTAGTGATGCTGTGGAAGATGATTGGGGAGTTATTTGCCAAAAACTCTGGAGGGTTATTTCCTGATCTTACAGTGTTTCTCCATCATACATAATGTCTGGCCAGACATCCTGCTACGGTAATGGAGTAGATGGTACAGCCAGAGACTCAACGGCGAGTGTTGGGCGGTGGTCAATAACCTGACTCCTTAAAGAGGCCAACGCCTATGGGTGGATGAGCCGCTTTAGGTGGGATGGTGTCCCCCCTCAGTGGAGGAAATGCCACTGGAAACCATCCTATTGGACCCAACAGCAAAATGGACAGAGGAGGAACTCTGATTCCCAAAAGTCATGGAGATGGAAGAGGCCATGCCAGATGGACTGGGTGTGAAGGCTGACCTTGTCCATATCCTCAAGGCTGCGGCAGTCCATTGCAGTCCCGGTGTTAAATCCAGGTCTGTAGCCAGGATTCTCGATTTTGGAGGGCCAAATTTTTTCAGGAGGGGCAAAAATGTCACACATACACATATAACATTTGCATTCTGGAGTGGGTTGAGGGGGCAGGCTGTTTGCTCAGGAGCATTTCTGTCCCCCTCCCGGCTCCCCTCTGGCTACAGCCCTGGTTAAATCCTGCATGCCTCATTTCATACGTGCCGCAGGCGATGGCTCCGTGATCACAGCGCGTGGGTCACTTCATGGCAAGCTGGGATCCGCCATAAACAAATCACAATGGCTTGGGGGGAGGATGCATTCTCGGATACGAATTGCAGCCGACGCCGAAAAATCCTTTGAAGCCCCGTGAGACATCAGACGTGCAGAATAAGCCCCTATTATCCCATAATGACCAACGACAAAACAAAAGCTGGCGAATTTGCAAAAGTGTGTGTGTGTGGGGGGTAAACAAAACCTTCCGGTTTTAATCCTAAACCTTGATGGAATAGACAGGCGCAGATCAGGAAAGAGAAACTGCAGAAGACTTTGAGGGCTGCCTCCACTGTATCTTCCAATCCTGGCCTTTTGTGCAGTGCATAATCTGTTTCTACTGAAAGCAATAAAATGGAGAATTGTTCCGCTCTGAAAGATTCGAGGAGAGGCAGAAAACAATCCAGTTAAGAGTTCTTTTTTCTTGTGACGGAGTTCTCTGGGGAGGGAAATTCCTAAAATATAGGATTTATGGTGCTACGCATGGCCAACAGTCTACACCAGTGGTTCCCGACATGGGGCACACGTCCCTCAGAGGGACCTCAATTCCCAGAAGCCTAAGTCAGTCCATTGGTTGATGAGTGCTTTGGGGAATTGACTTTGGCTTCTGGGAACTGAAGTCCAAAAACTAAAGGACGCGAAACACCAGTCTAAACATCTGTCACCTGTAGCCTACACAAGCAATGAGCCTGATCCATCAAACTCAATCTCATCTTGCCTCAATTTAGTTTAGGAGTGTGTTCTTGCCCAGTGTGGGATGTCAGCAGCTAACTGCACACCCCACATAATCCAGTCACTACCTCGTGCTCAACGTCTCCAGCCAAGACTTCATGTGGCTCAGCAGGCTACGCTACGCGAGGTGGCCCGTTGACGGGTGCCTCGAAACACGCTGTAAATCCAGGACACCAAATAGCTAATAAATGTTTGTTCCTACTGTGCTGTTCGGAGGACGTCAGCCTCCACATAATCATATATTCATTATGAGCTGCACTCTTCTTTTTATTGGTTTACATAGGCTGGAATTACAGCTGTATTACAGCCGCGTTTCAGCGCATGTTCGCGGCGCGTTGGCGATTCTTGAAATAGAAACTGTTGGTTGGAAGGGCGACAAGGAAGGGAGGTGGGCGAGCCGGTGAATGAAGAACAACGCAAAGAAAACAAACCTCCCCCGTCTTGTTGTGGAAAAGCCAAAATCATCGACGGAGGTGTAAGAAAATAAAGGTGAAATGGCTCTACACTTTCCAACTCGTCACTAAAGACTCTGAACTGGTTTTGCAGAAAATATCAACCAAGTCAGACTTTTTCAACAGTAAAAGTGGAAAAAAGGCACGATACTTCCTGGGAAGGATTCAGAGAGACTAATCTGGCTATTTGCATAAACTTCAACACCTACCGATTAATGTGGGAGCGGATCCTCCTATTCCATACCTATTGAAAGAGTAAATGTTGATTCTACAGGGTGTTTCTTTTTAATACAGTAAAACCTCGAGTTACGAATGACTTGACCTATGAAAAACTCGCAATACGAAAGGAATTCTTGAGAAAAAATTGCTTTGAGATACACATTTTTTTCAAGATACGAAATTTTTAGGAGGTCTTCCAATGCTTCCCACAGTGATCGGAGGGTGTTTGGAGTATTTCCGTTCAGTTTTGGGGATTTTTCATTGCATTTTGGCACCGCCAGAAGCTTTCCTCGCAACCAGGAAGTACTGAAAATCCCCCCCCCCCGTCCCCTCAACAGCTGATAGTCGGGTACTGAGCTGGCAATTACCAGAGATGGCCACTAGAGGGTGCTGCTGTAAATGTGTCGAATATGCATTGAAAACCAAAATAATATGTTCCAAAGCTCAGAAAAAAAGCCAAATAAACTTATTTTATCTGTTCAAGTCTCTTTATAAAGTGGCCAAAATACAGCCAAAAATTCCAAAGTACACTTTATGAAGAGTTTTGGACAGGGAAAAAAAACCCTGGGGGTCCGGGCTTTTTTCCTGAGCTCTAGAATGGATTTTTTCCCCAATTATTATTATTATTATTATTTATTAAATTTAATACCCCGCCCCAATCGGGAGGACCCGACTCTGGGCGGCCCACAATCAGAATAAAAAGAATAAAACAAGAATAAAACTATCACTAAAACGTCAAAGTTAAAACAATCGAAAGATTAAAAAGATTAAAAACAACACAGGGATAGATAACAGTAAATCCCATGATCCAACCCAGGGGGGCAGTCCTTAAATGCATTCCTATGGAAAACCACATTTCAAGATAGGGATTTTTGAAGCTCAGAACAACCTCAATGAATGAATTAATTTCATATCTTGAGGTTTTACTGTATATAAATTGCACGGGTTGTTCTGTCTTCCTTATTTCTTTCCACAACATGCCATTAAAGTGTTTTAATTTTATTCTGTGATTGTTTCCCTGGGTGTAAATGCAGACGTTATATGCACGTCTGGCTGAGCTTTGAAGGGACTGAGTGTCAGGAAGGAAAACATCATAATGGAAGGAAGCACACATGCCCTTAAACGTGTGATTTGACCCCGTGAGTGTATGTTGCATGGATGCCAGGACCAAGGCCCTTCGGCCGTCAAAATCCTACCTTCCAAAGGCCCCGTAGGTGTTGACGATCCTGAGAGGGTTGAAGGATGTGTTCATGACTTGTCGAGAACTCAGTAAGTTGACCACCACTGGAACGCTGAGGAAGGCAATTAGGACCCCAAAGGATACGTTCAGGACTTTACGGATATAACAGCCTGTGGATGAGGCAAAATGGCAGCCGCAAATAAAAAAGACAGAAGACAAAAAGGATAGAACAAGGAGGAGGGGGTAGTGATTACATGCTTGGTCTATTTCAGGGAATCTCAACCTGCGGCCAATGTGGCCCACAGTACCATTTCATGTGTCCTCCACTGCCTCCATCACACCAGGAAGTGCCATGTGGTGGGCAAAATGGCCGTCCAGCCCCTGAAGCTGTCTGAGGGAGCGTAACCCGGCCCCTGGCTTTAAATGGTTGAGAACTCCTGGTCTATTTTATTATTTATTTTATTTCACTTACACCCCCACTCGTCTGGGATGCCCTCCCACTCTGGGTAGCTCATAAAACCACCATAAAACCATAGAAAACCCCACAGACACCCAGTCCAATCAGCGCCAAGGACCACTAGCCCAAGTTGCCATAATGGGAGGGTCTCCAATTTAAACGTCAACAAGCTGTCAAAGGCCTCCTCGAGAAGAAAAGTTTTCAGTTGCTTCTTAAAGGGCTCTAAAAATCAATCAAATGTAGCTCCCCAGATAAGAGCGTTCCAGGTAGCCAGGGCCACCACTGAGAAAGCCCTCCGACAGGTAACGAATTTTCTAGCAAACTTGGGAGTTGGTACTTGGGAATTGAGGTGTAAGAGAAGATCTGGTGAAGGGAGTCTGGTTTCTGAAGGGATAGATGCTCCGTGAAGTAGGAAGGTCTTTAGGACCAGTGATGGTCAACCTTGGCACTCCAGCTGTTCTTGAACTTCAATTCCCAGAAGCCCTGATGAGCAAGAATGCTGACTTGGGGTTCTGGGGATTGAAGTCCAATAACACCTGGAGTGCCAAGGTTGGCCATCACTGGTCTAGGAACATTTGTTTAACCAGCCTTAAAAGTTCTCAGGAATTAAGTTGGTAGCCCTCAATACTGTAAAACACGGGAAGATTCTCCTCCGTGGATCTGACAAATAGGCATCCTCCCTTATTAGATTAAAAGGAATTTATGGACTGAATCTTGGGAGGAGAAGAACTGATTTACCGTAGGTCAAGGGTGGTGCTTCTCCTTTGGCTTCCATGGCTTGTATCTCCAGGATTTGGGTCTTCACACTTCCTTTTTTGAAGCTAAATAAGAAGCCCAAGGAGGCGTCGTCGAAACAGGCGATGCTAGGCACAATGGTCAACCAGTTAAGGAAACTCAGGTTACCACTTATGATGAGGAGGACCTAAAGACGAAGGAAGAGGAGAGACATCGATGGGAAGGGTAGGGTTTGCAGCAAAATCCACATGAGTTGCTAGGTTTCTTTGCTGTGATAGCTGGGAATTGTGGTCTAGCAACAAAGTCTACAGCAGTGACGGCGAACCTTTTAGAGACCGAGTGCCCAAACTGCAACCCCCAAAACACTTATTTATCACAAAGTGCCAACACAGCAAGAGGGGAGGAAGGAAATGCTCCCATTGGGCTGCTGGGCAGAGGGACGGGACAAACTCTGTGCTGGGGGAGGGAGGAACACTCCCATTGGGCTGCTGGGCAGAGGGGCGGGACAAACTCTGTGCTGGGGGAGGGAGGAACACTCCCATTGGGCTGCTGGGCAGAGGGGCGGGACGAACTCTGTGCTGGGGGAGGGAGGGACACTCCCATTGGGCTGCTGGGCAGAGGGGCAGGACGAACTCTGTGCTGGGGGAGGGAGGGACACTCCCATTGGGCTGCTGGGCAGAGGGGCGGGGTGAACTCTGTGCTGGGGGAGGGAGGAAATACTCCCATTGGCAGAAGTCGAACATGAATTATTTTGTTATCGGTGTATATTGAGTATGACAATTTTAATACAGTTCCCTCCCCCGCTTTTCTTAAAATATGTGCACATTTTTTTGGCACCCTCTGTATTTACAACTCGTGACGCGAGGTAATTCTCATTAGATTTAGTGAATTTGGTTCCAAGACAACATTCTTTTAACATTAAAAACCAGGAAGGGGGGAAGGAGAGGAGATTACCAAGCAGCCTACTTCGTTAGTGTTTCTCAATTAGCTACTTTGTTAAGAACTCCCACGTCTCTTACTTAGTCACATCCGACCAAGTTTTTGCAACATCGAGGAAGTTTTAAGAAAACACTTTACTTCTTCCCTCCTAGTTAACTGGGTGGTCCACCTTATGCTTTATTGCTTGCAAGACAGACGCACAAGAATCTTATTTCTTCCTGGTGTCAGAAAGACAGACAGACAGAAAGACAGGTGTGTCTGACTCTAGAGTAAGATGCTCATCTCCGTTTACAGCCAAAGAGCCAGGGTTGTCTCCATCTGCAGACGTTTCCATGGTCATGTGGGAGGCATGACTAAAAGCACATACAGTATCAGAAAACAAAACAAAACAAAACAAATAAAATAAAATAAAATATAAAATAAAATAAAATAAAATAAAAACCACTGTAGCACTTTAAAGACTAAGTGCTATATTTTTATTGTTAGCTTTCGAGGATCAAGTCCACTTCATCAGACCATAGAATGCTATTACTTTTCCTGCCGAAGTGGTCCCTATTTATCTGCTAGATTGGCAGGAGCTGGGACAGAGACAGGCACTCATTCCATCATGCAGTACTCGGGTTTTGAACTGGTGACCTCCCGCCTCCCAGTCAGAGTCTTAACCACTTGAGCCACTGCAGTCGCATCCTCCTAATAACCAGCATTTCGTGTCCGATATTATTCAAGGTTGAAAGGATTTTTGCGGGAGAAACTCCGCTCAGGGGACGCCTGAATGAAGCTCCTTTTGTGCCCCCAACAGCTGGGACAGAGACAGGCACTCAGTCCGTCATGCAGCACCCGGGTCTTGAACTGCCGACTGGCCAGCCTTCCAGCCAACAAGGCGAGCTTCTTCACCACTGATTTCAGACCTCTTCCAGATCTACTCCTCCGCCATCAAATTTCTCACAACATTGACCCTCCCGGCGTTGAAAACAGGTTGCGGGGCCAAGGAACGCTTGCCCAGTTTTTGGGACATCTCAAGCTCGCTTCCCTCCTTTTTCCTCCCAACTAACCCTTGAATCGCAAAAATGCTTCGATTTTATTTAGACGCCGCATTAATCAACACAATTAGGCAGGAACTGCAAAGTTACAAAACTGCAGACCAGCCAACCAGCAGCGGCTCAAAGGAGGAGCCCAGTTTCTTCATATTGTTTTTTTATAAATCTAATAATGTCAGTTTTATGGATTATGACTAGAGTTTTATGAAGTGTGATATGAAATACTGTGGATTCATGGGTCTCGCTGGATTAATTTAGGGAGGGGGGAGAAAAGCAGTTTCTCTACTACTTTAACCCCCCCCCCCCCTTTCCAACCTGGACAATTATTCCTTATGTTTCTTTCCCTGCACCATAGTGAGCAAGGGGGGGGAAAAAACCCTCTCGTGCCAGAAAACCAACAGGTATTATTCCCAGACTTCTTTTACAACAACACAGAAAAGCAAAACCTAACTGCAGAGAAAGTTACAGGCATACGGTTAGGTACTAGAAGCTGGTATTTTCCTACCAGACGGTATACACCTTTCCAGAAGGAGCTAGAAAAGGGAGGGGGGGACGGACCAATGTACAAATTGTTCAAACGCTCAGTCTAGGGATGACGACGATGACGACGACGGACCACTTTGGTGGTGGTGGTGGTATCATCATCATCATCATCATCATCATCATCATCATCATCATCATCATCATCATCATTAATTATTCTGGGTTGAAAAGACTTTTTTTTTTTTGCTGGAGAAGCTCCGCTCAGGGGACGCCCCGAATGAGGCTCCTTTCGTGTCCCCAAGAGCTGGGACAGAGACGGGCACTCAATCCGTCATGCAGTACCCGGGTCTTGAACTGCTGACTTGTCGGCCTTCCAGCTAACAAGATGACCTTCTTAACCTCTGAGCCACCGCAGCCCCTAATCCAGGGATAACCATCGGTAGGTGGGCTTGAAAGACTCACGTAGACAGAATAAGAACTAGGTAGAGGAACCTTGGAAGGTGGTTAAGACGCTTAGTGGTTAAGACGCTGAGGTTGATGGCCGGCAGGTCGAAAGGTCGGCCGTTCAAGACCCAAGTCCCTGCTCTTGCTGTCTGTGCCAGCTCCTCCCAACCTAGGAGTTGTATTGTAATGTATTGTTGTTTAATTTCTATTTGTTTTGTTTTGTTGTAATAATTTTTATTAATTTTTAAAACAAATATACAAAAAAACTCAACTAATAATACAATACAATCAACACAATACAAGATAAAATAAAACAATAAAAACGAATGAAAAAAATATAAATGAAAATAAGGTACAAAATTATTATTATAATTCCCCGCTACAATTTCTCCACATATCTTCAAAACAATTAACAACACCCTGTGCTATATGCAAAGTCCTGGTAACCGCAGTTTTGTCACGATTTCTCTATTTCCAAAAACCCATATACTCTGGTACTGGTTTAACACCTTTAAATTCAACCAAGGTATGCTCTACAAAGCTCTCCATATGCTCTCCATATCTCCCAAAACTTATTTTCCACAATTATAGAATAAAATTATAGAAGTATAAAAAGAATGTAAGAAATTGCAAGTAAATAAACAGGTGGGAAAGGTAACAGTTTTTAATGTGCTCCGGCATCTAATCATGCCTACCACACAACTATGGAAACATCTGCAGGTGCAGACAGCGCTGGCTCATTGGCTATAAACAGAGATGAGCACTGACCCCTAGAGTTGGATAGAACATGTATGACCTTACTAAGGGAGCACTGGTGAAGACACCGAACTTCATGACCGGTAGGTCAGCAGTTTGAGACCCGAGTGCTCCACGACGGAGTGCGCGTCTGTCGTCTTGTCCCAGCTCCTGACAACCTAGCCGTTGGAAAGCAAGAAATTGCAAGTAGAGAGGTAGGGACCACTTCGATGGGAAAGGTAAACCGCATTCCGGTGTCTAGTCATGGTGGCCACATGTCTACGGAAGCAAATGGCGCTGGCTCTTTGGATATAAAGAGAGATGAGCACTGTACCCTAGAGTCGGATATGGCTGGCTTTCGAACAAGGGTGATTTTTGCCAACAGTTTCAAAAGGGATGGCCGTTTTGTCTCTCAAATGTTGTGGGGGGGGGCAGGCCAGATCTGGCCCACAGGCCTTAGGTTGGGAACCTCTGGTTTAACCCCTTTCTCCAATGCCATGGGTTTTAAATAAGAAACACACATGTTCCTCTCGCTGTGAAGAGACGTTCATCTCACTGGTGTCTAATAATGCTGGACTCGTATCTAAATGTGGGACACGGATCTTTTAAATGCGCCCACATTGCCATGCTTTCCTTTTGAAGAGAGACCATTCTGTTCAGGCGGGACAGATGGGGGGGGGGGACAAAGGAGAAAGCAGGAATTGCTAAATATTTCTGGCCCGCCGCAATGTTCCCCTCCATCACATTAAGGAGATGGGACGCACCCACCCTTCTTGCGTGTGGTTTTCCACAAAGCCAAGCAGCACAAATTGTTTCGACAGCTACAAAGAACCCGAAGGATTGTGCAAAGCCGGCGTGTTTGTGGAGACGCGCCAAAAGGGAAAGAGGCGAGTCCAACATGGATGGGGTACAACCGGCGGCCCCTTGACTCAAGCGATATTGGACTGATTTGAGTTCAGGAAGTCACCCACCCAAAATTAAGACACAACAAAAGGTACTGGTTCAATTACAGTCTTAAACAGGGGTGCCCAAACTCTTCGGGCTATGGGCCAGTCATGTGGTTCAGCGGGCCGGTCACATGGTTCAGTGGGCCAGTCACATGGTTCCTCCCACTGGAAGCGGAATGAAAAACAAGCCTTGCAAACTGTTTTGCAAAAGGATGAGATAGATTTTAAGCTGCCATTTCCTCTTTAAAACTACGGCCCACAGGCCAGATCTGGCCCCTGACACCACTTCATCCACGCCACCCTCATCGCTCCCAGAAGCAGAAGAATATCCTGCAGCCTCCTATGAATCATGAGAGATTTGGGGGGTGTAAAGGAAAGGTCACCTTTGCTCAAAAGCCAGTCCTATCTGACTCTAGGGTTCAGTGCTCATCTCCATTTATAGCCAAAGAGCCAGCATTGACTCTGTCAGCAGATGTTTCCATGGTCACATGGCAGGCATGACTAGATGCTGGAGTGAACGCAACCCTGTTTACCTTCCCACTGAAGTGCTCCCTATTTATCTCCTTGCAATTTCTTGCTTTCGACCTGCTAGGTTGGCAGGAGCTGGGACAGAACACAGGAGCTCACTCCGTCACATAGCACTCAGGTCTTGAACTGCTGACCTGCCAACCTTCCAGTTGTCAAGTTCAGCGTCTTAACCACCGAGCCACCACAGTCCCCTTGGGGTGTACACATTGGGGTGTACACACTGTTTAATTTAATCAGCGGGCAAGGGGTGCCTGCACTTATTTTAGCACATCTCCCGCACATGGCCAGACATAAAACCCATAACAAAAGAAAGCATGCAACAGTGAAAAGACCTTGCACCAGGGATGGGACGCAGCAAAACACAAAGCAAAACAAATTGGGGATCCATAAGAGACAGACTCCAGATGTGGCGAGGTTAGCCAAGAAGGAAAGAGGATGTGTTTTTGGTAAAAAAATATTCCCTGCAGCATTTTTAATTTACTTCAGGTTCCAGACGCATGGAGCAATCACAGGTGGAGCATGAAGGCTGGCCAGGCGCATGACGTTGAGAAGTTTGAAGCTGCTCGACCATCCCAGGGAGCTCTGCCTGGCAAGAGCGATTTCTTCCATTCAAACATCCACTCCCTTTGCAAGGAAAGCGGAGATGAAGTACTTGGACTTCAAATCCCAGAAGCCCAAGTCAGCACTCCTGTCCATCAGGGCTTCTGGGAATTGAAGTCCAAGAACAGTTGGAGTGCCAAGGTTCACCTTCACTGGTCCAGGAGATAATCTTGATGGAAACCCTGGGTTACTATTGGCAATACTGGATAAGATGAGCAAAGGCTTTTGGTTCAAGGAAAGACAACTTCCTATGTTTGTATAGGTCGCCCTTGCTCAAAAGCCAGTCGTGTCTGACTCTAGGGTTCAGTACCCATCTCTGTTTTGCACGGAACGCTGTTCCCTTTCCAGCTGAAGCGGCACCTATTTATCTACTTGCAATTTGTTGCTTTCTAGCTGCTAGGTTGGTAGGAGATGGGACAGAAATGGGCAGGGGTGTGCCGGGCACCACGGAAGGGCTGTGGACAGGGGCGAGGGGTGGAGACCAAGCTTGGAAAGATGTTGCCTAAGCATGAGTTTGGTTCTACAATCGGCTTCTGGTTTCACTCTTCTCACGGTTCCTTTTGCAGGCTGAGTTGTGGATATGAATGAGGATAAATTAACCTGGAAACCTCCATAGCCAAACCTGACTGACTCGCAAGAAGCTTTTTGACCTTCTCTCTTCCTCTAGTAAGTAGTGCAAGAAGCTTAGGTTTCCTGAAGTTGATGTTCAAAACATCTGGAGAACTACCTCCCCAGAAGTCATGGACTATCTCTTAGGAACCACCCTTCCCGTTATGAACCTATATTGTTTTAAACATCTGGAAAAGGCTGACTTGAGGATATCATAGCCCACAGGGGTATTTCTCCTGGACATATAAAAATAGGCTTTCCTCCCCTTCCGTGTTGCTTCCCAATTCTAGAATGTACTCCCTCTCAAGTTACAACTCCGCCATTCAGAGATGTTACTCAGAATTGTTATGATCAGAAATATGCAGACATATCACCATCTTCCATCTCATGCTTTCAGACTGCTAGGTTGGCAGGAGCTGGGACAGAGACGGGAGCTCGCTCCGCCGTGCAGCACTCGGGTCTCAAACTGCTGACCTGACGACCTTCCAGGCATCACGTTCAGCGTCTTAACCACTAAGCCACCACAATCCCCTTGCTGAGTTTTCCATGGTTTCATTAATACTACACTTGGCCAAGGTCAAGAAGCCTTTTGGATACATTTTTTAATGATATATTTTAACTACATTTTAAGCACTGACATTTTATAATTTTTTCCTCTCAATTTACTGTGCTGGTCATAGACCAGGAGCGCCCAAACTTTTCAGGCCACGGGCCAGACACGTGGTTCAGCGGGCCAGTCACGTGGTTACTCCCACTGGAAGCGGGAGTAAAACACGCCTTGCCATCCGTTTTGCAATGGGATGAGATAGATTCTAGGCTGCCATTTTCTCTGCTAAAAACCAGGGGTGCCCAAACTATGGGCTGGATACGGCCCCCTGACACTGATTCACCACACAGCCATCATTCCCAGAAGCAGAAGTAAGATGTGCCCATGCTTATTTCATACGGGCAAGTTTTACTTCCGATACCAGGAGCGACGAGGGTGGCTGGATCCTATTGTAGACTGCAATAAAGCAATGTATTGGTTTGGTTTCATTTATGGTTGGCTCATTTTATTTACACTCACCGGAGACCATTGTGGTGGTATTTGGACAAAAAGAGGCATATACAGCCAAACCTCGCATAACGAGCATTTCGCTTAGCGAAAAACTCGCATAACGAGCAAGTTTTTCGCTAAGCGGTCTGACTCGCATAACGAATTTTTCGCTATGCGAGTCGGACTTTTCCCTATGGAAAAACTCGCATAACGAGCGTTTCTATGGAGAAAACTCGCATAACGAATTTTTTTCGCTATGTGAGTTTTCCCCATAGAAACGCTCGTTCTGTGAGTTTTTCCATAGGGAAAACTCTGACTCGCATAGCGGAAAATTCGTTATGCTAGTCAGACTTGCACGGCGAATTTTTCGCATAGCGAGCAACCTCTCAGAACGCATTAAATTCGTCCTGCGAGGTATGAGTGTACAAGTTAGTAATCTTAAAAAAAAAAAAAACTAACACACACACACCTTTCTTGCGTATTATTTGAACCCTCCACCCCACCTGACAGTTGCCATCCATTTTGCTGATTTTCACACTACGAGGGGTTGACGTCCCCAAGTGGGGTTCACGTCAAGGCTAGGCATCCAGCCGGTGGAAGACCCAAGCCGAAGAGGAAGTCCACGTTACAGACACTTATTTCATCTGGACTTCAGAGAAGAGGTGTTTATATCCCCGATTTATTTTTTAGGGCCCCGTTGGGGAACCAGGTTTCTGATGCTTTTCCCCTTCCTTCGGAATATCGTTTACTCTCCAAAGCCGGAAGAAACAGCGAAGGCTTCTGGCAGACGTTTCCTCCTATAACACGTCTTGACGGCCAGAACTTTTGAAGCTCCCGCAGGTATTGGAAACTTGAGAAAAATGGGAAGTTAAAAACACCTTCGGCCGCATCTCTCACTACGTGGGGCAAAGGGGGAAACCGAGTGACTCGGCTCGAACCTAAAAGGGCCATTTGAAATATCGATTAGCCGGCTTTTCAACACACTAAAGAGAAATAAAAGACATTTAAAAGGAAAGGTCGCCCTTGCTCGAAAGCCAGTCGGATCCAACTCTAGGGTTCAGTGCTCATCTCTGTTTATAGCCAAAGACCCCGCGCTGTCTGTGTCTGAAGACATTTCCATGAACATGTGGCAGACATGAATAAACACCAGAGTGTACAGAACGCTGTTTCCCTTCCCACTCAAGTGGTCCCTATGCCGACGTTCCCGTGTGACTAAACACTCAAGTGTACGGAATGCTGTTACCTATCCCGCCGAAGTGGCACCTGTTTATCTACTTGCCATTTCGTTAGTTCGAACTGCTGGGCTAGGACAGACGACGGGTGCTCGCTCCATCACGCGGCTCTCCGGTCTCGAACTGCTGACCTGCCAACCTTCCAGTCGTCAAGCCCAGCGTCTTAACCACTAAGCCACTGCAGTCCCTTAAAAAGAAATGGGGAATGGGGCACAACGGAGAAAGAAAGAGTAGGAAGGAAAACTAAATGGAAATAAACAGTGGATAAACTTTAATAGGAACTTGACCCCTTAATTTGGGGGCAACTGATATTATGGTGCCGGTTTTGTAACAGGTTTTTACACCGGGAAACCAGTTTGGAGTAGCAGGTAAAGTGCTCAGTCAATTCAATTTATTGTTACAGTCAAAGACCAGCATAAAAAACAAAGCATCCAAAACATGGTTGACCAAACTATAGCAGGACTACAAAGGAGACTTTTGAATGCTCTAATCAGACTCAAGCAGTAGGATTCAACTAAAATCACATTACAGTATATGCAATTATATTAAAAATATGATATAGAAGGATGTGATGTAAAATGTAATATCTACTAAAATTACAATGTGTAAAAATGCTAAGACAATGTTAATAAAAAATTGTCTTATGCTCAGTCTTATGTTCAAGTGTAAAATTTGTCTTTTAGCATCCAGAGACTCTAGATTCGACTCACCACTTCTTCTGCTGTATCCGAATCAGAATACAGTAATACCTCGGATAACGTTTACCTCGGATAACTCTAAAATCGCGTAACGATTGGATCGAATAACGTTAAGGTCCTATGGGATGGATCGGATAACAACCGCTAAAGCCTGTGCAGTTACAATGTATCTCTAGGGAGCGTTACCGTTATCCGATCCATCCCATAGGATTTTAACATGGATCGGATAACACTAAAAATCGGATAACACCAAGACTTGTGGAACCAAGTCTTAGCGTTATCCGAGGTATTACTGTATTGGTGTTTATCATGGCGGTCAGCCATGAAGACTATCCTGAGAATGTAAAACCAGTGGTCTTTCATCTGCCTTCCGCATCGCAACACCACCCACCGACCCACACTCCGTACCACTGATCCAGTTCTGCGCATCACTTTCTGGTCCTGAGCCCTTTTGGCACACAAAATCCACATCAGCCCCAGGCCAGGATAGATGAAACTGCCGCCCTCCATCAAGAAGGATTCAAGTGGGATTTAATCCATTGGCGACCATTATCCTTCTCTGTGGATTTGGTCACCCTAGGCTATGGATTCTCAACCTGCGGCCCATTGGCCAGATGTGGCCCATGGTACCATTTCATGTGCCCCACCACCACCTCCACCACACCAGGAAGTGCCATGCGGTGGAGGAAGGGCAAAATGGCCATCTGGCCCCCGAAGCTGTCTGAGGGGGCATGACCCAGCCCTAGGCTTTAAAAGGTTGAGAACTCCTCTCCTAGGTCACCAGTCCTCAAGGTGGTCAGGTTAGTTAACCACCACCCGATATTTGGCATTGAGTCGCTGGCAGTAGGGTTTACACTATTACCATAGCAAGATAACCTGGCCGGACTATAACGGTGACACACATTCCTCCATAATTCCCCAAGCCAGTGAAGTAGACCACCATCAACTGGAGAGATGGACCCAGAACGTCTTAAGTTCTAGCCCAACAACTGAACCCCAACATTGCCCTGACTCTTGAAAGAACATATTGAGATGCAGAAACAGCCCTGTTTTAGATCTAGACCAGACTTTCCCCTTGTAAAGTCTCATTTTTTCCAACAGACGTGCCGTTATGATTAATTGTCCGACTGCCCCGAGCTACGGTTGAGGGCCATCCCACCTTTCTGGAGAGGCCAAAGGCTCCCGTTCAATTCGACTCTTTCCAATTAATCAGGCTCACGTCATGATTAAAAAGGTATGACTCACTTCCCTGTGGTTAGATGAGCTCTGAAGCAAACAAGGCAATCTATTTCCAGGCGGCGCGCACACGACGGCCCGGCCCGTTTAAAATAAATAACCTCCCCCCCAAAAAAACGCTGCGTTCAAGTAGCCGAAACGTCCCCACCTCGAGAACTAATTCAGGCTTCCTTCGAATTATTTTTCTAAGTAATATAACAATTTGTTTTTCATTAGAGCTTGTCAAAAGCCAGGACTGGGTTTATTTTGAGAGAAACCAGCAACTTTCGGGGAGGTGGTGGTGGTGGTGGTGCGCGCCCGGTGGGGAAAGCGTTCAGTCCGGTTTGAACGATGCCCCAAAGGGCTCCTCCAGCCACAGTCAAAACAGAGTTTACGGCACCAGGTCCGGGAGGCACTTTCTTTTGCATGAGTGAAAAAACAAATTAAAAGGAGGAAAGAAACCCCCCAACTTGGAGGTAATTAAAGGTGCTCCGTAGGCGGACAGGAGGGGGGTGTCGTCCCCATCCCCCAAACCTGCCTCCGTGTTCCGGCTACTGCAAAATCCAACCGGCTCACTGTGGAACTAGTAGCAGGCTGTAGTTCACGGATCCTCAAACTGCGGCCCACAGGCCAGATGTGGCCCACGGCACAATTTCATGTGTGTGTCGTCCCCCCCCCCCCCCCGCTGACTCGACCACACCAGGAAGTGCCGTGTGGTGGAGAACAGGCAAAATGGCCGCCCGGCCCCCGAAGCTGTCTGAGGGAGCGTGACCTGGCCCCCGGCTTTAAAAGGTTGAGAACTCCAGGTCTACTTAGACCTGAACAAAGGCAAGCAGTGTTCAGTAGCCACTGAAGACTCAAACTGTAGCCTGTCAATGCCCCGTAGTGAAAATACAACTTTCTATAAAACTCAGGAGCTCAACGGAAGAGGTGGTGAAAGTACGGTCAATGGACCACATAGAAACCCCAAGTTAACCCTCCTCTGGTACCCATCTGAACTGATTATTATTATTATTATGGCCATAAACATAAGATCTTTGTCCTCTCCTACACCCACTTTCAGACTGAGGAGGGTTCATCTCCACTGAAGAATCATAGAAGAACTGTGCTGCCCATTTCTCGTTGTTAGAAATCCTGCCTGGCTCCTTTTTGCCTCGAATAGGGTGTGTTTTCAGGGTCCTCGATTGCGGTGCTTTCTGGCTATTGTAAAGTTTGGTGATGATTTTATTGGGAGTTTTATTGTGCGTAATTTTTAAAAAATTAGTAATTCTTGATCGTTGTATTGCTGCTTTTATGATGTTAGCCCCCCTGAGGAGGGATGATTGCCCCCCCCCGGGGCAGGATATAAGTATAGATAGATAGATAGATAGATAGATAGATAGATAGATAGATAGATAGATAGATAGATAGATAGATAGATAGATAGATAGATAGATAGATAGATAGATAGATAGATAGATAGATAGATAGATAGATAGATAGATAGATGGACGGACGGACCGATAGATAGATAGATAGATATATATATATATAGATAGATAGATAGATAGATAGATAGATAGATAGATAGATAGATAGATAGATAGATAGATAGATAGATAGATAGACGGACGGACCGATAGATAGATAGATAGATAGATAGATAGATAGATAGATAGATAGATAGATAGATAGATAGATAGATAGATAGATAGATAGATAGATAGAGTTAAACCTCGCATAAAGAGCACCTCGCTTAAACAGCAGGATTTTCTCTGAATGTTCGCTTCACTTAACAAATAAAACCAACCAAAACCTCGCGTAACAAATAAATCGGAGTTCGCAATCCCTCCCACAATTAGTCACTTACAATGGTGTTTCACTTAAAGAGCAAACTCGCTTAAAGAGCAATCCTGTGGAACGCATTATGCTCTTTAAGCGAGGTACAAATGTACCTGAAAGATGGTCATAAAGAGGAAGGGAAGGATCTGTTCTCCTTCAACCCAGATTGCAGGACGCGTAATAAAGGACTCACACTAAAGGAATCCAGATTTAGGCTGAATATTGGGGCATACTTCTTAATGGTTAGAGCAGTACAACAGTGGAACCAACTGCCCCGAGAGGTGGTTGGCACTCCCAACACTGGAAGCATTCAAGAGAGAATTGGACTTCTTAAATACCTCACATACCTTGAAAACCATATTAGGGTCGCCATAAATCAGTTCTGATGTGACAGCCCATAACAAAGTCTAGCCACAACATGTCAGTCTATGCAGAATCAGGACCCTGGACAGCTCCCCATAGGACCTGATGGCTAAACCCTGCAAAGATGTTCCCCTAAGGCAGGGGTCTGCAAACTTGGCTCTCCAGGTGTTCTTGGACTTCAATTCCCAGAAGCTCTGATCAGCAGGATTGCTGACTTGGGCTTCTGGGAATTGAAGTCCAAAACATCTGGAGAGCCAAACTTGAGGACCTTTCCCCAAAGCAATCAACTCCATTCAAAGTTGGATGCACGGTTGTTTATTTCTGATTGGATCCAGCAGCTTGGAGAAGCCTATGCTACTTATTTTAAAAGGCAGATTGGAAATGCTTGGTTTCTTCAATGTGAAGGAAATGGGAATTTTTATGGAGAACTTATGTTCTGAGCCTTCTCAAGATGGGAAGACCCATAAAATAGGCCAAGGGCTTTTTACCTTCCCACACACGTGGGCTAGCTTACGTATTCTCATACATGCCTCTCCCAGTTGAGCTGTTAACATTCATTCCAAGGTCATTCCCTCGGCTTAAAACGGAGATGTTCACAACGCAACACACAACATCCTTTAAGTGGTGAAGAAGAGAATCTACGTACCCAACACTGCTGTTAAAAATAGGATTACAGGATTAACCAACAGAACTAAAACAATGTCATTGTTTGGAATTCGTTCAAATAAAACAGGAATTGTCAGCCTACGGCCCACGGGCCGGACCTGGCCCCCAAAGCCTTTTCATCCGCCCCCGACGTCCTTCTCATTCCTGCCGCTGCCTGGAAGTGCCAAAAACCAGCAAAAACGCACGCTTTCAGCAAGTTACTGTGTGAAATCTTACGAGAACTCGCTGAAATCTCATGAGGACTTGCTGAAATCTCACAAGGACTTGGCGAAATCTCACGAGAACTTGCCAAAAACACATCTTTTCACACAGGAACTCTGTGCTGGGATGACGGTGCGCATGCCCACAGAGAGGGTTCTGAGTGCCCCCTCTGGCATACACGCCATAGGTTCACCACCACTGATCTACACATTCAGCAGAAACGATGCTGAATTTTGCGTTCGTCTTAGGTCAACAGTTCGATTCCCGAGTACTGCAGGACGGAATGAGCTCCCGTCTTTGTCCCAGCTCCTGCCGACCTATCGGTTTGAAAGCAACAAATTGCAACTAGATAAACAGGGACTACTTCAGTGGGGAGGTTAAACAGTCATGGCTGCCACATGACCACGGAAATGTCTGCAGAAGTAGACAACGCTGGCTCTTTGGCTTTGAAACAGAGATGAGCACTGAACCCTAGAGTCAGATACGACTGGCTTTCAGGAAAGGGAAAACTTTGCCTTTACCTTTACATGGGGAGAGATTTGCAAAATTGAGCAATTAAGAGGAAGGGTGCAAATTCACAACATATCCTTCTCCAACTTTCTCTAGACCTGCAGCTCGACCTGGGGAAAACGTAGTTAACCGAGGCTAGCCACCATGACTCCAATAACAATTATAAAAATGTCTCATAAAACCTTGCAGGTAAGGTCAATTAAAATCTTGAAAAGCAGAATTAAGTGGGGGATATTGACGTTAAACTTTACGGTTTCCTCTGCAGCGCCCGTAAAAGCAGAAGCAGCGCCCGTAAAAGTCATTTCGAATGAAGGAGAGAACAGAAATTTTAAATAAACAGAAATGTAAAGGTTGTGCGTGTGTCTGAATCCTCCAACAGCCGACACGTTACCCCTCAGACTCGGTCGCCTTCCTTCGGCCCCGTTGGGAGAGAAAGTCTGTCAGTTAATTACATACTGGCCGTAAAATGCCAATTAAAAGGCAATAAGATGAAGGCATTTAACAATAGGTTATTATGAGTCAGTTACTGTGCAAAGTTTCCTTTTTCAAACTTGAGTAGCTACCTGGTTAGGACTCCCGTCAAGATTTCCCCTTCATTTTTACAGCAAACCATTGCATTGAAAGTTAGAGGATTTTTTTAACGCATTGTTTTAAAATGTTGTCCAGTGACTGAATGTTCAGAGAATGCCAGCAGATTGTTATCAAAAGGAGTCATTCTTCAATATCATGAGAATGTAAGTATTTTGTACACCCGGGTCCCACTTTTAGCTGCTAAAAACTCCAATCGGAAGTCCAATTTCTCTATTTTAAAAAAATAAATCTTAGAAATAAGGTTTGTTTCCATCTCAAGAAATAAGGTTTGCTTATATGGCTAAGGAATGAAGGTATAATGAACGGTTTCTTAATATACAGGGTCTCCCAAAAGTCCCCATTCATAGGCAATATCCATCCATCCGTCTGTCTGTCTGTCTGTCCGTCCATCCGTCCGTCCATCCGTCCGTCCGTCCGTCCGTCTATCTATCCATTCACCCATATCTACCTACCTACCTACCTATCAGAAGCGAAGGACTGACTATCTATCTATCTATCTATCTGTCTATCTGTCTGTCTGTCTGTCTGTCTGTCTATCTATCTATCTATCTATCTATCTATCTATCTATCTATCTATCTATCTATCTATCCATCCATCCATCCATCCATCCATCCATCCATCCATCCATCCATCCATCCATCCATCCATCCATCCATCCATCCATCCATCCATCCATCCATCCATCCATCTATCTATCTATTTATAACAGTTGCAGCCACTACTATGCCAGCTGAATCACATCCCCTGGTGGCATGCATGTTCCAGCAGCGGCCGGGCCCGTCTGGGCCAGTCAGTGAGCTGAGGTCTATAAGGCGAGATGGACCAAGGGCTTGCCTCTAGTACACAACCATCTTATTGGATAGTAGAACTAGACCATAACGAGTCTGTTTTGAGCCAAAGATACTCATCTTTGATAGGCACCGCTGTGTTAATAAACTGGACAATTGTTGCTACATTTGTCGACAATATACCCCACGTGATCAAGACAAGAACCTAACCAAGAGGGTGAGGTTCACTAACTTAAGATCCTGACATCCCAGGCAGAATCGGACTTCAGATATGGATTCGGCACATTTGATTTAGTATAGGACACATGGATTAGACCAAGTAGCAGACAATGTTTTTTTTAATTTTTTAATTTAATTTAATTTTATCATGGTGCAGTGTACAACAAGGGTACACTTATAGGCTGGCTGCCCCAGTCAAGATGAGATGTTTCCAGGGGGGGATTTCTCAGACATACCCCCACTCACACATTTAGTACTTTAGGGAGAAGAACCCCCCCCCGCCGGAATTTTAATGCTTTACCAACCGAGCTTATAACAACTTGTTCACCCGTTTATATGCCATGTGTACTTCCCATAAAAACTCAGAGCTCCTACTGCTCAGTTGATGGGCGACGCCGAAGGCCTTGAGTCACAAACACAGGGGAGAAGCAGGAATAGGCTTACTGTCTTAATTAAGGATGATTTATAGCAGGGATTCTCAACCTGTGGGCCGGATGCGGCCTGCAGCACCATTTCATTGGCCCACCACCGCCTCCAAGACACCAGGAAGTGCCATGTGATGGAGGAAGGGCAAAATGGCTGTCTGGCCCTCGAAGCTGTCCGAGGGAGCGTGACGCAATGGCTCCCCCGGCTTTAAAAGGTCAAGAACGCCTGATTTAGAGTATTTTTAAAAAATCCAATCCACGCAAGGTTGAGGGAGTAAAAGAGGAACGGAAAGACAAAAACCAAGAAAATTGATATGCGGTGAAAGTTAATCGAGGGGGAAAGCATCTCCACACAGACTCCGTTCTAGCAACAGAGCTGTTACATTGGCCGTTTCCACACACATACTTTGGGTGCATTCGTAGAGTCACAACAGGTCAGAATCTGGCCCTTTTGCGGATCAGCAAAAGGGTGTTTGCGTGTCTGTACTTTGTTGAGCATGAGGCTAGAAGCCAGCCACCCGGCTTGGCTTCCCTCCCCAAGACAGAGGTAATAACCCGTTCTGAGATAATTTCTCTCATTTGTCATGGCAGAAAGAAGCTGGGACTCTGGTCTCCGACTAGCTTCGGATGTCTCCCACCTACCGCAAGTCAGGGGAAGGGGGGGTTTCCACAGAAGCAGCCTGGGTTTGATTCCCCCAAAGGCCTCCTAAATTTCACGGAGGAACAAGAATAAACACTGGGGCCCTCATCTTTCTCTTAGTCATCATCATCGTCTTCATTTAGCTTGCCATCCCTTTCCTCCTCAACGCCCTCTACCCAAGGGACTCAATGGTCCTTGGGAGAAAATATTCGGAAAGGCTGAAAAGTTCCTTTTTTGGAATCGCAACTCCTAAAATATCCATCTGCCCAGGTTATCCTGTTATGGTAATAGAGTAGACCGGGGTTTCTCAACCTTGGCGTTCCACTCCTGCTGATCAGGGATTCTGGAGAATTGAAGTCCAAGAACATCTGAGGGCCCAAGTTGAGAACCTATGGAGTAGACCAGTGATGGCAAACCTTGGCACTCAAGGTGATTTTGAACTTCAATTCCCAGAAGTCCTGATCAGCAGGAGTACTGACTTGGGCTTCTGGGAATTGAAGTCCAAGAACAGCTGGAGTGCCAAGGTTCGCCATCATGAGAGTAGACCATACTGCCAGGGACTCAACACCAATCATCAGGCAGCAGTTAGCTAACCTGACAACCCTGAGGACTAACATCCTTGGATACTAAAGTCCACAGGGAAGGGTGATGGTCCCGAAGTGGATTGAATCCCACTTGACTCCATCTTGATGGAGGGCAACAGCTTCATCAAAACTGGCCTGGGGCTGATGAGGAGGACTTTGTGTGTGAAAAGGGCTCAAGACCAGAAAGTGACCAGCAGAACTAGATCAGTGGTATGGATGTCACACTGTAATACGGAAGGCAGTTGGAAGGTCATAGCATTATATTTTCAGGGCAATCTTCATGGCTGATCGCCATGAGGAGAGCCAATATTTGGAATTGGATAGGACACTTGAAGGAGATGAAGAATCTCAAGGGCACAGCATCTGGGTGACTAGGATGTCCTAACCCAAAAGAAGAGACTTTCCTGAGTGCCTTAGAGCAGCTACCAAAGAGATGGCTTCAACAATGGGACTCTCAAGTCAGATGAAAGAGCCACCTGTTCTTTGCCAACCTTTGAGTTTGGACAACCATACTAGTTGGTCGAACATGAAAGGGTGACGGTGAAAACCAAGGGGGCCTGAAGAAACGGCAAGCTCTCCAGTTGAAGAGGCGCAATCTCACCTGGAAAAGGATCTGAAGGACACCATGGGTGATAGTCAGTCGTCTCCCCAGGAAGAGAAAGAACGGCACCACCAGCTCGACGAAGTGGTTGAAGAGCGTCTCAAACTGGTGGAACCACACGGGTGACCGGTGCATGTAGTAGGCCACCGGGTTGGGTACAGGCTGGGTCTGAAAGAAAGGCAAGAGAGAGAAGGTCCATCAGGAAAAGAGGTGCCTTCCTAAACTGGGGCCATGAGAGATTTTTGGTGCATGATGCGTTACTGCTCCCCCCCCCCTTGGAATGCGCCCAGATGGTGCCAAATATGACAGAGAAAACCAGCACAAATGTGGATATCCTACTTCTTGCTTGAGGAAGATTAGCTTCTGATCTGTAGACTGCTGCCCTTTTGGGGTCACTCAACAAGCGACCAGCCCTAGTAGCTTCTCTGGTGACCTCTCCAGTCACCATCCTACCAGTCGGTTTTTGTCCCTGATTCAAGAGGCTGGTAGTGGTTTGGTCTCTTGACACCTGAAGGGGTGGTGGTGGTAGAAGGAGGAGCAGGAGTATAGAAATTCAATGAATAATTAAAACAAATAAATACCCAAGACTCATTGGAGTCCCTTACTTTCAGCCTTTACAACAAACCGAACAATTTAGGACAGGGGTTCCCAGACTTTTCGGGCTGTGGGCCAGTCACGTGGTTGAGCATGCCGGTCACATGCCTGAGCATCCCAGTCACGTGGTTCCTCCCACCTGGAAGCAGAAATAAAACATGCAGGTCCCAAACGTACCTCACACAGGTGCATTTTACTTCCGCTTCCTGGAACGGCGAGGGTGGCATGGGCCAGTATAATTGATGCCCACAGGCCATAGATTGGGCATTCCTGATTTAGGGCCATGCTCTCTGTGGGATTGCTTCTTGCTGAATCTCTGTGATGCATTACTAGAGGTGACCACTAGAGGTCAACATCTACAATGTACAATATAAGGTTTGCTGTTATCTGCAGTTTCCGGCATCTGCGGTAGGTCTTGAAACATAACCCTCTGTGGATACAAGAAGTAACCTGTACATTATTTTACAGCAGGGGAAAGTCACAGGAACTGTTACCTCCTCTGAAGGGTGGTGATAAAAAGGAAACTGTAGTTTCAGGATGTGTACACACACACACACACACACACACACCTCATGAACCAACAATGCAGAAGTGTATCACGGCCAGCATTCGAGAACTCTCTCACGAATCACAACTGCAGAACAATTAGCAAGAAATCAATGCAGAGAACAATTCGTCTTAGCCGATCTAACACAGGCTACACGCATTAGCATTATATTAGCGTTATATATTGCATTTAATATCCCGCCCATCTGGGATATTCTCCCACTCTGAGCGGCGCACGACATAATCGTAATAATAATAAAAAAATCTTCACAATAATATATGAGAGCAAAACAAGGGATAACAAGGGCACAGCCATGATAATCGAAGGAGACAGAATTCATCTTTAAATTGTTTGCAGCTTTTTTCGGGGGGAATGTATCCCCAAAATTAAACAGACTACACACACACGTACACAGCAAAGGGAATAAGATTATGCTCTGCATAAGAAGTGGTTTTTGGATGCTGCAGCCGGCGGCCGTAACTAACACAGTTCCTCACCAGGAAAGCTGGAATTAATCAGAGTGTTGTTGTATACGGGCATTTGGAGCAGGCTGGAATCCCCTCTGGGACAGAAGACCGCATCCTTCCTTCCGCTGACTGGAGGGGGGCAGGATGGAACAAGCCAAGAGGTCACGGGGCTTTCGCCAAGACCCTACATCCAGGGGCCGAGGGGTCAGGGGAATTCCTACATCCGGGGGTCAGAGAGCTGGTCAGGTCCTCGCCTAGTGGAAGATGGTTTGAGTTAAGGCTGGACGTCGGACGCTCGGAGGGAGAGGCAGGGCTGGGAGTTTCCGACGTGGAAATCCAGATCCCCATCGATATTAATACGGCAGCAAAATGCTTTCACTTTCTCCACCTTCCCCTCACCGTCATGCCAGGGGCCACGGCAGGATGGACTCAGGATCCGTCCCAGTTCCACAAGGCTAAACCTATTTGCCAACCCCAGTATGCTTTATTAGGAGGCTGCGGTGGCTCGGTGGCTAATAAGCTCGCCTTATTAGCTGGAAGGCCGGCAAGTCGGCAGTTCGAGACCCGAGTACTGCAGGACGGAATGAGCGCCCATCTCTGCCCCAGCTCCTGCCAACCTAGCAGTGCGAAAGCAAGAAATTGCAAGTAGATCAACAGGGACCACTTGGGTGGGAACACGATCTCGGGGACATGAAAGGAGCCTCATTCGGGCGTCCCCCGAGCGGAGTTTCTCCCACGAAAATCCTTTCAACCCAGAATAAATTTCTGACACAAAATTGTTATTATTATCCTTTATTAACTGATTAGTCAATCTGACCATATCAAGTTAAAATGTGGTAAAATACATTTGATAAAATGTGATTACTTAAGTAAAGGTAACGGTTGCCCTTGTTCGAAAGCCAGTTGTATCCAACTCTAGGGTTCAGTGCTCATCTCTGTTTACAGTCCAAGTGCTGTCTGAATCTGCAGACGTTTCCATGGTCATCTGGCAGGCAGGACTAGACACCAGAGTGGACGGAACGCTGTTTACCTTCCCACCGAAGTGGTACCTATTTATCCACTTGCAAATTCTCATTTTCGAACTGCTAGGTTGGCAGGAGCTGGGACAAAGACAGGAGCTCACTCCAGCATGGAGCACTTGGGTTTCGAACTGCCGGCCTTCCAGTCGTCAAGTTCAGCGTCTTAACCATTAAGTCACTGCACTCCCAGAGGTTAAAAGGAGAATGATACGATAACAATCAAGTGAGATATAAAATTCACTCAATAAAGTTATCAATAAAATTCATCACCTTTGCATGGAACCCCTACCCGGCATCTACCCGTGCCTACCACATGACCATGGAAATGTATGCAAACACAGAGAACACTTCGCTCTTTGGCTGTAAACGGAGATGAGCACTGAGCCCTAGAGTCAGATACGACTGGCTTTCAAGCAAGGGAAACCTTTGCCTTCACCTTTACCAAGTAGTAAAGTCTATGATATTAGATAACATACCAAAAAGCACCCCAGAATTTTCATTTTTCCCTACGGGACAGAAGACAGAGCAATGCCTTTGGCTCGTGATAAAGGCTTGTATCAGACGGCTCGATTAATTCAGAGTTTCCTCTCCTTCTGTTCTTTGGATAAATTTAAACCTTAAAAGCTTTTCATCAACCCATTTAATGCAACCCTCCAATGGGTGCTGGACTACAGCAGCAAGAACTAAATATATCTCCCTTTCTGCCCACAGGGTTTGCCGAGTTTGCAGTAAGCAAATATGAAGTCCAATGAAAGGGTTTTTTTAAAAAAATATGAAAACTGTTAACGCCTGCATGAAAGCCAGAGAAATAAATCCAACTTCTCTCTCCCGTTCTTCAAATGTTTGCAAGTGGGAGGAGCCGGGGGTTATTTCAGAAATAATTAAGCCTCTAGAGAGTGTTTGCTTTATTTATTTGTTTGTTTATTGGGCTGTTTTTATTTAATTTACCCTGCAAGCTTTCGCTAGGCAAGGCTTCCCCCAGGCCAATCAATGGCGATATTGGGTTTGTAGGGGGAAAACACGTTAGAATTTGCCAGCGTTAAAGACGTACAAATAAGCAAGGGAGCTGACAGTTGAGTAGGGTTGTTAACCCATTCCTTCAGTCTTCTTTAGGCTAGGGGAACAATGGCACTCCAGATGTTCTTAGACTTCAATTCCCAGAAGTCCTGATCAGCAGGCATACTGACTTGGGCTTCTGGTAATTGAAGTCCAAGAACACCTGGAGAGCCAAGTTTGCAGATCCCTGGGCTAGGGGAACAATGGCACTCCAGATGTTCTTGGACTTCAATTCCCAGAAGCCCAAGCCGCTGTGAATCCACACAATTGGGTTTACTGCACATCACAGACTTGGGCTTCTGGGAATTGAAGTCCAAAAACACCTGGAGTGCCAAGGTTCGCCATCACGGGACTGAGCCGAGGAGGACATTTCAGGTCTCACTCAACCATAGGGTTGCCAAACGTCCAAGGCAACTAGATAGCACTTGCCAGCAACAACAGCCAGCCAGGTGGACGTAGGTAGTTATCTGGAATCAACTGCCTATACACACTTCTGTAATTTTGCTGAATGACGGCGAATTGCAGTGGCTTAGTGGTTAAGATGCTGAAAATGACGACCAGGAGGCCAGCAGTTCGAGACCCGAGTACTGCAGGATGGAGTGAGCTCCCGTCTCTGTCCCAGCTCCTGCCAACCTAGCCGTTCGAAAGCAAGAAATTGCAAGTAGATAAATAGGAGCCGCCTCGGCAGGAAAGGTAACAGCACTCCATGTGCCTCGGAGTCTAGTCGGGCTTACCACATGACTACGGAAACATCTGTAGACACAGACGCTTTGGCTGTTAATGGAGATAAGGACCTAAAGTTGATGAGTGGCTTGTGAGCAAGGAACCCCTTTACTCTTTACCTACCAAGTAGTAATCGGGCCCTGGGATGCATAAAAATGGAGATGAGCACTGAACCCTAGAGTCAGATACAACTGGCTTAGATCACCCGATGCCATTTCCACCTCTCAGTTGGTATCAAAAAATTATTCCCACTCCCTTCCACCCCCAACATTCGTTCATTTTTCGTGTCGGAGATTATTCTGGATTGAAAGGATTTTTGCGGTGGCCGCCCGAATGAGGCTCCTTCCATGTCTCTATCGTGCAGCTCTCGGGAATCGAACCCGTGTTTCCGGTCTCCAAGCCTAGTGCCTTCACCAGTACGCCACCACACTGCAGGGCTTAGCTAAGCACAACTCTTGCCCTGCTTCTTCTAAGCCCAAATTGTGACATTTCAAATTTCAAACAAAATTATGGGGAGAGGCTGGTTTGAAAGGGCGCTCAAACCGTCATGCAGCACCCGGGTCTAGAACTGCCGATTTGCCGGCCTTCCAGCTAACAAGGCGAGCTTCTTAACCACTGAGCCACCGCAGCCCTGGGGTGTGTGTTGGTGATGGAAGGGCTCAAAGGCAGGATCGTTGGTTTTCCAAATGGCCGCCTTGGTTCCCCGCCAGCCAACGGCTTCCTCGGGCCGCGAGCGATGACCGCATTTCCAGGGAGCTCCGTGCCGACTTCACAGAACTGCCCTTGTGTTAAGTCCAGCCTCAACCTCTCCAAAACCTCAACGGCCTTTGGGCTCCGAACACAAACAGGAGACGACCTGTGACAAACATCACCTGTTTATTCTGGGCATTCCTGGGGAAGCACAGAGCTAAAATTACGCCAGGAACCATGGATTCATTCAGGATATTTATTTGTTCAGAATCCCTGCAAAATATTTTAAGAGTCTGCAGTAGCTTCGGAATCGCATTCCAGGCCCCGACCTCCTTGTCTGTTCCTTTGGTCCATTTGCTCTCACCGCCTCTGTTGAATAAATGTAGCCCAGATCTCAGATACGGCGCCATCCACACGAAGGTGGTTTTGGAACTGAAGCAGGAGCCCATGGCTTGCAGACAAGCTGCTCCGAGATCATAAGGAGCAAAAGAGAACCAGTTTGGAGCAGGAGATGTAGTTTAGGTCTACAAGAAGACCAAATAACACTGGTGGAAGATGCTTGTCTGGCTAGGTTATCCTGCTATGGTAAGAGAGTAGACCCTACTGCCAGAGACTCAACACCAAGTGTCAAGCAACCTGACAACCTTGAGGACCAATGGACTTGGGTAGTGAAGTCCACAGGGAAGGGCGATGGGCCCCAAGTGGATTAAATCCCACTTGAATCCATCTTGATGGAAGGCAGCAGCTTCATCCATCCTGGCCTGGGGCTGAGGAGGACTTTGCATGCGCAAAGGGCTCAGGACCAGAAAGTGACTCAAAGGAACTGGATCAGTGGCACTATGGGTGTCACGCTGTGATGCGAAAGGCAGGTGAAAGGCCACTGCTTTATATTGTCCCCAGGAAAATCTTCATGGCTGATCACCATGATGATCACCAATAATAGGATTTGGGTGAAGAAGAAGAAGAAGAAGAAGAAGAAGAAGAAGAAGAAGAAGAAGAAGAAGAAGAAGAAGAAGAAGAAGAAGAAGAAGAAGAAGAAGAAGAAGAAGAAGAAGAAGAAGAAGAAGAAGAAGAAGAAGAAGAAGAAGAAGAAGAAGAAGATCACCATCACCATCACCATCACCATCACCATCACCATCACCATCACCATCACCATCATTATCACCACCATCATCATCATCATCATGATGGAAGCTGCTAGAACTGCCATGGCAAGAACCTTGTATCAACCTTGACAGAAGGAGGAGGAGGAGGTCAGAAAGGAAGGTTTTCAAGACTTTGTCCTTAAAACCATGGAAGGGACTTTAAGGAACATCAAGACTTACTAACATAGAAAATGCAGAACTAACAGTGAAAGATGTTCATCTAACTACAACTCCAAAACCTCCAGCAAAGGGGAGTCCACCGTCTTCTGGCATGTTCTGTTTAACTGTTGACCAAGCATACCAAGAAGTTATCCCTATTGTTTAGTTACAGTGTCCTTTCTTGTCATTTGAACCGATTAGTTCCTTCCACAATTTGCTCCGTTTCCACTCGACGGCCCTTCAGACATTTGACGGCAAGTCTCACATCACCCTTGATCATGACAAAGAAATCCATAGCCTTCAACAGTTCCATATAGAGCTCAGATTATTATAATTCCTGCAAAGAATGTCAGACTTCCCAATTACGTTTCACCAGAAACGAGATTCGGCCATCCCAAACCTGAATGTTTCCTATGTGGAGAACTGGGTGGACAATGCTGTTACTTTTCCAACAAAAGCACTACCCGTTTATCTACTTGCAATTTGCTTTCAAACTGCTAGGTTGGCAGGAGCTGGGACAGAGACAGGACTTCACCCCATCATAAGGCACTCAGAGTCCCAAATTAATGATTTTATGAGTCCTTGGTATCAGTCTCATGCTCTGCCATATTCCGAGTCTCTCCATGGCAATATTCCCGGCTTGCATTTCCAGAAGCATCCATGAAATTTCCAACTTCTTGTAAAAAAAGACTCCAGTTGTTGTCCACACACACACACCTTTCCATTTTGTTTCATTCTGTGCATCTCTGGAGTCCCGTCACACCTGCAACATGTCTACGGAAATGTCTTTTGCCAGGAGGTGCCTGGTTCGGTGGACAGCCCTGGCTCTTTGGCTGTAAATGGAGATGAGCACTGAACCCTAGAGTCGGACACGACTGGCTTTCAAGAAAGGGAGACCTTTACCTAGAGCAGGGATTGTCAATCTGCGGCCCACGAGCCGTATGTGGCCCACAGCAGCTTCTGAATTGGAGAAGACGCCATCAGGGCAGAATCAAGAGGACCCGGTCCACTGAACCCGGCACCTCCTGGCAAAAGTTATGGGCTGTAACCTAGTTAAGCCAAAGGTGGGCCTTTCCCCGTAGGACACCCCTCCGACTCAGTGGAAAAACCCATTGCCTCCCCCAGCCCCTAATTACTAAACCACTGGAAAATTTATTGGGTCCCGGCCAGACATACAATGTTTCCACCAGGGCAATAAGGAAAGTAATGAAGTTTAAATTTCTCCTTAATTAAATGGCTACCAACGTGCAGGGAAACAGGCCTTACGTCTCCTTGGCGGGGTTCCCCCCCCCTTCACCACCCACCCGGGTCCCGGCCACCGTTTCTGTCGGAATTATTCCTGGTACCGTCATAAATACGCCATACATAGGGAGCAGCCCTAAGAATAACAAGACCGGGCAGGGGGAGGGAGGGAGTTTATTTAAGGGGAGCGAAGTGGACTCGTGCCTGTGTTTAGATTAGGGCATTTTGGGGTCTGGGTAATTTTCACCCTCGAGTGCCATAAAAGTGATGCAGAGGAACAGTAGACGCGTTCATAACGCCAGACCCACAAAGGGCAAATTGTTTCTTGCCACCTTGTTCGACGGGGCGAATGCTCTGAACTCAAACACGGCTTCGGTTTTTTTAAAGCCAATTTTCCAAAAAAAAAAATTAAAAAAAATAAAACCCGAAAGAAAAGGGGAGGAGGGAGGAGGTTTTCAAAACAAACACCGCGGGACGTCCGAAGGCGAAGAAGCCTTCATTGAATACTCAGATCATCCTTTTCCAATAAATATGTTCAACAGCCAATATTATATAAGTAGCCCCCCTTTTTTTTTTACACTTTCATACATTTTCTCTTTCTTTTTTCAAGGGTTTTTTTTAGGTGTTATGACTATAATTTATTAAAAAATTATTACCAACCAAGTTGACTCCTCTTTATTCCTTCTTGGCGTTGACATCTGTCCTTCTTAAACCTTTCATGCAAATAGCACCAGTCGGAACAAGCCTCCGAAATTATACAGTAAAACCCCGACTTAAATATGCCCCGAGTTACGTAAAATTCAAGTTACATAATGATTTTTGTACAAAAACCACATCCTCATTTACATAAATGTCCCGATTTACACAACACAATTTCCTATGGGTTTGCTTCGAGTTCAGTTAAAAAAATTCATTTTTCCTACGGGTTTGCTTCGGGTTAAGTAAAAAACTGATTTACCATATATACACTCGAGTGTACGCTGACCCCCAATATAAGCCGTGGTACCTAGTTTTGACCTGAAAACCCAGGAAAATAGGTTGACCCAAGTATAAGCCGAGGGTGGATTCCTTGCCCATCCTGAATAGGAATCTCATTGAGTTTCCCCGGACAACAACTGAGGAAAGAGTGGAATAGAATCTATTCAATAGACCATAGAAATAAGGAGTCAGGCTATTTGTCTCTGCAAAGGCTGGTCCTTGCCGGGTGTTTTAATATCCTACAGGACTTTGCAAACTCCATTTCTCCCCGCCTGTCAGTTAAGGCCCTGAGTGTTTATTTTCTTGGCCATTTGTGGTCAAGACTGGTGCCTGCAGCACGGAGACGATGGCTGCGAGCGATCTAACACGAGGGAGGGCGTCTTTCTTATCCCAAAGAGGGGGAGCATGGCTTATGGCTCACAAGTGCAAAGAAGGGAGTCAAGATGACGTGGTCCTAATGGAAAGCAGCTAAGCTCGACCCGGGAGAAGCCCACCGTGACTGTGGGATAAGACGCTGAACTTGACGACTGGAAGGCCAGCAACTCGAGACCTGAGCACTACGCAACTGAGTGAGCTCCCGTCTCTCTCCCAGCTCCTGCCAACCGGGCCGTTCGATTGCAAGAAATCGCAAGTAGATAAATAGGTGCCACTTTGGCGGGGAGGTAACAAGCATTCTGCGCACTTTTTTGGGTGTCATGCCTGCCAAATGGCCGCAGAAATGTCTACAGAGGCAGACAGCGCTGGTTCTTTGACTGTAAACGGAGATGAGCACTGAACCCTAGAGTCGGATACTACTGGCTTTTGAGCAAGGGCGGCCTTTACCTTTATCTTGAAAGCCTCAATGACATTTAACTTGAACTCAGTGGAGAACGAGCATTCTTGAGGGTACCCAAGAGCAAAACCGAATTAGAAGATGGAGGAAGGAGATCACTGGACGAGGAACAACGTTTAAGGAGGATATGACAGAGTGTGCATTAAGTGCTATGAGGGGGAGGGTACATCAGTGTAATTGAGAGTGTAGTGGCTTAGTGATTAAGACACTGAACTTGATGACTGGAAGGTTGCCAGGTCAGCAATTCGAGACCCAAGTGCAAGGTGACAGAGTGAGCTCCCGTCTCTGTCCCGGCTCTTGCCAAACTAGCAGTTTGAAAGCAAGAAATTGCAAGTAGATCAGTAGTGCCACTTTGGCTGGAAAGGTAACAGTGTTCCGTGCTCTCCGGCATCTAGTCCTGCCTGCCACATGACCATGGAAAAGCCTGCAGGTGTCTGACTTTCAAGCAAGGGAGACTTTGACCTTTACCTATAAGTGTAATTGCTATTGTCAGGAATTATTCTGGGTTGAAAGGATTTTTTAATGGGGAAACTCCGCTCAGGGGACGCCTGAATGAGGCTCCTTTCGTGTCGCCAAGATCTATTCCCACCGAAGTGGTCCCTGTTTACTTGCAATGTCTTCCTTTCAATCCGCTAGGTTGGCCGGAGCTGGGACAGAGACGGGCGCTCAAACTGTCATGGAGTACCTGGGTCACGAACTGCCAACTTGCCAGCTAACAAGGCACGCTCCTTAACCACTTAGCCACAGCAGCTGCTACGGTAAGACTTGGGTAGCCTAAATGGTGACCCTGAGACTGGCCAGCCGGAAGGGCTGATCGTCTATCTTAAGCCACGAACGACTCGGGATTATCCCAGATAACCTTTTGCAAGGGTTGTCATTCGAGGTTCAGATGCATTAAGCACAGGAGAGATAGAAGAGCAAATCCAAGGTAGGCGAACGGATCGGAAAGAAGAAACCCAACTCAAGGACAGAAACACGGAGAGGTCATAATCTGGTCCTCCTTTTAAAAGTCTTGTCCTGCAGAGTAAAATCTGGGAAAGAGAGAGACTAATCACGGGGCCAATTGTATATTTCCAACAACAACAAAATTTCATCTCATGCTACAACTGCAGAGTCATTTTCCATGGGATCCAATTTCCATAAATCATCACATCGGCCTGGCGGACGGGAGCAAAACGCCGGCTCCGTCGCCGCCCCAAAGGTTCGGCCGCTGGAGCGGAGAACAAAATGGTCATTCTTCTCCTTGGAAGCCGGACAAATTACCTTCGGCACCTCCTGGCTTCTGAAGGGGCTCCTTATTAAAATACAGCCTCCGCTACCGTCCTTGCTTGTCGAAAAGGCAAAGGCAATGTGTGTGTGTTTGGAAAAGAATCCAGCCAATGGATCCCATGGGTACGCAACTTTCTGAGGCGGGCAGGCAATTAAAAGAAATGCGAAGCCAGAACGCCCTGGAAACCAACATAAGTGAACAATCTCCAGTTCTTGTCCGGGGACGAGGAGGGACTGGCTAAGCCTGGCCGTTTGTGAGCTTCAGGAAGATGTGCTTCCCCTTGAACCATGAGAAATCGTCGTCATCGCCATTGGCTGCAACTCGTATCTGAGAATGCATTTTCTCCCGAAGATGTCGTTGGCGTGAATTTGTTGAAGGTGGATCCCAGCTTGCCATGAAGTGACCCACACACTATGATCATGGAGCCATCTTCTGTGGCACATATGAAATGAGACATGCAGGATTTAACACCGGGACTGCAATGGACTGCCGCAGCCTTGAGGATATGGACAAGGTGCGCCTTCACAGCCAGTCCTCTTCCGCCTCCATGGCCGTTGGGGATCAGAGTTCCTCCTTTGCTCTTTTTGCCGTTGGGGCCAACAGGATGGTTTCCAGTGGCATTTCCTCCACTGAGAGGGACCATCACCCTACTTAAAGGGCCTCATCCACCCATAGCCATTGGTCCCCTTAGAGAACCAGGTTATTTACCACCGCCCAACACTCAGCGTTGACTCGCTGGCTGTACGGCCTACTCCATTTCTGTATCGGAAAGTCCGGCCAGACAGACCCATGAGAGATATGGAAATATTAAATTAGAAATATGGTGCATGTATGTCTGTTGGTTTTTTTAAAAAAGCCTGCCTTCTTGTATTAGGTGTTATTCTTGCTGGTTGATTTCATTTCTCTGAAGTCAGCTTTTTTTTTTACTAATCCCTTTTTTAAATTTTAATCCCCATGTTATTTCATCATTTATTGCTGCATTCCGTATCTCTTTATGCCAATCATCCAATCCAAATTCACAATTTATATGTCCAACTCTTGCCAGCTGAAAATCAGTACAGTAATACCTCGGATGACGTTTACCTCGGATAACGCTAAAATCGCATAACGTTAAGTAATCTGGGGGAGAGAATTGGATCGAATAATGTTAAGGTCCTATGGGATGGATCGGATAACAACCGCTAAAGCCTGTGCGGTTACAATGTATCTCTATGGAGCTTTAACGGTATCCGATCCATCCCATAGGATTTTAACATGCATCGGATAACACTAAAAAATCGAATAACACCAAGACTTGTGGAACCAAGTCTTAGCGTTATCCGAGGTGTTACTGTATGTAAAAATGGACCGACCAACCGACCGACCGACCAACCAACCAACCAACCAACCAACCAACCAACCAACCAATCAATATTATCTAGTCTAGTTCCACCATCATGCAGTAGAAGCTGCCTCCGCCACATCTTGTGGCAATGAATTCCATACATTAATTGCCACTTTGGTAATCTTCTAAACCAGGGGTTCTCAACCTTTTCAAGCTGGTCACACTCCCTCAGACAGCTTCAGGGACCCGAGGGCCATTTTGCCCGGCCTGCCACACATGGCACTTCCGGCCGTAGGTTGAAAACCCCTGTTCTAAACTATAATCAAACTACTAACTTTTTTAAATTTTAAATTTAGCTCCTGCCGCACAACACCCCCCCCAAAAAAAAAAAAATGCTTACTTCTTTTCCAGAAAGGCACTGCAAAGACCGCTCCCTGCCCACCCAAGAGCAAAATAAATGGTCAAGCGCATTAAAAAGAATCCATTAGGGCAAACAGAGAAAGTTTGTGTTGAAGCCATTTCAGGAGATCCTGAGTTAAAAACAGCCAGGTAAATCTCCAGAAAGAACAAGGAGGGAATAGAATTTATACCCTGTTTCCTTCCTCAGTTTACAGTGGCCGGTAGAAAAAGCCAGCTTTTGCCAAGAGACACCTATGAACGGCTGAGAGCAGATCCTCCTAAAGTTTTTAGATCAGGAAGCAAAAGTGTCATTATTATAACCGCCAAATACCGGGGCTGGGTTTATTTAAATAAGCAAGAAGTGGCTCCGTTGCTGAAGTAGCCAAAAATCAGAAATGCAAGGATAGAAAAATCTCGGTGGTTTACCGGGAGAAGGTCTACCTCTATCATTTGCCAGTGACCAGGAATGAGGAGTGGAAAATGGCATCGCCTTCGGGGACGTTATGACAGAACAGAGGGGAGCAAGAAGCAATTTATAAAGGATCTCCAGTCTTCCACGGCCAAGATGGTGAGGTTGGACCCACAACTGCCAGTCACAGTTTGGGGGAAAATACACTTGGAGACACCCACTTCCCAGAAAAAGAAGGGCATCAAAATTTAGATACAGGATCTCTTGTCTCGTTGACTGGTCTTGATTACGACCAGAAGATTTAAGTTTGGCCAACGGCAAAGCCAAGAAAGTGTCCTCATTTTGGCAGTTCAAAGTTTGACCTGGACAGTCATGTGGCAGAGTAAGCCATTGCAAGATCCATCCCATGTTGCTGTCCGAACATGAACCTTTCATGATTTTCAGCACATGAGCAACTCCTGCTTCCATTGTGCCGGGAAATGCTGGAAGTGGAGGACGAGAAAGCCAAGGAAAGAAAGCAAAGCATGCCAAACAAGGTCAAGTTTAATATTTCACACCTGGAAAATGTTTAGAAAGTGTAGTTAAAACAAAGGCTTGATCCCTGCGACTAAACGAACACAGTAGCTCCAAACTCCCGTTCTCGTTTTGGTCTTCCGTGGATTCAGCTCCAAATCAAGGAAAGAAAACACCAACGGCAGAGGTGTTTGACATCTCTGCATCACTGGCAGAGAGGGTTAATGGGTTTCTGCCAAAATTTAAAAGTCCCTAGGAGCAGCAGTAATGTTTCTCAAGTTCCATCGATCTCCGGTTTAGAAAGTGGCTCAGAAGCCTTCAAGAAGGGACATTTTTATGAAGTAAAAAGAGGAAAAAATCATAAAACAGTCATAGCAGGGGGAACCTGTGACAAAAGGTGATGTAGTATCATTTAGCACAAGCTTTTCAAGCCGGAGTCATGCTCCTTCAAGAACTTAGGTACAAATGGAGTTTAGAATTAGCATCCACTTGCATTTTAAGTTTGGCAAAAGGAAGCCAAAGAGATCTGAATATCCTAGATCAGTGATGGCTAACCTTGGCACTCCAGCTGTTCTTGGACTTCAATTCCCAGAAGCCATGATCAGCAGGAGTAATAACTTGGGCTTCTGGGACTTGAAGTCCAAGAACACCTGGAGAGCCAAGGTGAATCCACCCATTTGTGTGGATTCACAGAGACTTGGGGTTCTGGGAATCGGAGCTCAAGAACAGCTGGAGTGCCAAGGTTCACAAACATGGACCTAGACCAGTGATGTGAACCTTGATACTCCAGCTGTTCTTGAACTTCAATTCCCAGAAGCCCTGATCAGCAGGAGTACTAACTTGGGCTTCTGGGAATTGAAGTCCAAGAACACCTGGAGTGCCAAAGTTGGCCATCTTTGTCCTAGACCAGTGATGGTGAACCTTGGCACCAGTGGTGGACTCCCAAGATTGTTACTACCTACTCTGTGGACGTGGTATGGTTGACGTGGCCATGGGGAAAACCCTGTTGCATCCAAATTAGGACTACAGTACTTCATTTCAAAACTTGGGTGGGTCTAGCCGGAATTTCCGCTACCAGTTCTGGAGAACTGGTGCGAACCTGCTGATGTCCACCACTGCTTGCCACTCCAGATGTTCTTGGACTCCAATTCCCAGAAGCCCTCTTCAGCAGGAGTGCTGACGTCTGGGAACTGAAGTCCAAGAACAGCTGGAGTGCCATAGCTGGCCGCCACTGTCCTAGATGCGTACGTCAGGTTGGTTGGGCGTGTGAAGGTTGGCAGTGGGAAGAACACAGTAAAAAACCAAACGGCCACACTTGTGGAAAGAAAAAGGAAGGAGACATGGAGTGCCTCTAGCAACGTGAACACAACTCCAAATGACAGTAGCGGCAGGGGGAAAACACAACAGAAGCAAAGCCACAACAGAAATCTGGCACCAATTAACGTCCTCAGTGGAAGTATTTAGTGCATCTGAGAATAGTTAGCATCCCTGCGGGGTGTCCGGCTCAGATACAAAAGCATCCCTCGTGGAACTGGGTAAGCTAACAAACTCACAAAGGGGGGAAAGGAATGAAAGATCCCTCTTTTATGCCATATCGCGTCCCGGGGGTGGGTGGGAACAGAGCAAAAGCCGCCACGCTGGAGCGACAGAAAACATCTGAATGATCTACCAGCAATGCATGCTTCTTGCTCCCCCGGCAATCGGCGAGTCTGTTTATTTTCTAACGCCACAGACGTCCATGGCAAACATCCCCTCGGCTGAAATGAGCTGCTGAGACAACATAAGGAGCAGATGGAGGTTTGCAACCATGCATTTGGTTGGTGTGAGTATTCAGAGGCAGGATCTGGTGGAGACCCAGGAGTTGTCGAGGAGGGGTGGGAGGGAGGAAGGAATGCCCTCCCTTCCTCACTCCACTTCCAATCCGGATTAGGCCGTGGCCCAGAAATTCAAGCATGTTGGCCAATTTGCCTGTCATGAGACCCGGAGAGCACGAGTCAGTCAACAGTGCAGCCTAACCAGGTCCACCAGGCCCTAAAGAGGTCTGGCACTTGCATCTATTACAAGAGGTTTCCATAGAGCTTGGGAACTCACGCCATTTCGCCTGCTACAGGTGATGGCTGGGCCCCCACTCCTTTCCCTTGGGGCAGAATCCCTTAGGCTGCCATTCCCAGGAAAAGCCACCACAATCCCCCGGGAAAACAACAGCCATAGCAGAATGGTCCCATTCTTAACAGCCCTGGCTTGCTCCAGCTTGTAAGTTGCTGGGTTTTGTAGTTCTGATCTCAGAGACACCTCCTGCGGCACACAAGAAATGAGACATGCAGGGTTTAATACCGGGACTGCAATGGACTGCCACAGCCTTAAGGATATTAAAAAGGTGCGCCTCCACAGCCAGTCCAGGGATCTTCTCCACTAGGAAGGCTTGATGCACTCTCCAGGGCTGCCGCGGCTCACAACGACTGGGAGGCAGCAGGTCAGCAGTTCAAGACCTGAATATGGCAGGATGGAATGAGCTCCCGTCTCTGTCCCAGCTCCTGCCAACCTAGCAGTTCGAAAGCAAGAAATTGCAAGGAGATCAATAGGGACCACTTTGGTGGGAAGGTAAACAGTGTTCCGTGCGCTCCGGCGTCTAGTCATGCCTGCCACATGACCACGGAAACGTCTGCAGTCGCAGACAGTGCTGGCTCTTTGGGTCTAAACAGAGATGGACATGACTGGATTTGAAGCAAGGGAGACCTTTACCTTTCATCCATAGGGTTCCCATAAATTAAAGGCAACTTGGTAGCACATGACGATGAAGAGTTGTTCTTTTCCACAGCCTACCAGGTTTGCGCCTACTTACAAACCAAAGGCGTGCAAAAGCTTTCTTTCAATCTGCACGGGGTCCAACCACTCTCGAAGGCAGGGGCTGTGTGTGCAGAAAAACCAGTTTCCCCAGGAAAAGAATTAAAGCTACTGTCCTAATGTGACAGTTCTGTTGCCACAAATGTCATAATTAGGGAAGGGGAAAATGGAAGAGACAGAAAGCAGGGCTTTAATTGATAGCAATTCCCAAATCAAGGTTACCCCTGCTCCACTCAGAACCGTTTAAGGTCAACTTTGATAAGAGGGACCCCAGCTGGCTCCAGATGTTTCCAATAAAGGCATTCCCCACCACCACCACCACCAGCAAACCGGTCCCACCCCTTGCAAATAATTAAAACCACTGCCTCCTCAGGCCCAGAAAGGATTTGAGAAGGTCCCAAGCCCTATTTGCTTGTGGCTGTTTTCTACGCTGGAAAAACCACAGGCAATTCGTACAAAATATATTTTCCCCCCCCCCCTCGAATTAGGGCCCCTTTTGTCTACTGAATTTCCTTCAACATTTCAGCATAGAGCAAAACATAAAGATTAAAGATTACAAACTGTTAACACAAATGGATCTATGTGGATTAATCGAAGGAAAGAAGACACACAGAGAGAATGGATGGAGGGATGGGTAAATTACATTGATGGAGGGAGAGAGGGAGAGATTGGTTGGATGGATGGACTAGCCATAGATAGATAGATAGATAGATAGATAGATAGATAGATAGATAGATAGATAGATAGATAGATAGATAGATAGATAGATAGATAGATAGATAGATAGATAGATAGGAAGGAAGGAAGGAAGGAAGGAAGGAAGGAAGGAAGGAAGGAAAAGAGAGAAAGATGATGCATGAGTGGATGATAGATAGATAGATAGATAGATAGATAGATAGATAGATAGATAGATAGATAGATAGATAGATAGATAGATAGATAGATAGATAGGAAAACATTAAATAGATAGGTAGATAGATAGATAGATAGATAGATAGGAAAACATTAAATAGATAGATAGGTAGATAGATAGATAGATAGGAAAACATTAGATAGATAGATAGATAGATAGATAGATAGATAGATAGATAGATAGATAGATAGATAGATAGATAGATAGATAGATAGATAGATAGATAGATAGATAGATAGATAGATAGAGGGATGGAGGGAGGAATTGACTGGCAATAGATAGATAGATAATAGATAGATAGATAGTGCATGGAATGCTGTTTATCTTCCAACCGAAGTGGTATCTATTTATCTACTTGAAATTTCTTGTTAGGTTGGCAGGAGCTGGGACAGAGACGGGTGCTCATTCCCTCATGCAGTACTCGGGTTTTGAACTGCTGACCTTCCGCCTCCCAGTCAGCGTCTTAGCCACTTGAGCCACTACAGATAGAGATTAAAAGTGCTTCTCCTGACAACAGGATCAATAGAATTAGATAACCATTTTCTAGGCTGGCAAGTTGGCAGTTCGAGACCTGAGTACAGCATGACGGATTGAGCACCCGTCTCTGTCCCAGCTCTTGGGGATATGAAAGGAGCCTCATTTGGGTGCCCCCTGAGTGGAGATTCTCCGGGGGGGGGGGAATCCTTTCAACCCAGAATAATTTCTGACACGAAATTATTATTACATCTTTAAGGCTCGTCACTCCACTTCCAAAACTGCATCTAATTTTATTACTGCGATCTAAGGGTAACTCAACCATCTTCTGCTTCGTTATGAAAAACAACTTTCTCAATGAGGCAGAGACCCTCGTTAAGCTTTCCAGACCACACCCTTTCTCTGAACTGGGGTATAGAAGACGACGTGATACAGGCTAAGGTTGTTTAGGCAATATACAGTTGGAATTTCTTTCTCCCCCCCCCCCGTCTTTAAACTGGAAACAGATGCCCCCCAAACCATAAACAGTTCGTATGCAAAATAACATCAGAGTATTATTTCTCAACAGCTTCCTCTTCCCAAAAACACAGCCCCGGAGGCAAGCAGACTGGAATCGTCTTGCAATGCAGATTTAATAAATAAATAAATCTTGCAAAAGGGGGGGGGGGGATCCAGACATGGTCTCTTATCAATTTTTCCAGCAGAAATGCCTACAACAAGGACGATCCGGCAGGTAAAGAAGAAGGATTTCTTGACCAAGACACGGAAGCGAGTTCAAACGGTCCCCCTCCCTTGAAGATTGTTTAAACCGGAGCACTCCCGGTTGTGAATCTGTTTAACATCAGGCCAAACAGGAGAGTCAAATTAAGTAATTTCTCACCCATTAATAGATTTAACCAGCCAGGAGTTATTGGATCCAGGCCATGTAGATTGCCTTATTAAATTCCAAATACCAGAAGCCAGGCTTCCTGATCCACAGCGTTAATGAAAACGGAGCGGAATTTATGGGCTCTTCGGATTTAATTAAAGGAGAGACCCAAGTTCCTTAATTTTTATTCTCTCTGCTAGAGCCGCCGCGACCCCCACCTTCCGTCTGATGCAGCTCGGTTGAAAGTTTAACTGTACTCAGTTTCAATGCATGACGGCTGGAAGACACCCGTGTTTCCCAGGACGTCAGACTGAAACCCGGCACGGCGTCAAGGCAAGACTAAGTCACTGGGGCAGAAATTGTGTTTCCCAGGGGTTGTGTAGGGATGAGAATACACTGCAGGAGTTTTGGTCTGTACACTGAATACATTTCAAGAGGCATGAAAAGGCTAATTGGTTTTGTTTTTGAAAGGTTATCATTATCGTTATCGTCATCGTCATCGTCATCGTCATCGTCATCGTCATCGTCATCGTCATCGTCATCGTCAACGTCAACGTCAACGTCAACGTCAACGTCAACGTCAACGTCATCGTCAACGTCAACGTCAACGTCATCGTCATCAAAATAAACAAAAGAAAGCATGAATTGTTGTCAGGGGCCGGATCTGACTTGCGGACCATAGTCTGGCCACCCCTGTGGTAAAGCTTTCTCCTAACATTACATATAAAATATCTGCTATCAAAAAGCTTTGAATCCCAGAGCCGATATTACCTGCTACCGATACTCGCAAGTTCCCCAACTCCGGGTCTGATCTTTCATCCTGGCATTCACATTCTTTATAGCTCTCCCAAACCAGCATCTGCAGTTACACATTAAATGGTTGAAGGCCAAGGTGGTGAGGGGGGGGGGTTGTTCAAGAATTCCTTCATCAGGACATTAATGGGCCCCGTCTTGTAATACAAGTCAAATAAAAACCACCCCCACCAAAGGCCATGGCCCCTAACTGAAAACAGCATGAATAAACATCTACGTGAACTATAAATCGAATCAAGCCATAGTTGTTCAATTTCCCCCCACTCTACTTTCCTTCACATCTGCTCATTTCGCCTATAAAAAGCCGCAGTGGGTTGGCCTGTCTATTTACAAGCAGGAAGGAGGGTGTGGAAGGGTTTCCTACCAATACCCCCACATAATCCTCTATAATACAGTACTGGCAGACGCTACACCAAGGAGACAATTGCTGCACTGGCACATAAATTGATACACTTCAGTAAATCAACCAACCATCCATTCCAATTTTTTATCTATCTATCTAGTCCATCTATCCATCCAATCAATCCCTCCCTCCATCAATGTAACTTCTCTCTCTCTCTCTATCTATCTATTGTCAGTCTATCGATCCACTCAATTCCTTCCTTCCTCCATCAATGTTATCTATCTATCTATCTATCTATCTATCTATCCATCCATCCATCCATCCATCCATCCATCCATCCATCCATCCATCCATCTATCTATCTAACTTCCTTCTTTCCTTCCTTCCATCTTACCTACATACCTACCAGATCATTTATGTTTGTATCAGAGACTACTCTGGGTTGAAAGGATTTTTGCAGGGGATGCCTGAATGAGGCTCCTTTCATGCCCCCCATCGTGCAGCTCTCGGGAATCGAACCCATGTAACCAGTCTCCAAGCCTAGTGCCTTAACCACCGTGGGAGCTGCATCTATCAGATTTTACATAGGTTTCATTTATTATGCCCATCGAGTGACATTTAAGTCAGAGGAGCAGTAGAGAAATGTCAGAGATAAATGTCAAATGTTCTCTACTTGGACAATTCAGCCGGAAGTCTGCATCAAAGCTCGTGTCCGGCTGTGGTCCATTCAGACAAGAGATGGGACAGGATCAGGCCTGTACGAGAGCACATATTTCACATAGAACGGAATATTTCCCCCGGCACCATCATGAACCGAGACAAATTGGAGGGACAGGCGCGTGAGAGGGATCCCATTATCCTCCCCCAACTTGCCCTGAGGTAAATCACGTGCAGGTCCCGCCAGAGCATCTTAGACAAAAGAAACCTTATTTTACGCTAGAGAGGAAGCTACATGTTACTTTCCCCAAGAGTAATCCACTTCGCCGCTTCAATTATTGGTATGAGTATGGGGTCATTAGAAGATCTTGTGACACTGGTTATATGGAGTTCAGCTTCTATGGCATGCCAGAAAGGAAAGCTAGCATTTTCATAGGCAAAATCCTAGCACTTTTAGTTACCCGGCAGATGTTTACAATCTTTCCTTCCTTGATAAGAGAGTCAAGACGCACCCGCGGCAACAAAACAACCCTCCCAGAAATTCACATTGCGGGGCTTAAACAGTGTTGGGTAAATTGATATTGCTCAATTTTAGTTCCCATCGGCTTTCACCGGCATAACCGATTCACAACAACTTTTGTCGTCTGGGGACATCGAGAAAGCCACACTTTCCTTGGCTTAAGACCTCTAACAAAAGTAATGTGAAAATGTGGAGACGATCCATATTTTCCTGCAGGCTCTAAATTTCAAACTTTCCACAATGTACAGAGGCTACATGATAAGCATTCACTGTGGACCGACATCGGACATAGAGAAGATGGTCTATGCATGTCCTAGTCGTTTTTTCATGTTCAGATGAAACTTTAAAGTGGCAAAAATGAAGCCACCTTCTTGGCTTTGTCGTTGGCCAAACATCCTAGTGAAATACATCTAGGAGCAGTGGTTGGATAACACTTTATCATGAAAAATAAATACTGTCTGCTGTTTGGTCTAATCCATATGTCCTATGCTAAATCAAGTGCGCTGAATCCAAATCTGAAGTCCGATTCTGCTTAGGAAGTCAGGATCTTAAATTAACAAATCTCACCCTCTTGGTTAGGTTCTTGCTTTGATCACGTGGGGTATATTTGCCACATGTAGCAAAAATTGTTTGGTTTATTAACACAGCTGTGCCAACTCATCTTTCGCTTGAAACAGACTCACTCTGGCCTAGCTGTACTATCCAATAAGATGGTTTTGCACAAGCCCTTGGTCCGTTCAGACGTCAGCTCACTGACTTGCCCAGACATGCCCGGCCGCTGCTGGAACATGCATGCCACCAGGGGACGTGATTCAGCTGGGGCGATAACAGGCATAATGGTAGCTGCAACTGTTACAATGTTCCCATGTAAAAAAAAACATTACTCAATTACCGACCATTTGAACAGCTATAGTACGCCTTAAAATCAGTATGTGATAGGCAAATTCTGAGCTCAGCTTTGGAATCAGCACACTCAAGATCATGTAAAAATCATGTGTGTTATTCCCAGTAGCAAAATCGTTGTTGTGCAGTGGAATCAAAGGGTAGGTCAAAACAAATCTTGCTTGAGAGTGACAAGACATTGGTTGGCCACTGTTCCAAACATATTCTTGGACTACCCAAAGACCTCCAACCTGATTCAATGGCAATTGGTGACTCCAACTTCAAGGGGAGTTGTGACTCCCCTCCAGAGGACTGTGGTGGCTTAGTGTTAAGACACTGAACTTGACTGGAAGGTCAGCAGTTTGAGACCCGGGTGCTTCATGATGGAGTGAGCTCCCATCTCTGTCCTAGCTCCTGCCAAGCTAACAGTTCAAAAGCAAGAAATTGCAAGTAGATAAATAGGGACCACTTTGGCAGAAAAGGTAAATGTGTTCCGTGTTTAGTCATACCTGCCACATGTCCATGGAAATGTCTGCAGATGCAGACAGCACTGGTGCTCTGGCTGTAAACAGAGATGAACACTGAACCCTAGAGTCAAATACGACTGGCTTTTGAGCAATTGAGACCTTTACCTTTACCTTTACCTTTACCTTTACCTTTACCTTTACCTTTACCTTTACCTTTACCTTTACCGTGAATCCTCTCAAGGTCTTAGTTTGCACTTTACAATAGCTCTCCAAGATGCTTCATCCTTCAGCACCTTGGAGAGCTCTTGTAAATCACTAGCCACAGGATTCGAACCTGGACCTCTTGAAATCTAACCCAACACCCTATCCATTGAGGTGAAGCAAAACACTTTGGCATCGCATAATCTCAGCTCTCCAACTCACAAAATCATATCAAAGAGTCAAGAGAGGGGGGAAACCCCATTTGTTTTACTACAGAAAGGGATGGTTTGCAGGAGATACCCCAGTCCAAAGCAAAGCATGCCTTTGGTATGCGCAACGCAAAAGGGATCATAAATACCAGTGGAATAATAAGATATTCCGGAGCAGAATATCCCCCAGACATATATTGAACAGCCATGCTATAAGGTTTCTGAAGAGCCTTAGGAGACGCAGCCATGGCGGTCACATCTTGAACCACTAAATTAAACCCATACCGCGCTTCACGTCGAGAGAGGCAACCTGATAAAAGAATGCGCGTCGCCCCAAGAAATGGCGGCTTGTGGAAACATCGCGTCTGAGAAGCTTCAGGAACCTGGCATGTGTTTTCTCAAAGATTCGCTTGAGGCGAACTCCGAGGGAGGAAACGGAGGGAAGGGAATCTCCCCAGGGGAAATGGTGATTGTAGGACACCCCTTGCCAAGCTCGACCCGTTACTGCCAACACGACTGAAGGAGACTAAAGGAAGTGGCCATGCTTAGCCTTGAGAAAAGGAGACCAATCGATGACGATCGCACTCTTCAAATACCTGAAAGATAACATTGCATCGGACACAAAATAAACATTGTCTGCTACTTGATCTAATCCATGTGTCCTGCACTAAATCAAGTGTGCTGAATCCAAATCTGAAGTCCGATTCTGCCTAGGACGTCAGGATCTTAAGTTAGCAAATCTCATCCTCTTGGTTAGGTTCTTGCATTGATCACGCGGGGTATATTTCCCACAATTGTAGCAAAAATTGTCCGGTTTGCTGTACTATCCAATAAGATGTCTTTGCACTGGAGACAAGCCCTTAATCCACCTCACCTTATCTATCTATCTATCTATCTATCTATCTATCTATCTATCTATCTATCTATCTATCTATCTATCTATCTATCTATCTATCTATTAGTTCAAATTTATATTGCCGCCTACTCACCGTAGCAACTCAGGTCGGCTTACAAACAATACATTACATTACATTACTTCATGGTAAACAGCCAGCAATGCTTTGGGTGTTCAAGTAAGGTAGGGGACTAAATGTGACTAATTGAAGAGGAAATATACCTGTTTCTGACGTCAGCTCACTGACTTGCCCAGACATGCCCGGCCGCTGCAAGATCATGCATGCCACCAGGGGACGTGATTCAGCTGAGGCGGCAGCAGGCCTAGTGGTAGATGCAACTGTTATAATGTCCCCATGTAAAAATACATTACCCAGTTGCTGACCATTTCAGCAGCTATAGCACGCCTTAAAATCTCTACGTGCTAGGCAAAGTCTGAGTTCAGATTTGGAATCCGCACACTCGATATCGTGTAGATCACATGTGTTATTCCCAGGAGCAAAATCGCTGTGCAGTGTAATCATAAAGAGGAAGGGAAGGATCTGTTCTCCATCACCCCAGAGTGCAGGATGCGCAATAATGGGCTGAATGTAAAGGAAGCTAGATATAGGTTGAATATCAGGAAATACGTCTTAATGGTTAGAGCAGTACGACAGTGGAACCCACTGCTTTGAGAGGTGGTGAGCGCTCCAACACTGGCAGCGTCCAAGAGAGAATTGGACAACCATATCCATCAGATCTGCTTTGATTCAGATTCTTGTATTGAGCAAGTGGTTGAAGTCGACGGCCTAAAAGCCCCCTTCCAACCCAATGATGCTATCATCTGTATGTCTGCCCACCCCTTTCTAGCTCCTGCCAACCTAACAGTTTGAAAAGCAAGGAAGTGCAAATAGAACAATAGGTACCACTTCGGTGGGAAAGGTAAACAGCATCTCGTGTCTAGTCGTGCCAGCCACATGACCGCGGAAACATCTGCAGACGCAGACTCCACTGACTCTAAACGGAGATGAGCACCAAACCCTAGAGTTGGATACGGCTGGCTTTTGAACAAGGGAGACCTTTACCTTTACTAGGCAAAGCTCCACGTGTAGACCAGACATTCCCTGCTTACGATCATTTCCACCGACATTCAGTAGCGTGCCCTGAGACAGACACAACGAATTACGGTGGAAATGTGCATTTTATTATCCACTGACAGTGGTTCCCTAATCCCGTATCAAGATCCGCCAGACCAGCAAACGAATCAAAACAACCCTTGCAGAGGAGAGCGCAAAGCCGCTTCCACTAACGACCTGATTTGAAATTCTCAAACCTTTAAATTAAATTAAGAAAGGGACAAAGGGGGCTTCTGTGCCTTTGCAAAACCTGGAGGATTTTACAAATAATCAGACTAGAAAGTGATTTATACACCTCGATTAAAAGCCAGCCTGGCACGCACAATCCTTTTCCGAAGAACAAAACTTTTATTAACCCATTTTGTTGGGTAGGCTCAGTCAAGAAATCCAATACTAGACTGAAAGAGCAACAGAAATTGAAGGGATGGTCTAAAGAGAGATGGGATTACGGTGGTTAAGATGCTGGACTTACTGCCTGGAAGGTCGGACTTCGATTCCTGGGTACTGCACCATGGAGTGAGACTGGCTCCTGCCAACCTAGCAGTTTGAAAGCAAGACATTGCAAGTATATAAATAATGACCACTTCGGTGGGAGGGTAAACAGCACAGAAACATTTAGAGACAGCACTGGCTCTTTGGCTATAACCAGAGATGAGCACCAAACCCTAGAGTCAGATACGACTGGCTTTCGAGCAAGGGTGACCTACAGTGGATATGCCCTTTGTCTACTTTACTTTCCCCTCCAGCATTACAGGGAACAGAGAAGCAAAGAAGGAGAAACTGTGATTTCTAAACCTCTCAAGAACTGGAATGGGAGTCGGCTTTTAAATCTTTCTCCCACAAAAGAAGGAAACAGATTTTCTGCCACCCACAGTTCCACTCTTGTTCCTCTAACTCGTCAATGTGTTAAACGAAGATCCTGCCCCCTACTTTCTCCTTGATGGATGTGCTCTCAGCAGTAACATCTTCCAAGCTTTCCTTTCACCCCTAGACCCGTTTCCTCCAAAGATCCTACCCCCCTTTTTTGGCCTCCAATCTTAATTAAAGGAGATTTATATCCATCCTCTTACATTCCTAGCACTGGTTCTTCTTCTTCTTCTTCTTCTCCTCCTCCTTTTTTTCTTCTTCTTCTTCTTCCTCCTCCTCTTTCTTGTGCTCCATCTGATTCCGAATATTGGCCATCATCATGGCGATCATCCATGAAGATTGTCCTGCGAATATAATGTAGACTTGGTCAACAGTTAAACAGAACATGACGGAAGAAGGTGGACTCCCCTTTGCTGGAGGTTTTGGAGCAGTAATTGGATGGTCTTCTTTCAGTGATACCTCTGTTTTTCCTGTATCAGGAAGTCTTGATGTTCCCTGAAGTTCCTTCCATGAATTTAAGGACAGTCTTGAAAACATTTCGTTCTGACCTCTTCGTACTCCTTCTGCCAAGGTTGATACAAGGTTCTTGCTCTGGCACTTCTAGCAGCAACCTCCTCCTTCTTGTACTGTATCTGATTCCAAATATTGGCGATCATCATGGCGATCAACCATGAAGACTGTGCTGCTAATATAATGCAGTGGCCTTTCATCTGCCTTCTGCATCGCAGCATGACACCCATAGTACCACTGATCCAGTTTCATGAATCACTTTCTGGTCCTGAGCCCTTTGAACATGCAAAGTCCTCCTCAGCCCCAGGTCAGGACAGATGAAGCTGCTGCCCTCCATCAAGATGGATTCAAGTGGGACCATTTAATCCACTTGAAGACCATCACCCTTCCCTGTGGTCTTCATCGCCCGTGACCATTCGTCCTCAGGGTGGTCAGGTTAGTTAACCGCTGCCTGACCATCGGCACTGAGTCCCTGGCAGTAGGGTCTACTCTATGACAATAGCAGGATAACTTGGCCAGCCATAAAAAATCTCCATCATCATCATCATCATCATCATCGTCGTCGTCGTCATCGTCATCATCATCATCATCATCATCATCATCATCATCATCATCATGATGTTTCTTTTAAAATTAATCAGAGACTATTCTTTTAACATTACAAGGAAAAAAGTCAATTGATAGGTGAGATACAGATGTTGACCAGACTTCACTCAGACCCAAGGCCATTGGCTGGGCTTCAAGCTAGCCATAAATCACTTACAATCCATGGATTTCAATGGGTCTACTCGCAGTATAAGTAAATCTGGAACCAACCCAGTATTTCAAATATTTAGAAGAGGCTTGCAAAAACTTACTGGTGTAATCATTGGTGGCGTTCAACCTTTTAGCCAAGGACATTGTCTGATCATTTTAACAGTGCTGGCAACCCCCAAGGGATCATGGGAACTGTAGTCTGAAGAGATTGCTGAAAATGCCTTGAGAAAGAGAATGATCTAGCCCATGAGTTCAGAGGGGTGGCCAATCCTGGTGCTCCAGCTATTCTTGGACTTCAATTCCCAGAAGCCCTGATCAGCACTGACTTGGGCTTCTAGGAAGTGAAGTCCAAGAACAGCTGGAGCACCAAGGCTGGCCACCTCTACGAACCCATGGATACTCCAGAGGTTCCAGACTATAGCTCTGAGAGCGTACATTTTGCTTCTAGTTGGGGGAAGTGCCTTCTTTCTTGTTGAGCATCAAAGTCAACTACAAAGAAGGCATATTAAAGCTTCCAGGTTCTCCAGAAACAACCACGTCCCAAGTCTGTTGGTCAAGTTAAAAAAATAATAATCAGGGGAACCCTTAAAGACGTCAAGAAATATAACTGCTGTCAAAAGATAGACCAGGCGTTCTCAACCTTTTAAAGCCGGGGGCCAGGTCATGCTCCCTCAGATAGCTTCAGGGGCCAGACAGCCATTTTGCCCTTCCTCCAGTACATGACAATTCTGGGTGTGGTGGAGGCAGCGGGGGGGGGGGCACATGAAATGGTGCTGTGGGCCGCATCCATCCCAAGGGCCACAGGTTGAGAATCCCTGGCATAGATGTCCTCCTGGCAATTTCCACACCTGTTTAGCAAGCCTATCCATGAGCTCAAACCCTCTTAGGAGGTCACAGTGGAGAGCTGGTTGAAATGTCTGAAGCCGGCCGCAAGGATTAACTCAATCAGAAGTTGGGTTGGGGGCAAAGAGAGGGGGCTAAAGAATAAAATAGAAAGAAAGGAGGTCGGAAGGGCTTTGGGTGGTCGCACAAGTCAAAGTCCACGAGGAACTGAAAATCCAACGACCCTCCAGGAAGTTTTTCCGAGCATTAATACAAAATTCTTTCTAAAACAGAAAAGAATCCAGGGAACAAGACTCTTGTTACCGCTGAATATACACACTGGCACATTAGCGATGCAAGGTATGCTTCGTGAGTGACATGCACTCCTCTCGATGTCAAGTGCAGAGAGGGAACGCGATCTTTCTGTACAGCAAAACCCCTGGGATGCGCTAAGAGCGTCTAAATCCTGCGGGATTCTGCCAGCTACAGTTTTACCCTTCTTCTCCTCCTCCTCCTCTCCCTCCCTCCTCTTCCCTCTCCTGCAGAATAAAAAAAGCGAAGATCAGCCAACATTAGGACTATCGCTCAAAGCAGGTGCAATTAACGCACTTTGAGCCGGGAATCGTTAATTTCCAATGCCTACCTGTTGATCAGGCAACGCTCTAACGTTCATGCTAAAATAAAATATTTAATTTTGCGTTGAAGGCATGGAGTGGAGATGACTCCCATCTATAATCTTACCCTTTCAGAGCAGCGTTGGCCAACCTTTGCGTCCCCTAGATCAGTGACGGTGAACCTTGGCACTCCAGATGTTCTTGGACTTCAATTCCCAGAAGCCCAAGTCAGCACTCCTGCTGATCAGGGCTTCTGGGAATTGAAGTTCAAGAACAGCTGGAGTGCCAAGGTTGGCCATCCCTGCCCAATAGGCTTGGACTACAGCTCTGAGATCTTAATTTCCTCAGAAAAATTCTTCACCATTGGCTGGGTTGGCCAAGTTTCCTGGGAGCTGTAGCCCAAGAACAGCTAAGGAGCCAAGGTCAAGAACCTCTGCTTTACAACATACAAAGCTGCTAGATGCCAAAGCTCATGAATGCTATTACCTTTCCCCAGTGGTGGGCAGCAAAAAAAAAATCGCTACCACACCCTGGGCGGAGCCTATGTCATGGATGGAGCCTATGTCATGGGTGGAGCCTACGTCGTGGGTGATCTATTAATGCCTGCCATATGGCCATGTATACATTTGCAAACACAGGCGGCACTGGCTCTTTGGCTGTAAATGGAGATGAGCACTGCACCCTAGAGTCAGATATGACTGGCTTCTGAGCAAGGGAGACCTTGAACCACTTGCAGTGACAAAACCTAATGGGGCAAGGCAGGGAGGTGGACGTGGCCACCCAATTTCACCACCACCCTGCCCAGAGGCCACCCAATTTTGCTACCCGCCCCCCTCCCGGGGGGGTGCGCAAACCTGTTGCTGCCCACCACTGCCTTTCCCTTTGAAGCAATACCTCATTATCTACTTGCAATTTCTTGCTTTTGAACGCCGAGGTTGGCAGGAGCTGGGACTGACGACAGGAGCTCACTCCATCATGCGGCGCTCGGGTCTCAAACTGCTGGCCTGTCAACCTTCAGGTTATCAAGTTGAGCATCTCAACCACTAAGCCATCGCACCCCCAGAGAAGCCAGAAGAACTGTGACTCCATTTGTTTAGATGTGTTGCATTAATCGCTCCTTAAATGCTAAATTATAGGCCCAAGATTCCAGTCTTGACTTCTCTTCTTCCCAAGAGCAGAAAATCCACACAAATTTAAGATTCACCGAACCAACACCCACAAAACTGTTCAAGATGGAGCGGAATACAGTATTACATAACCAACTTCAACAAGATTAAGGGTCAGGTTTTCCCAAGATCTGACACACGCCATACACCACGTCTCCCCTAAAAACTAGAAGGAAAAGCAAAACTTCATCCTTTGATTTTAGAAAGTCTAATTGTTTTCTGAACACAAGACATACGGAGGCTACGAACCCCGGAGAATGGGGTGTTCTGGAGATTTCAAGGGGTACGATTCTCCTTGTTTCCGGAAAACAACACAAAAACAACTGGCTCCATGGACAAAACAAGGCGCCACAGATCAGACTACCATATATACTCGACTATAAGTCGAGGTACCTAATTTGGACCTCTAAAACGAGGAAAATAGAGTGGCCCGAGTATAAGTCAGGGGTGGAAAATGCAGCAGCTGCTGGTGAGCTTCAGTAATTAAAATTTTGTTGTTCTACTGCTTGCATTTATTTACCGGGATTTATTGTGCTTTTCATGTTTATCCGATATTTTGTGATATTCTGTGACCCTTTGCGATACTTTGTAAGCCACCCTGAGTCGCATTGCGAGTGGGCGGCATGTAAGTGGAAATAAATAAATAAAATAAAATACATGAAAATACGGTTAAATTAATTGATTTAGATATTTCTGTGGGTATGTTTTTGAGGTTTTCATGGTAGTGTTAGTGCCTTTTTTTAACTGTACAGTAATACCTCAGATAACGTTTACCTCTGATAACGCTAAAATCGCGTAACGTTAAGTAATCTGGGGAGGAGAATTGGATCGAATAACGTTAAGGTCCTATGGGATGGATCGGATAACAACCGCTAAAGCCTGTGCGGTTCCAATGTATCTCTATGGAGCTTTAACGTTATCCGATACATCCCATAGGATTTTAACATGCATCAGATAACACTAAAAATGGGATAACACCAAGACTTGTCGAACCAAGTCTTAGCGTTATCCGAGGTATTACTGTATGTTCAAATTTGCACCACCGCAGTATTGGGACCCTTGGGGTAGTTGACCCGAGTATAAGTCAAGTCTCTTTTTTGGAATATGTGGTCAGAAGTTGAGGTCGCTTCCTGTTGGAAGAGTGGGCAAGCAGGAGAAACCGAGTGAAAGATTTCTGGGTATTTGGAAATCTTTTCAATGGAGGGGTTGTTTTCCCCATCTTTGACTGGCCATAATGAGTGTCAAAAGTCAATCTTTCTCCAAAGAAAGGAGCTATAAAGGTCTTCTCCAGCTTGATATTTCCTTTCTTCTGCCCACTCTTCCAACGGGAAGTGACCTCAACTTCTGACCACATATTCTTCTTCTCCTCGAGTGGGAGAAAGAATTTCCCTCCTGTCTGAATAAAAGCATTAAAATGTCTCTGGAGGGGGGGGGGGGATACATCACAACTTGAAATCATCCAAGAAAAAGAAGTTGTGGCTTTCCACATTTTGGGATAGAATTCTTGGTACAGTCCCAATTCAGACGCAAATTGTCATCGACAACAGTGAATGTTGGGAGGAGAAAGGGTCTCCATGACCATTTCAAACAGGGAGACATTCCCCATTGCCTTAAAGCAGTGATGGGATGTAACCGGTTCTCACCAGTTCGCCAGAACCGGTAGTAACTGTTCCCAGTGTCCCGGAGAAACGGCAGCAGCTTTTGGGGGGAACCACCTTCGGGGCTTACCTTTTCACTGGTTCCCCCACTGTGCATGTGCGCCAAGCACGTGGTGTGCATGCACGCCTACAGTGCTTGGCGCATATGCACGGCCTCCTTGCTGTCCTCCCAAGCGGGGAGGAGGAAGAGAAGCTGCTAGCCTGAAGTTCCTTATAGCCTGCTCCCCAGGGTAAGTGACTCACCTTTGGATGTGGTGTGTCTGTGTGCATTTTAATGTGTATTTCATACCTTTACCTATATTGACGTACCACAGTTCCTAAAAAGACCTTACAGCCTGGTTTGGGGTTTTTAAGCAAAGTCTTGGAGTTACCTCATCAATAAGCTACACCTGTGCTGTTCCAATTGGAGAACCCTTAAGGAGGTACAGCTGTTTTACATTTACATTAAGGCATACTATCCTAGAGAACTGGTTAGGCAAAGACTTAGTACCTAACTTCTTTAACTATTGAAAAGTGCCAAAATGAAGCCATCTTGTGGTGAGTTCATTCTATAGTTCCTTCCATCTGACCTAGTGTGAGAAAGATTAGCCAAAGATCATCAGAAACATTTTATTAATTATCATTTATTTTATCTTGTTTGGATGGTTCTGCATTATATTCTTGTTTTGTGGGTTGTCTATTTCAATGTCTTGTAAGCCGGCCAGAGCGGTGCTTGCAACAATTGGAGTGGGGTATAAAGCAAATTAAATAATTAAATAATGTGTGAAAAGGGCGCGCATAAGCATGCATGGGAAGGAAGGGATTTATCACCCAGGCCCTCGTGTTTCCTTAGAACAGACTGAGAAGAAGAAGAAAAAAGAAATATCAAATCTTCTACCGAAGACAAGGTGGAACTTCCATGGCAATAGGCAGCTGGCAATGCCGACTGAACCCATACAGGCGTTTACCGAGTTTAGACAACGAACACGTCAATCAATCCCAATTAGAAAAAGCAAAGATCAGAGAGCAGAAAAGATCCGAAGAGAAGCAGAAGACGAGATGTTTCAAACATCTCACCTCATAATGGTAGTTCATGCACGTCAGGTCTCTCCAACAGCGATCTCCTCGGATTTTAATCAATCCCTGTCAAGCAAAGAGAAAATTAAAATAAATTGAGTTTTTAAAAATTATTTTTAGCAACGCAGCAACTCTGAGAAGAATTCACAACATTAAAAAGCCAGGAAATGTACTTAACTTAAAGGATCTGCCTTCTACTAATAACTGAGTACCCCAAAAGAGAAACCATCCAAGGATCAGAGCCCGGTGCAGTCGGAAGGGGCACCCAGAGGACATCTATGGCACCCCTCGGCCAGTCCAAGAAACCCAGGATGAAAGTTTTTCAATTCTAACACCATTACAAAACTCACTAATAACTTCTACTAAATCTGTTCCCAGCAGATGTTACTTGGGAACACCTGTCTGGACTTCACAGGTGAAGGAGGGATGAAAAGGTCTTTAGAGCTACAGGTTTCAAGGTTCTAGGAATGGCCAGGTTATCTGGCTATGGTAATAGATTAGACCAGGGAACTCTTAGCCTGCATCCAGCAGGCCACATGCAGCCCATGGCACCATTTTATGTGGCCCACCACCACCACACCAGGAAGTGCCATGTGGCGGAGGAAGGGCAAAATGGCCATCCAGGCCCTGAAGCTGTCTGAGGGAGTGTGGCCTGGCCCATAGTTTTAAAACGTTGAGAACTCCTGGATTAGACCCTACTGCCAGCAACTCAGTGTCAAGTGTCAGGCAGTGTTTAACTAACCTGACAACCCTGAGGACTACAGCCTTGGGTGGCGAAGTCCACAGGGAAGGGTGATGCTCCCCAAGTGTATTAAATCCCACTTGAATCCATCTTGATGGAGGGCAGCAGCTTCATCCATCCTGGCCTGGGGATGGTGATGAGAAGGACTTTCCAGGCCAAAAGGTCTCAGGACCAGAAAGTAACTCATGGAGCTGGATCAGTGGTACTATGGGTGTCACGCTGCGATGCGGGGGCCCTGACCATGCCCCCCGAGCAGCTGAGTGGGCCGGATCACGCTCCCCAGAAGCGGAAGCACGTTTACAGCTGCCATAAATGCCGCCACATCTGCATTTACGACAGCTGTGTGTGTGCTTATACATGTGTGTGCTTACACATGCACAGCTGTGTTTTACGGTTGAGATAACATGCACCCACACTTGCGTAAATACGTCTGCTTCCACTTCCAGGTGTGGTGGGGGTGGCACGGGCCACATGAAATGGTGCCGCGAATCGGATCCAGCCCATGGGCCGTAGGTTCGGAACCCTTAAGCAGGATAACCTGGCCAGACTGAAAGATAATCATAAAGTCACCCCACAGTACAGAACATGTAATAACGGGCTCAAAAGAAAGTAAGCCAGATACAGGGTGAATATCAGGAAAACCCTCTTAATAGTGAGATGGTCAAAGAGATGGAAAAGGCCATGCCAGATGGACTGGCTGTGAAGGTGCACCTTGTCCATATCCTCAAGGCTGCGGCAGTCCATTGCAGTCCCGGTGTCAAATCCTGCACGTCTCATTTCATACATGCCACAGGAGATGGCTCCGTGGTCATAGTGTGTGGGTCACTTCATGGCAAGCTGGGATCCACCTCAAACAAACTCACACCAATGGCATTTTTCCCACTTCATGAAAAATTGCATTCTTGGATACGAGTTGCAGTCAACGATATAGCGGTGATTGTTTTATACCAGGACTCAATGGAGATCAGTTTCAAAATAGGACCAGAACATGGAAGAGACCTGGTTGCCCCGTGGATCATAAATCCTTCCAGCTGCCCTGTCCTAACATCGCCTCCCCCACCACCAACACCACCCTGAAAGGAAGAAAAAGGAGAGTGAAGTGTCAAAAGAAATTTTAGTTTACATCTTTCTGTCACACAAAGCTTACTTCTTTTTATCTTCTACGACCTGCCCCTCCAGGCCCCCATTTCTACAATAAACCCTAAATAATTGAAATGTCATTCATTCGCTAAGCCGGTATGATCCAAAATGTTGAGCTCTCCCCTGATTTTATTTTTCAGAGACTTCAGCAGCAGAAAAGAAGTGGTGGCTGGGAATATAATCCTTTACTCCGGCCCCAATTTATCTGTTGAATTTCCTCCTTTTTATGAAGCACATGTCAGGATATCAACCCTTCTCAAAAGAGTGTCAAAAAGAGAAAGAGAACAAAGCCAACCTTCAGATTCCAAGACCCGAAATGAATTCCAAAAAGGTCGAGGGAGAAGTAATTCAGGCCAAAAAAAACCTAGCATAACTCAAGATGACAATAAAAGAGAAAGCCAGGTTGAATTAAAGCTGGATCTTCAACATTCAATAATGGAGCAAAAGAGAAGAAAGGAAGACTATGGCTATCTATCATGGTGTGGTTACTGTAGTGTTAGGTTAGGACAGGGATCTGCAAACTTGGCTCTCCAGGTGTTCTTGGACTTCAATTACCAGAAGCCCAAGTCAGTATGCCTGCTGATCAGGACTTCTGGGAATTGAAGTCCAAGAACATCTGGAGAGCCAAGTTTGCTGATCCCTGGGTTAGGACATAGGAGATCTAGTTACTAGTCCCCACTAAGCAGTGAAACTCCGTGAGTAAATTTAGGACTCACCCCACACACACACATTGCTCTCAACTACCTTGTAGGGTTGCTGTAAGGATAGAAAGACGGTAAATAAATGAACAATGGACACTGCTTTGAATTCATTGGAAGAAAAGTGGAAGAGAAAAGTAACTACTGGATGACATTCTAGTGTTTAACTTGTGCCAACAAAAGTGATTTTTCAGCGATTAATAACATCCTTCTCCTGGTCTCACAGCTCATTCATTATGGGGAAGCCCTGGGAACCACAGGACAGAAGGAGGAAGCCTTTCATGACTCAAAATCTCCTATTTACAATAACTCCCAGAGACCTTGACTTTCAGCAATTAAAGACGGTTTCCTTCAGCCCCGTGGCTCCTAAGGTTTTGACACAATGAAAAGGATTACACGGGGAGTTCAGAAAAAACTGTGGGACGAATGGAGGAACGTTTTAAAGCGCCACGAATCGACTCCTGCTTGTGATGTTCTACTCCCAAACATGCTTAAGTAAAGGAAGAAGATTTTGGTCAACAAACGATGAGAAGTGCGTAAGATTTCATGGAATTGGAATCTGGCTGACTTCAGAGCCTTCGCTTTAAGGAACAGAAAAACGAGACGCCTAGACAGCTTTGGCCATCGGCTTGCTAGTCTTTTATGCTACAGAAATGCTCCAGGGTGGGGGGTGAGTGAGAGAAAGAGATGGAGGAAGTGGGGGGGGGTACACAAAGTCTTCTTGCCAAAGGGCTCTTTCTTGGACACGTGGGACGAGATCAGAGGAGCACAAAGAGGTTTTGCTCAGAAGTCAAGTATGGGATCCCAGCAGAGCAGAAGCTGTATGCAGCTGGAAGGTCAGAGGTCAAAACATTGCAAACATCAGTCTCACCCCCCAAATTCCCATGAAGCTCCGCTACAGAAGCCTCGGTTCCCCTCTGACTCCTCCTGTACGAAATACCGTGCAGAGGACAGAGACGGGAAGGAAAGTCAAAAGAAAGAAGCCTTTATGCTCTACCCCAGGCTCACAGTAATGCAATAAAACAAATTGGAATAATTACTCCCCATCCTACCCCACCCGTTCCAAAGCGAAAAAATGGCCAAAGGAGGAAGACGTGGCTGTCAATTAAAGCCACCCTCTGCAGCCCATTTGGTCTCCAGGCAAGAAATCCGAATATTAGATTTGATGCGATTAGAGACAACTTCTCCTTCCTTCAAAGGCGTTTCGGAGACAGGAAGGGAGCCTCTTTGTCTCTCCACCCAGTCTCACAGTCCATTCCATCCCTAGGCACCTTGAGGCCAAGAAAACGCACACAATAACTCAAAGCAACAGAGGAATATATAAAAAAATTCCCCCTCCCCAGAAGTTGTAGAGATGGACAAAACTCTGTAATATATTTAAACAAGTGAAAGCAGAGGTACTTCCAAGTCCCTTTCCCCGTGGTGGAAATGACAGCGTGGCATGTTAACCGCTAGCCCCAATTAGACGAGATCTACTGAAACTACTGAGGGGACTACGGTGGCTCAAGTGGTTAAGACACTGGACTCACTGACCGGGAGGTCGGAGTTCAGTTCCTGGGTACTGCAGGACGGAATGAGCGCCCATCTCTGTCCCAGCTCCAGCCAACCTAGCCGTTCGAAAGCGAGACATTGCAAGGAGATAAGCAGGGACCACTTCGGTGGGAAGGTAAACAGCGTTCCATGCACTCGAGGCATGCCTACCGTGTATCCACAGAAATGTCTGCAGATGCAGACAGTGGTGGCTCTTTGGCTATAAACAGAGATGAGCACTGAACCGTAGAGTAGGATACGACTGGCTGGGTGACCTTTACCTTTACTGATTTGGTGTGGCTGTTCCAGCCAGGATTAACAAACGGATTGTGCCCAAAGAATTCAACTCTTTACTGAATTAGACCTCAGACAAAGCATATTCATTCCCGCCTTGTGTTACTAGTGCCAAATGTGGACACTTACGACAAAATGTAAACGAAAGTTGGCCAGACGGACTTCGTGGAGAGATGGATAAGGCCCTGGGAGCCACTCTAAGAAAGATGGGGAGGTTGTTACAGGAAGAGTTGAATCCAGGCCCACTTGGGCCCATGATGAATGGTGCTCAAAACCATGCATGGTGGATGAGGAGAACTAGTCACATGACCCCATGGCAAAGGACGGTCAAAGTGTTGAAACCACAGCCTCCCAAACCATGCACAAACAACCCGTTGTAGAGTTGTCTGAGACCAATGTATGGGCCAGTGGTCAAGGCATCAGAGCAAAGAGCAGATCCTCAAAAGGAGAAACTCAACAGACTTTAAACATGGTGTGAAGAACTTCCAATGTTCAGCCACCACACATCTCTTGCTGGGCTTGGGTCAAGATCTCCCTTGCTCAAAAAGAAAGTCATATCGTAGTCTAGGGTTCGGTGATCATCTCTTTAGAGCCAAAGAGCCAGTGCTGTTGTCGTCGCCGCCGCGCCGCCGCCGCCGCCGCCGCCGCCGTCTTCTTCTTCTTCTTCTTCTTCTTCTTCTTCTTCTTCTTGACTATTCTGAGAATATAATGCTGTGGCTTTTCATCTCCCTTCCGCATCACAGCATGACACCCATATCACTAATCCAGTTCCACAAGTCACTTTTCGGTCATGAGCCCTTTTGGCACACAAAGTCCTCCTCCTCAGCCCCAGGCCAGGATGGGTGAAGCTGCTGCTCTCCATCAAGAGGGATTCAAGTGGGATTTAATCCACTTGGGGACCCTCACCCTTCCCTGTGGACTTCACCACCCAAGGACATTAGTTCTGACACTCAAGGTGGAACTGCTGGTAGTAGGGTCTACTCTATCGCCTTAGAAGGATAACCTGGCCAGACTTGACGTCTGTCTCTAGTGCGAGAGAATTTGCAAGTAATATGAAACCTGCCTGCTGCTCCTTCTGCTGCATTGAGAACCATCCTTTGATCATTCACAAGCAGACAGGCCTGTTCCAAGCCTCTTCCCCAAAACCCTCACCCCGGACAGAGCAAATAAAAAAAAAACCTTCAAGAAAAATTATTTTAGATGATTAAACTTAGGCCAGATCTGGCAGGTGCAGCCTTCTGTTTCTAGTCGTCCCCTGCTGTTGGATACACAGAGGAAAGGAAGCCTTGATGGGTTTAACAGACGACCCATCCTTCCCCGTGCCTCCCTGGAGGGTGCGGAGTCATTTCGGGGGCAACAGGAGGGGCTTTCGGGGCAGACCCTCTTCTTCCTCCTCCCCCCATCAATAATTTGAATTACAAGAGGAAGGGATCCAGGAACAGGCAGTGTTCATGGACAGGGTTATATTTTCCCCCACCCCATCCTTCTTTATTTTAAGCCATCAATTTTTGTAAAGTCAAAATCAAGGAAATCAACGCAACTCTTAATAGTCTTCACTTTCGTTCATTTAGCTACAGCTAAATTTCTGGTGGCAATGTAGGGTTGTGAGAGCTGGACCACTAGGAAAGCTGAGCGCAGAAGAATAGATGCCTTTGAGATGTGGTGTTGGAGGAGAGCTTTGAGAGTCCCCTGGACAGCGATGAGAACAAACAGGTCAATCTTAGAAGAAATCAACCCTGACTGCTTCTTGGAAGGTTAAATAGTAAAGATGAAGCTAAGGTACTTTGGACATCAAATGAGAAGAGAAGACTCACTTGAGAAAGCCTTGATGCTGGGAAGGGTGGAGGGCCCCCTTTTTCTTTTGCCCTCCATCTTTCCAAGCATCAAGGCTTTCCCAAGCGAGTCTTCTCTTCTCATTTGATGTCCAAAGTACTTTAGCTTCATCTTCACTATTTGACCTTCTAAGGAGCAGTCAGGGTTGATTTCTTCTCAGATTGACCTACTTGTTCTCCTCGCTGTCTAGGGGACTCTCAAAACTCTCCTCCAACACCACATCTCAAAGGCATCTATTCTTCTGTGCTGAGCTTTCCTAATGGTCCAGCTTTCACAACCTTACATTGCCACTGGAAATACCATTGCTTTGACTATACGAATTTTTGTTTGCAATGTGATGTCTCTACTTTTCACTATTATGTTCCTCAGGTTTCTCATCGCTTGCCTCCCAAGAATCAGTCGCCTTTTTATTTCATGGCTGCAATCACCATCTGCAGTGAGCTTAGATCCTAAGAAAGTAAAATCTGTCACTGCTTCTACTTCTTCCCCATCTATTTTCCAGGGACTGATAGGGCCTGTTGCCATGATCTTGGTTTTCTTGATATTAACTCTCAAGCCAGCTTTTGCACTTTCTTCTTTCAACCTAATCAGGAACTTCTTTAGGTCCTCCTCACTTTCAGCCATTAGGGTGGTATCATCTGCATATCGTAAATTGTTGATGTTTCTCCCAGCAATTTTGATCCCAAATTCTGATTCCTCCATCCCTGCATTGCACATTATATGCTCTGTGTATAAGTTGAATAAGCAGGGTGACAAAATGCAGCCATGTCTTACTCCTTTTCCTGTTCCAAACCACTCTGTCCTTCCATATTCTGTCCTAACTGTTGCTTCTTGATTCATGTACAGATTTCTCATTATAGACATTTCTTCTTTAAATTTTCAACAACCAGCTTTTCCTTGCGCCTGACTGAGTAAATTTCCAGAACCATACAGGCCAAGGGACTATGACTCAGACAATCCGGGTGCAAATCTATGCTCAGCTTTGGACATCCTTGGGGCGGGGAGGGAGAACGTGGTAAATCTACTCTTTAAATATCTAATTTTGCTTGAAAGCCCTGTAAGTCGGTTCCAACTTGACAGGCACGTAAAACACGCACAAAATACATCCACAGAAACGACTGGCCTAACAAAAATATTGACCAGACTGACCACTCACGCATTCCGTTATTATGAATGGTGAGCTTTCTTTGAGTTCCAGTTGGCAAAAGAAGAAATTAAACTGCTGTGCCTTGGGGCTCCCATCCATCCAAAATGGAAACTACAGCTAGGAAATCAGGAGAAGACGAAGGCTCAGAAGGGAAGCAATGAAAGAATTAGAAAAGAACCACCATTGTAAGGATGTGAAACTTAAAACTTGAGAGCAAGAATAAGACCAGTGGGTGGGTGGGTGGGTGGATGGATGGATGGATGGATGGATGGGTGGGTAGGTAGGTAGGTAGGTAGGTAGATAGATAGATAGATAGATAGATAGATAGATAGATAGGTAGGTAGGTAGGTAGGTAGGTAGGTAGGTAGGTAGGTAGGTAGGTAGGTAGGTAGGTAGGTGGACGGACGGACGGACAGATAGACAGTTTCAAAGGGGCATCCATTTTATTTCTCGAATGCCCTTCGAGGGCATGGGGGCCACATGAAATGGTGCCATAGGCCAGCTCCGGCCCACAGGACTTAGTTTGGTAAGCCCTGGGCTAAATCAACAGATATTGTTTTTATTAAGCTTGCCAATCTGGTCTCCTCAAGGCAATTCTTACTCGTCACAGGCAACCCAAAAGCCAGGTCCATGGAGACCAGATTTCCTTCTGGAGCTAACAAGTACAAAAGTGTAGAAAAATTCAACATCCACTTACCGCTCCAAGCATGATCCTGAAAATAAGCCACCGATAGCCCCAGATGACTATGCAGGAAGGAGGTGTGCCCTTGGGCAACCGGGAGAGGGTCCAGAGGGGGCAAAGGAAGATCCCCAGGAAACCAGTCTCCACCAGCTGAGATTCCCATCCTAGAAAGAAACAAGGAAGCAGATTTAACCTCTTTACAAACAAGTGGGCTTTTGTGAACATGTTGAATTTTTCCAGCTTTTTCAAAGTTATTATAACTGTTACTTTTAAAACCAGGTTTTCCCAAACCTAAGGCTCAACAGCAAAATGAGCGGAGTAGGAACACTGATTCCCAAGAGTCATGGAGGCAGAAGAGGCCGTGCCAGGTGGACTGGCTGTGAAGGCACACCTTGTTCATATCCTCAAGGCTGCAGCAGTCCATTGCAGTCCCGGTGTTAAATCCTGCATGTCTTATTTCATACATGCCACAGGAGATGGTTCCGTGATCATAGCGTGTGGGTAACTTCATGGCAAGCTGAGATCCCCCTTAAGCAAATTCATGCCAATGACATCTTCCCTGCTTCAGGGGAAAAACGCATTCTCAGGTACAAGTTGCAGCCGATGATGATGTATTCTTTTATTTGTTGAATACCTATGAGTTATGTATTCATCAAATAAAGCGGTTTGCCCATTTGGAGAGAATGTCTTGGAATCTCATACTTCACAAGGCATGTGTGAAAAGAGGAGAAGGACGTAGACCACAAGGGTCTACGTAGACCACAAGGGGCATGGCCAGAGGAAGGTGAGAGACGACATCAAAGAAATATTACAGGAGCATCAAATAACGCAGGTGGGATGCCGCTAGAAGTGCCAGAAGAAGAACCTTGAATCTCCCTCGACACCCAAAGGTGTAAAGGAAGAGGAGGAAGAGAAACCAAATGGTTGGGTTCTCAACACGATCAACAGTAGGGCCAAGTCCTCTCCTTTGCTTAAAGCAGGGCTTCTCAAACTTTTCAAGCCAGGGACCAAGTCACGCTCTCTCAGTCAACTTTGAGGGACAGACGGCCCAATGGGGGTGGCCACTTTGTCCCAACAGCTTCAAAGGGTCACCCATTTTGTTTCTTGGGTGCTCTTGGAGGATTGGGGGGCCCCCACATGAAATGGCAATCTTAGGCCTCAGGTTTGGAACCCCAGTCTTAAAGCAAGGATGCTCTGCGCTCACAGCTGGTGGACTCTTATTTCACGAGGTTTCGCGATCTGTTCCGGGTTTCGGTTTCAAATTTAAAGGAGCTATCCAAAGTACCAAACCCATTTGAGGAACCGAGCTTAGCACCCTGGAGAGCTCCCATAAAACCTCTGGCAACTTTGACTACCTGCAGCGAATCGGGGTCTCGGCTGATAGAAATGCATAGCAAACGAGCAAAAGCTGCTTTGGGTGCATGTAAGAAAAATCCTAGTCTAAATAAATAAATAAAATGCTTAGGAAATTAATTGGCAGGTGTCATTGATGTCAGCAGTGCAGATAATGCCACAGCGTAAAGATACAGACACTTACATGTTGCCATATATGTAAAGTTAATATGTATGTTTCTTCCAATTAAACAGATGGCAGACCCTCATAATTAAGCGACCACCCTCGCAAACAAAGCCCGTGCTAACGATCAATCACACAACAAAGCAAACTAATGTGCCATATCACAGGAGGTTTGAAAAGGTCCCACAGGGTTAATCAAATGTTTTCAGGTAGCTAAACAATAGCGCTAAACTCAGCAAAACAAAGGACAAACCAAGACTAAAATAAACCATGTTTTTAAAAGAGATAAAAAGGAATGGATAGTCCAGAGAAATGTAACCGTGACCCGGCCCCCAGCTTGAAAAGGTGGGGAACCCCTGCTTTAGGATCAGCCGGAGAAGCAAGAAAGAAGCAGACACAGGACACATGCGGCCCACCGGAGAATCCATACAGAGATGCAGCAAAATGGCTTTGCCTGGAGCAAAGTCGAAGTCAAGTCAGAACAGGAAAGCATACAGAAAGGTGACGGATAGACTCGTGGGAAGGAGGCTGCATTTGTTTTGGATGGAAGGTAGCAATGGGTCTCTCAACGCATCGTCTCATCCACTGATGGTTTGGAAATTAGTGACTTAAGCAGCTGCACCATTGAAAACACGGCCCATTTCCAGTCCACGGTGAGCAGACTCAGTTGCCGAGCAAAGGGTTTGAACCAAGATTTGAAGAAAAGCAATGAACGGGACAGCCCCTTCCCCAATAAACACAGACCCAAAGGATCCCCTTCGATTAAAATGTAATTACTATTTTGCTTTGTCGATGAAAGAAAAGTCAGGGAGTGAAAGAATTCTTTCCTGCTCACATCCTGCGGTTTCTAGGAGACCACGCTGGCCGCCAAGACCCAGCAGCTTGGCAGGAGGGGGACGCAATCGGCCCGTCGCGGTAGCAGCTGCACCCGAAAAGCAACGGAGCCGGGCAGAGTTTGAAAGGTTAATTGTTTCTGATGGCAGCTACGGAGAGCAGCCGCGGGCTCAGAACTGGCACCCAAAAGGCAGTCCATCTTCCTCCATTCAGTCGGCACAAGAATCCCAATGTTATCGGGGGGCTTTTCATATGCTAATGAGCACAGCCCTATCCCAGAGACACCACTGTACATGTGGGATCTGACCACCACCCCCTCCCAATATGGATAGACCCCAGAAGACACATCAGTCTTCCATCACATCCCCAATCCTCTGAGTGTTGTGGTCCACATAACTCCAAGAAGTACATTCCACTGTCAACAAGTCACCCAATGATGCTCAACACACACCTAAGAATTAAGAAAGGGAAACCAACCCTAGAGGTTGACCAGCTATGGTTCCCATCATGTTTCACCATCAGTTAGGCCAGCAATGGTGAACCTTTTAGAGACCAAGTGTCCAACAGAGGGGCGGGGTGAGCTCTGTGCTGGGGGGAGGGAGGGAGTACTCCTATTGGGTTGTTGGGCAGAGGGACAGAGGAAGTTCTGTGCTTTGGAGAATTGACTTAGGCTTCTGGGAATTGAAGTCCAAAACTCAAAGGTTGGGTTAACCTAATACAAAATCATTGGCACTCCAGCTGTTCTTGGACTTCAATTCCCAGAAGCCCAAGTCCCTGTAAATCCACACAAATGGGTTTACTGTGCATCTGAGCATCCATGCAGTAAACCCATTTGTGTGGATTCACAGGGACTTGGGCTTCTGGGAATCGAAATCTAAGAACGGCCCGTACATCCAGTAAACCCATTTGTGTGGATTCACAGGGACTTGAGCTTCTGGGAATCGAAGCCCAAGAACAGTACATCCACGCAGTAAACCCATTTGTGTGGGTTCCCGGGGACTTAGGCTTCTGGGAATTGAAATTCAAGAACAGCTGGAGTGCCAAGGTTCGCCATCATTGTCCTAGATGAATTTTGTTGTTGTTTTTAACTCTACAAAGCAAGGAGGATGAATAGGTCGATCTTAAAAGAAATCAACCCTGACTGCTCTTTGGGAGGTCAAATAGTGAAGATGAAGTACTTTGGACATCAAATGAGAAGAGAAGACTCACTTGAGAAAGCCTTGATGCTGGGAAAGGTGGAGGGCAAAAGAAGAAGGGGGCAGCCAAAAATGAGATCACTAGATGGTATTGTAGACACAATGGGCACAGAGCTGGGCGGATTGAGGATGGGGTGCCTGGCATGCGGTGGTCCATGGGGTTGCAAAGGGTCGGATTTGACTATGTGACTGAACAACAACAAAAACAATTAGCCGACCGTCATGTACCACTGTACCTGGTTGCTTAATTTGCAAGCCGTTCTGCGGCTAAGCCAGCTTCCAACCTGAACTCTGAACTCCACGGCACCTGCCTGGCTTCATTCTAGATCTGAATTCTTTGCGATGGCATCTTCTGGGGATCTTCCAAAACCCTTATTTCAAAACATGCCAGCGCATTAATTTAGGAGGGGAGGGGGTTGTTCCTTCACGCAGCTGGAAAGACTGGGACGGGCAAGAATGGGATTGGCAAGCCAGCCAGAAGTAAAGAGAGACCGTCCCAGCTGTTTAAAGAAAAGGAGGGGGGGGGAATATCTTAAATTACCTACTGACTTCAGCAACAGCTGAGCATGGGATGAATAGTGCTTAACAGTCAGGGTAGGGAGGCCGAGTTGGCTTCTCCAAATCTGTGCCAATTTCCTTTATAGTTGAATGGAAAAGTAACTTAGAAAAACCGTACGGCACGGATGAAACAAGGGCTTCATTACGACGAAACAAAATGCCATTAAAAAGTGTGCAAATGTTTTTAAGTTTTCCAACAGGCCATGGTTTAGGAGAAAACCACAACAGCCAGTGTGGTGGGGTAGATAAGAGCGACCGGCTAGGACTCAGGAGGCCTGGGTTCGAATCCCCGGGCTACAGAAACTTAGTGGGGGGAGTGAAACCGGTAAAACCTGTTTGGCCAGCACAGTGTAAAGCTATGCTGATTTGTAAACCTATCTGCTGTGTGAGCCAACCATTGTGTACCACTGTACCTGCTATGTATAAACTGATGCCATGGAGTCGTATCCGACTCTAGGGTTCGGTGCTCATCTGTTTATAGCCAAAGAGCATTTCCATGGTCATGGCAGTAGCTTATTATTGTGTTTTCAAACTACATTACACCATCAAGTCTTATAGAACCCCTGTTGCCTAGACCAGGGGGTCAGGAAACTGGATGTGGCTGGATGCCGGAGCGCATGGAACACTGTTACCTTTCCTGCCGAAGCAGTACCTATTTATCTACTTGCAATTTCTTGCTTCCGAACTGTTAGGTTGGCAGGAGCTGGGACAGAGACGGAAGCCCAGCATTCGGGTCTCAAACTGCCGACTCGCCGGCCTTCCGGGCGTCAAGTTCGGCGTCTTAACCACCAAGCCACCGCAGTCCCTTCTACCCAGGGAGACGAATGAACTTTGTGAAGGCGGCCAGGGTGTTCGAAAGGCCGCCCGGCCTCTCCGCACCTCCACCACCACCACCGACACTGCACACTGATACTTCTGGGAACGAAAGGGTCGCCTCGCCGACCCACCTGCTCCTGTTCGCTTCGTTTGGACCTCGTCAAATTTCAGCAGCTGCAACGAGCCGCAGACAATGAGCCCTACTGTTATCTGGGGCCGAGCCGAGGGCGGGTGGAGGGATGCAATCGAAGACGGAATAAAATTAAAAACCGGCACAGATTTCAATGCCTGCGGTCGCCTCACACGTGTTTTGGACACTCGGGACGTGCAGCTCACGGGGTGCGAGGGGGAACGGAGCCAATTTGCACCTAGACCAAGTGACCCCCACTTCTGCTATGTCCCCCCTCCACCTTCTCTTACCCTCCAGAAAAGTCATTTTTTGTGCTATCGGTGTCATTTTTCTTAATGTGTCCAAAATCACCTCAATCCTGCCCTGGGAGAATACACAACACAAGCCTAGAATCTGATGCTTCGCCCGCCAAAACATCTGTAAACTTTGCATTTCCCCTGCTCTGCATTAACCAGAAGTTCAGTTCTCGGGCACTGGATGTTAATTGCTAGCCCCAATTAGGCGAGATCTACTGAAACTACTGAGGGGACTACGGTGGCTCAAGTGGTTAAGACACTGAACTCGCTAGCTGGACGGTCGGAGTTCGATTCCCGGGTACTGCACGACAGAGTGAGTGTCCGTCGTCTGCCCCAGCTCCTGCCAACCTGGCTGTTCGAAAGCAAGAAATTGCAAGTAGATAAATAGGGGCCACTTTGGTGGGAAGGTAAACAGTGTTCCGTGCGCTCCGGAGTTGAGTCCTGCCTGCCACATGCCCACGGAAACGTCTGGCTATAAATGGGGTTGAGCACTGAACCCTAGAGTCAGATACGACTGGCTTTCGAGCAAGACCTGGGAGAAAGACGGGAGCTCATTCCGTCCTGCAGTGTTCGGGTATCGAACTGCTGACCTTTTGCCTTCCAGTCAGCGTCTTAGCCACTTGAGCCACTGCAATAAACACCCTATAAATATATATTCAAACTGGTCCATCACTCATATTTTTCTAGGATTTTTGCTGCCTGCCCGGAATCTGCGATTCTCGAAAACTCACTTCCACCTACGAGAGCAATCAATGCATTCCTATGGGAAATCTGCTTTACAGATTTTTCGTAGCACAAAAGGTCCCGGAGAACGCATTAAATTTGTCGAGCGAGGGCCGGCTTCACAGTTCCTCTGCATCTGGTCCTTGGGCGCTTGAGGTCTGCCGTATTTAATAAACAATTTAAATTTGCCATTTGCAATTTATCAGCTCCCGTTTCATTTCACCGCGACGTCGACCGCAGACGGAAACCTCTCCCCGACACAGGGCCAATTCCTAGACGCGGAAAGGAAAGCTGTATTTTTAAAAAGAGAGGCAAGAGAGGGCGACCCTTTAATTCTAAAGGGAGCTGCAAATTGCGATTGGACATGGGGAGGTCACTCCATTTTACGGCCCGACTTGGTTTACGAAAGAGGAAAACTGGAGTATCGAGGCCAATCCATCACGTCTCCTTGACAAGGAAACGGATGAAGAGTTGAAGGTGGCCGAGGGACCTTTTCAACGCAACACCTAAAGAGAGATTTCCCGGCGGAGTTTGCACGGTTAAGAGCAGGGGTTCTCAACCTATGGCCCCAGGGGCCGGATGCGGCCCAGAACACCATTTCATGTGGGGCCCCACCACCTGTGCCACATCCAGAAGCGCCATGGGCAGCAGGCAGGGCAAACTGGCCATCCGGCCCCCAAAGCTGTCTAAGGGAGCGGGACCCGGCCCTCGGCTTGAAAAGGTTGAGAACCTAAGGTTAAGAGTCTGTCAGCCTAAGCTCCAAAATACCATTGGCGCCATGGCCTTCTGAAGTTCCTCTTGAAGTTCCTCCCAAACGTATCTCAATAACCCTAATAAAACCCAACCGCTGCTGGAGTGATTTCTCGTCCTCTCTCTGTTCCCCAGCACTACATCATGAGAATCACAGAATAGGGTTTTTTCAAAACCCAATCACTCATCGCCTTGTTCAAATTTCGGCTGGCCATCACCAAACCTATTTTCTCACCTACCCAGTGGCTTTGGGGGGAACGCTGGCCCTTTCACGGGACTGTATCACTTCCAAAGCCTGGTTTTCAAGAATTTGGCATGGTGGAATTGACGAAAATGATATTTCAGACTTTCTGCCTGAAATGCCAGCTCTTATTTTAACACACAAGGGCAGCGGCACCCAACGTGGGACCCACACAACCCAGGAAGACTTCAATTCCCACAAGCCTCAGCCAGCCCATTGGCTGATCAGTGCTATGGGGAATTGACTTAGGCTTCTGGGAATTGAAGTCCAAAAACTAAAGGGTGGGCAACACCGGTCTAACCTTTCTACTTACATGGGTTGAGGAATCCATGAAAGTTATAGCCTAAGGCCAGGGGTCAGCAAACTTGGCTCTCCAGGTGTTCTTAGACTTCAATTCCCAGATGATCTGATCAGCAGGTCTACTAGATTTAATCCACTTGAAGACCATCACCCTTTCTTGTTGACATCTCCACTCAAACCCATGAGTGCTCAAGATGGACAAGTTAGTTAACCACTGCCTGATGATCGGCGTTGAATCACTGGCAGCATGGTCTACTCCAGGGGTGGCCAACCTTGGAGCTTCAGTTCCCAGAAGCCCTGATCAGCTGGTCTTCTGACTTGGGCTTCTAGGAATTGAAGTCCAAGAACACCTGGAGAGCCAAGGTTGGCCATTGATGATTTGGACCATAGGTCCTCCAACTTGGCTCTCCAGGTGTTCTTGGACTTCAATTCCCAGAAGCCCTGATCAGCAGGTGTGCTGACTTGGGCTTCTGGGAATTGAAGTCCAAGAACACCTGGAGAGCCAAGGTTGGCCATTGATGATCTTGACCTTAGGACCTTCAAGTTGGCTCTCCAGTTTCTTGGACTTCAATTCCCAGAAGCCCTGATCAGCTGGTGTGCTGACTTAGGCTTCTGGGAATTGAAGTCAAAGAACACCTAAAGACCCAGGTTTGTTGACCCCTGGTCTAAGCAACTGTTGGTAACAAATGTATTCCGCTCTTCTGACCAGTGACGGAAAAACACTCAGAGGGTCTCTCCCGAAAATGCATATGGTGGGGCTACGCATCGAAGAATGTTCATTCCACATCTAGGGATTCCTAGATCATGAGTGTTATCCATATTATTAGGGAGGGACGTTCATTTCCAAGACTGCAAGGAGCCTTTTAATTATTATTATTATTATTTGTTTTAAAACAAACCAGCCAACGAACTAACCGACTTTCAAGTCTAGTAAACTGTGGCTTAACTGACCAGCATCTAACTTCCACCAGCTGTCAATGATAGGAAAGGATTCTGTAGGGGTTTTGGTGCTGGCGGTAATAAATCTAGCAACCTAGATTTAACCTAGATGATGATGATGATGATGATGATGATGATGATGATGATGATGATGATGATGATGACGACGACGACGACGACTCCTCTTGGTGCTGACGATAATAAATCTAGCAACCTAGATTTAACCTAGATTCTTCTTCTTCCTCCTCCTCTTCTTCTTCTTCTAATTAACTACTTGCAATTTCTTGCTTCCGAACTGCTAGGTTGGCAGGAGTTGGGGCAGAGACGGGCGCTCAATCCGCCCTGCAGTACCCGGGGTCTGGAACGGCCAACTTGCCGGCCTTCCAGCTAACCAGGCGAGCTTCTTAACCGCCGCAACCTGCACCACGGCCAGGGGAGCTCCGACTAGACTTCAGAGAGCCTCTCCTGTGGCTTAGATCAAAACCACTTTAAGATGGAAGTAATTAAATGTAATAACACAGTGATCTAGAATGACAGCCACCTACAGAAATGGAAACAGGACACCCATTAACTTTTAAACATTAACCCCCCCAAAAAAAGAAAAGCCGAGCCCAAATCTTCTCGGCTGATTTTTCTGTCACTTGCTGCTTTGCTCAAAAGTGGAGAGTGAAAAGACCGGGGGGGGGGGGGTAGAGAGAGAACTAATTTATTACTGCATTAACTTAGATATCGCCTTCCTGTCACCTAAGTAGTTTCTAATGACTACCCTGGAGAGTAATTGGAAGCTTTTAAAAGTTTTCTGCTAAATTCTTTCTCTTTCCCCTGTGCTGCGTATACTTTTTTTTAAAGACCCCAAAGTTACTGATAACATTTTCCAACTCTGGATGTTCTTGGGAAGAAGGCTGCGTTACCAATACTCCAGGGTTACGGAAAAGGCACTTCTGCCTTATTTATTTTTATTAGCTATCCTATTAGTGGTGGGGAGATGTCCCACTTCTCCTCCCGTGAGCTCAAGGTGGTGACCGTGGCACTCGACGTGCACCCACGCTCGCGACCGCCTTGTGAGGTAGGCAAAGGAAAGAGAGGGGGGCTAATTTTAGGGCTGGATTAGAACCCGGGTCTTTGAAGGCCCAGTCCAATCACTGACGGGAACTGCAGTGGGTCAAGTGGTTAGGACGCCGAACTCGCTGACTGGAAGGTCGGAGTTCGATTCCCGGGTACTGCACGACGGCGTGAGCTCCCGTCTCTGCCCCAGCTCCTGCCGACGGAGCAGTTCGAAAGCAAGAAATTGCAAGTAGATAAATAGGGACCAACTCAGTGGGAAGGTAAACAGCGTTCCATGCTAATCATGGCTGCCACATGTCCATGGAAATGTCTGCAGACGGACAGTGCTGGAAAAATGGAGTGCATCTTAAACTGTATATAGTGACCTATAGTGGGCTATTTTGACAATAATGGAGTGTGTCATACCCCGGTGCATCTTATATGCCGGTAAATATGGTACTTTCTAACGCACTATGTGAAAAGCTATCCATGTTCCTACTTAACAAAATTATTTAATTGGGGGCTGCAGTGGCTCAGTGGTTAAGAAGCTCGCCTTGTTAGCTGGAAGGCCGGCAAGGTGACAGTTCGAGACCTGGGTACCGCATGAGGGAATGAGCGCCCGTCTCTGCCCCAACTCCTACCAACCTAGCAGTTCTAAAGCAAGAAATTGCAAGTAGATCAATAGGGACCACTTGGGTTTGAAAAGATCTTGGGGACATAAAAGGAGCCTCATCTTGAGCGGAGTTTCTCCAGCAAAAATCGTTTCAACCCAGAATAATTTATGACATGAAATTATAATTATTATCTGCCCTTTTCAGGAAGGCTGATAACGGCAAAGATCTTGTTACCACACAAGAGTGTAAATCAGGTCTCAGACATACATACCCAACCACAAAACCCTTCGGCTCTCAGTACACTGATGCTAATTTCGCCCACTTTGCATAATGTACTCTGATCTGTAACGAGACATGCTGAACTAGTTGAGATTGTGGGTCTCCAAGCCTTGACTGAAGCTGCCAAAAACGTCACGCAAACCGGGGGGCTCCTCTGCTCGCGGCTTTGCCGAAATGGCTCCGTACAAATGTGCAGAAAATGCCGCGGAGTTAGAAAGGCCGGGAAGGAAATCAGCACATACTTGGCTATGGAGGAAAAACCACAAAAGCCCCTGGGGTGTGTGGAGGGATTCAGGAAACGAAGATTCGTTATTAGCAAATCTTAAAGCCATGGAGAGTTCGGGATGAATAATTACACCATGAAAAAACTCTGCCTTCCAATTATCCTGCCCACGCCAATCTCTTTGAAGTCAATTATGTAACCCAGTACCAGATAATAAAGTTTTCTGGTAAATTTCGTCTCAGGAAGTGCATGCCGGTTGTACAAAATAATAATAATAATAATAATAATAATCGCAAGGCGGGCAAGAGATAACAAACACAGGCCGCCATTTGTCTGGCAATCCCGAAACCTGGAAGGAAGAAGAGAAAAGGGAACCACGATTTGGGAGAATTTGGGATGGAAAATCTGGAGAGCACAGAGCTCCATCTGGATGAATTTATGCACGGCGAACATGCAGCTGATAAATTATACCTCTTTCATCTATCCCGTCAAAGAATATTCTCTAGGTCAACCTTGGCACTCCAGCTGTTCTTGGACTTCCAATTCCCAGAAGCCCAAGTCAGCACTCCAGCTGATCAGGGATTCTGGGAAGTGAAGTCCAAGAACATCTGGAGAGCCAAGTTGGAGGAACTAGGACAATGATGGCCAACCTTGGCACTCCAGGTGTTCTTGGACTTCAATTCCCAGAAGCCCAAGTCAGCACTCCAGCTGATCAGGGCTTCTGGGAAGTGAAGTCCAAGAACATCTGGAGAGCCAAGTTGGAGGAACTAGGACAATGATGGCCAACCTTGGCACTCCAGCTGTTCTTGGACTTCAATACCCAGAAGCCCTGATCAGCAGGTGTACTGACTTGGGCTTCTGGTAATTGAAGTCTAAGAACAGCTGGAGTGCCAAGGTTCGACAGTACGTGTCTAGAAGTTTCCTCAACTCCAGGCAAGGAGTCAGAAGTCTTTTATTTTTCCTCGTCAGGGTGTCCAAATTTGTGCAACTGTGCAAAACGGTTAAAACAAATAACGTCAATGCTGAATGTCATCTTTGATTGGGATTTTTATCCAGTTCATCAAACAATGGAAAGCAGAAGCCGAGGGGCCTCCAGCAAACCTTTATTGACGTACTAGGACGCCCATAATCCACAGTCATGCCGCCACAAGTCGTGCGACTTGGGATAGTGGTTTGTGGTCCATCACATCTGGAAAAAGGCAGGATGGAGGAGAAAATGTTGACCCACCCTAGCAATGTTCTGATACAAGACCGGCGTTATCAGATATTCAATATTCAATTATTATTTTGCCGCTCAGCTCCGTTTATCTCAAAAAAAAAAAGATCAAAAAGGAGAAAAGAAGGGAGCGAAAGAGAAGACATGTAGAAGCATCCTGTATATTAGAGATTCTCAACCTGTGGGCCATGGGCCAGATACAGCCTGCGGCACCATTTCATGCAGCCCTCCACCGCCTCCATCACACCATGTGGCGGAGGAAGGGCGAAATGGCCGTCCGGCCCCTGAAGCAGTCAGAGGGAGCATGACTTGGCCCCCGGCTTAAAAAGGTTGAGAACGCCTGTTGTATATATTTTCATTTTTTAAAAAAAAATCTGCGCCCTCCGGTGTCTAGTCATGCCTGCCACATGACCATGGAAACGTCCGCAGAAGCAGACAGCGCTTTGGCTTTGAAACAGAGATGAGCACTGACCCCTAGAGTCAAATACGACTGGCTTTCGAGCAAAGGGAAACCTTTACCCTTGACCTTTATGGGAGACTCAACCAAGACAGCTGACCTTCACCCCCACTTCCGCGCCCGGGCCCCCCGGTTTGTTCAGCTTCTGTCACGGTGCACGTGTTAGGATGTGGTCGCCACGGCAACCCGACTTCCTGCTCACAGATGGCTCCCATTGCCGAGAGCCCCCCACAGGTGTGGATAGCCTGGGCTGGAGGGAAGCAAGCCCAGTAATGACCCCGAATGGCTTTACGGGGTTAAAATAAATACGGACATGCTTCCCTTCGGCGGAAATTGAACCGAGCAACCGAGGCTCCCGAGCATCAATACAAACTCCAAATACTTAACATATGGAGGAGTCAGTGGCACAATAAATTACATTTCTAGGCTTCCCATAAAATCGGCTACAGGCGGACACGTCCTGCCATCCCTTTAAGGTAGCTTGTTGTGTAAATAAAATATATAGGAACTTTTACTACCATGTTAGTTTCCCTTTTGTTTCAGCAAAGTCAAGTCTGATCTAACCTAACCTAGTTTAAGAAGGCATTGTGCGTCAGCGGCCAAAATCCTGTTAGGCATTTAAACTTGGTGTTCCCGACCTTTTCAAGCCAGGGGCCGGGTCACGCTCGCTCGGTCAGTCGAGGGTCGGATGGCCATTTTGCCCTGCCCGCACGATGGGGGCGGCCATTTTGCCCCAAAAGTTTCAAAGCGGTGTCATTATGTTCCTCAAATGCCCTTGGAAGGGGGGCACATGAAAGGCCATATACGGCCCGCAAGCCTTAGGTCGGGAGCCCCTGCATTAGACATATTATAAGTCTACTTGCTTCACGGATAAAAGAATTGCTAGGGAAGCCTACGGAGAACGAAAACCAGTCTTAAAATTATTACCGCGAAAGTAACAGATGTGATGGTTACAATTGTGTGGACGGTTTTAAGGGAGGGGGCAAAGCGTGGCACGGCAAATTGGATGGATATCTAGGCATGGATGTCTTCTCTCCTCTCTACGATTTGCCCCTGTCAAAAATATGAGAAAGGACTGACATGCGGACACCGTACGCCCCGTGATTCGGGGACTTAAGCAGCGCTTTCCCGAAGCACACCGCCTGCGTGGGCGCAAACAATGTTTGCGAAGCAATTAGGAACACTTTGAATAGGTCCCTTCTTGAAATTTCACACTGGAAAGATTTCTCTGGCTTTTGTTTCAAAGGTTTCCCCGCCAGAGATTTGCGCACCAGTGATACGAGGAAGCCAAAACATATCTCTTTCATTCTCCCCCACCGTCCCCGAATCATTTGGCCTCCAGGCAGTTATCAGCTCAAAACTAATTTCAAGAATTAAGATGCAGGAAGAGAACATAATTCCAATTCTTTGCCCTTTTTTCCCACCACTCAGTACTGTCATTTGGCATGGGGGTTCTGGGACGGGAGGTGAGTGCGTCTATTTGTGTTTCTAATCGCACTTCCCAGTCTAGGATTCTGCCTGATTTAAATTAATCTTAATGTTGTCATTTTTTTAAAAAAAGACGTAATTATATATACTTACTTAGCTGTGGGTAAACACAGATTGCAATGGGCAGGAATTTCGAAGGGGTCGCTTGGGAGAGTTGATTTGCTTTATTATTATTATCGTGAAGTCAGGATGGCCACAACCCCCCCCCCCCCGCGGCCACGCTGGGTTCACCACTAGACTATCTTCAGCACAAAACTCACAGAGTTTTGACTTATTCTGTTCCAGCACGTGGGACTGGGAAACGGTTTGGAGCTTTTCTCCTGGCATGGAGGCGACGAGATTCTTTGTTCGTCTTTTGCACCTCAAGCCACTTTTCAGCAAGAGGGAGGGACGGAGGGAGGGAGGAAGGAAAAAGGTAGAGAGAGAGAGAAAGAAAGGAAGGAAGGGGGAGGAAGGGAAAAGGGGGAGAGAGAGAGAGAGAGAGGGAGGGAGGGAGGAAGGAAAGAAGAAAGAAAGGAGGGAGGGAGGGAGGAGGAAAGAAAAAGAAGGAAGGAAAGAAGAAGGAAGGAAGGAAAAGAAAGAAAGAAGGGAGAGAGGGAGGAGGAAAGAAAGAAGGAAGGAAGGAAGGAAAGGAAGGAAGAAGGGAGGGAGGGAGGGAGGGAGGAAGGAAAGAAAGAAAGGAGGGAGGAAGGAAGAAAGAAAGAAGGAAAGGAAGGAAAGAAGAAGGAAGGAAGAAGAAAGAAAGAAGGGAGAGAGGGAGGAGGAAAGAAAGAAGGAAGGAAGGAAAGGAAGGAAGGAAAGAAAGAAGAAGGAAGGAAGGAAAGAAGAAGGGAGGAAGGAGGGAAGAAATAAAGAAGGAAGGAAAGGAAAGGAAGAAAGGAAGGAAGGAAAGAAGGAAGGAAGGAGGAAGAAAGAAAGAAAGAAAGGAGGAAGGAAGAAGGGAGGGATGGAGGAGGGAAGAAAGAAAGAAGGAAGGAAGGAAGGAGGAAGGAAGAAAGAAAGAAGGAAGGAAGGAAGGAAAGAAAGAAAGAAAGAAGGAAGGAAAGACAGACAGACATTTTTGCAGATTAAAAGCAGCTTTTGCGTATAACAAGCATTTGCTGAACCAATAACAAATTTTTGCATTTTGAGCAAAAACCTTATATCACAAGTATTATGCACAAAAACAGCAGGGCTGTTTCCAAGCAATATACGTCTTGCTCTCTCCCCCCAAAATGCAAATACTATTTTCCTGCTGCTGTTGAATAACACATTCTTTGCCATTTTAAAATTGCAGGTTTTTCAACGTAAAGAAGGCGGAAAGTGACAACTTGACTTAAGGCGAATCTCTATTTTTTGAAGATTTCCAGAACAGGAGATTATCCTTTTTGCCCCCTGCAATTTTTTCCCGTTGCCCCACATAAGGGCCACAGAGAAAGCCCTGGGGCAGGATGAAGTCCTAAAAGTGTTCTGCTCTTTGTTCCCAACTTCTAAAATATGTTCTTAATCTTCTTCATTCAAGTGCTGTATCCGAATCTGAATACTGGCTCTCCTCACGGAGATCAGCCATGAAGATTGTCCTTGGGACAATAGAATGCTGTGGCCTTCCATTGGCCTTCCACATCGCAGCGTGATCCCCACACCACCGATCCAAATCCACAAGTCCCTTTCTGGTCCTGAGCCCTTTTGGCACACAAAGTCCTCATCATCAGCCCCAGCCCAGGATGGAGGTAACTGCTGTCCTTCATCAAGATGAATTTAAGTGGGATTTAATCCACTTGGGGACCATCACCCTTCCATGTGGACTTCTCCACCCAAGGCCATTGGTCCCCAGGACGGACAGGTTAGTAAACCCCTGCCTGATAATCGTTGTTGAGTCGCTGGCAGTATGGTCTACTCCAGAGGTTTCCACCATCCTTGATGCTCCAGGTGTTCTTGGACTTCAATTCCCAAAAGCCCCCATCTCTGTGAATTCACACAGATTCACACATTCCTGTGAATTTACAGAGACTAGGGTTTCTGGGAACTGAAGTCCAAGAACAGTTGACATGCCAAGGTTCGCCATCGTGGGTCTACACCAAGGGTGGCCACCATTCTTGATGCTCCAGCTTTTCTTGAACTTCAATTCCCAGAAGCCCTGACCAGCTGGTGTGCTAACTTGGGCTTCTGGGAATTGAAGTCCAAGAACACCTGGAGTGCCAAGCTTCACCATCGTGGGTCTACACCAAGGGTGGCCACCATTCTTGATGCTCCAGCTGTTCTTGAACTTCAATTCCCAGAAGCCTTGACCAGCTGATGTGCTAACTTGGGCTTCAAGAATTGAAGTCCAAGAACACCTGGAGCACCAAGGTTGGCCGCCTTGGTCTACTCTAGGGCCACAGCAGGATCGCCTGGCCAGACGGGTGATGTTCTTCAACCCCTGCAAAATCCTCTTCTAAGACGAAGATCTCCACAGCGATGCTTTTCCATGCAAACAAAGAGACAACAACCAAACAAACGCAAAACTGGGCATTTATTGTGAAGCCACAACCCAATGCTGGAGAGTTGGGTGACGCCTGTCGCTGTCTCGTGTAATTAAATGGAAACCCAAAACCATAAATTAAACCAGAGGATATGAATCCCCGTGCAAGGATCCCGTAGGCAGATCTGGAAACAGTTTAGTGGGAACCTGTCTGGCATGGCTGGGGGCCAGTTGTGCGAAAGAGAATCAAGTCTCGCTCGGGGCTAATTGTTTCCTTCGAACGGGCTACTCTCTCGCACCCTAATAGGTTTTAATAAAAACTTTCAATTGGGCCAGTAAACCCCTCATTAAGCTGTTTTTAAAGCATGAATTTAAGAGGCAAGAGGGCAAAGGGTCGCCGGGAGTATTTAATTCACAACGGCTGGTGCGAAGTGCTCCCGCAATTGGAAACAAGCTCTCGGGGCGTCCGGGGGCCCACGCAAAACATCCGACTAAGGGCCAGGTAAGTGACAGCTTGAAAAATAGATTTAATAAGGCTGGGCGGGTGGAAGGAAAAAAGTTTTTGCAAGCCAGAGAAAAACTACCAGCCCACCCGTCTGGCATCTGCAAACAAAATATGGCAAAAGCACATACACAAGTAGGTAAACCTAACCCCAAATCACTGCAGTGGGTCAAGTGGTTAAGATCCTGACTAGAAGGCAGCAGGTCAGCAGTTCGAGACCTGAATACCCGCAAGGTGGAGTGAGCTCCTGTCTCTGTCCTAGCTCCTGCCAACCTAGCAGTTCGAAAGCAAGACATTGCAAGTAGATAAATAGGGACCACTTCGGTGGGAAGGTAAGCAACATTCCGTGCGCTTCGGTGTCTAGACATGCCTGCCACATGACCATGGAAACAGCAGGCAGCACTGACTCTTTGGCTATAAACAGAGATGAGCACTGAACTCTAGAGTCGGATATGACTGGCTTTTGAGCGTTAAGAGTTGACCGCAATGCAACTTCTCAGAAGCGCAACAGATCATCTTACAGTAAGAATTAACTGTTGTGAATAAATTCATTTATGTATTGATATATTTAATATGAAAGTGTTTTATAGCTGTCATTATATTATGTTTTTTTAAAGGCTATTTGTAGATTACCGACCATTTTTTGTCAAGTATACTTCTGTCCCGGTTTTGTGGGAAAGAATTATGGCAACCCTACATTACTGAGAGATAACTAACAGCCTTGGGTGGTGAAGTCCACAGGGAAGGGTGGTGATCCCCAAGTGGATTAAATCCCACTTTAATCCATCTTGATGGAGGGCAGCATCCTCATCCTTCCTGGCCTGGGGATGATGATGAGGACTTTGCCTGCCCAAAGGGCTCAGGACCAGAAAATGACTCAAAAGAACTGGATCCGTAGTACTATGGGTGTGTCACGCTGTGATACAGAAGGCAAATGGAAGGCCAGTGCATTATAATGTTCCCTGGACAATCTTCATGGCTGATTACTATGAGAACCGCCAATATTTGGAATCGGATACATCCCTTGAAGAAGAGATCTAGAAAAGCAGGATCATATAGAAATGCAATGGCCATAGAAAAGAAAGACAGGAAGAGATAAGTTTTAAAATATTACATACCCATCAACGGCAAGTGGGTTAACAAAAACAAACAAACATTGGAGATGTTTCTGAGATTCGCTCACTTACCAAAGGAATACCTGCAAAAGAAACGGGAAGGGAAATGTTAAAAAAGGCTATGTTTTAAATATGCTGTGGCCACCTATAATGTTTATAAGAGGTTCAGTCCCAAAAGTGTACAGTCCAACCTCGCCTAAAGAGCGCCTCGCTTAAAGAGTAACTCGCTTAAAGAGCAGAATTTTCTCTGAATGTTCGCTTCGCTTAACAAATAAAACCAACCAAAACCTCGCTTAACAAATAAATCAGGGTTTGCAATCCCCCCCACAATTGGTCACTTACAATGGTGTTTCGCTTAAAGAGCAAACTCGTCTAAAGAGCGATCCTGTGGAACGCATTATGCTCTTTAAGCGAGGTACCACTGTTCTCGACTGTCTGTCTAACTTTCCAACTAGGGCAGGTTTTGCTTACCAGTAATTTGTAGGGGGGGGGGGAGAGAGTGCAAAGCAGAGTGGAGAGGGAAAAGTTACTTTTTTAAAAATGACTCAAATTTTGCAGAAATGTCCTACCCTGCATGGTTGGCAGCTGTGCCGGTCAGAGGATTCTGGGACCTGTACTGCAAAAACAAAAAAAAAGTAACGGTAACGGAGTAGACTGTACAGCCAGTGACTCAACACTGAGTGTTGGGTGGCGGTAAATAACCTCCAAATGGACTGGCTGTAAAGGCGCACCTTGTCCATCTCCTCAAGGCTGTGGCAGTCCATTGCAGCCCCGGTGCTGAATCCTGCATGTCTCATTTCATGTGTGCCACAGGAGATGGCTCCGTGATCACAGTGTGTGGGTCACTTCACGGCAAGCCGGGATCCCCCTTAAACAGATTCATGCCAATGGCATTTTTCCTGCTTCGGGGGGGGGGGGGAATGCTTTCTCAGATACGAGTTGCGTCCGACGCGAAACAAATAACTTATGTGACATGCTTTGGACACTCTGAAAGCCCGCGGTAATATTATTAGACTAGGGCTCCAGATATTTCAAGCGCTGAAATATTACCGCATGTTCTGCTTTCAACTCACTGGTTTCTCTTCCGCGGCAGTGAAGAGGCTTCACTGAATCACCAGATCTTTATAAGAGTGGATCCGTAATGTAAGAATGCAACAAGAGACGGGAGGGAAATTATTCTTTTTCTGACATCAACCCTCGCTAAGTTATCATTTCGGGAACCGGAGATGCATTTTCAACCGGCTTCCTTAGCCCCTGCTCGTGCGGCAGAGCCGGCGACTCCGTCACATGGTATTCATCATTGCTTCATTAATATGTGACATCAGCTGCATACAGCACACTTTGAAAGTGATACATCCTACCTCTCTCCCCGCCACCACAACTTCCAAACAACTTCAGCCAGAGGTGCCAAAATGGGCTTCCTGTACTGGAAGGATGACCCCCCCTTTCCTCCATCACTACTACCCCTTGAGAGCATTTAACTTCTGGGTTACAGTTGCAGAAGTAATTCTGCTTCTGCTTGGAGATGGAGAGGGAACGAGTGGTTAAGACGCTGAACTTGATGACCGGAAGACATTTGAAAAGCAAGAAACTGCGACTAGATAAATAGGTAAATAGGTAGTGCTTCAGCAGGAAAGGTAACAGTGTTCCATGCACTCCGGCATCTAGTCAAACCACGGCAAGGACTGCAGATGCAGAGAGCGCTGGCTCTTTGGCAGTAAACATAGATGAGCATCACCTCCTAGAGTCGGAAATGACTGGTTTATGAGAAAGGGAGACCTTTACTTACGGTGTCAGCCTGTTATCCTAGGGAAGGTCAAGAAGATTACTGGGAGTTTCCTAAGAGTTAGTAACCAAGCCAGGATTTGAACGAGAAATCTTTTAGACTATAGTTGGTCTTTCAGGCCAAACAGGACAACTTTGGGAGCCTGGGCATATCAGGGGAAAGGCGCGTCGGTACAATTTGTTGGCCAAGTGGCAGAGCTTGGGAAAGTGCCTCGGCTCTGAGGTTGACTTCCACCATCTCTGACTTTTGGTACCACGACGCTAACTCCAAATGGGTCGGAAGGGAGAACCTTCCAGGATTGACCTGGGAAAACCCAACAGCAGCAGTCTGAAGGTCTACCAGGGAGGTGTGCCTCCAAGCCCACCTCCGGACGGACCACCACGATGCTAGTGAGCCCTCAACACCCATGGGGCCTCTGCTAAAAGGCCAGGTCAGGCAGCTGTGCTTCCACCTCCAGGACTAGGGAAACTATTTCCAAATCCGCCCGGCTCCAGAACGGAAGCCAGATGCGAGAATGGCCGACAGCCAAGGCAGTCTTCAAGCAAACCAGGGCGACGGAAGTCCTTCTGGAGCCTATTCTAGGTGCTTTCTCCAGCTCCGAGGAGGTCGTGAAAGTTATTCCAACTCTGCTCAAGGAAATCTCAAAAACAGGGGTGCCTAAACTTTTCGGGCCATGGGCCGGTCACGTGTTTCAGCAGGCCGGTCATGTGGCTCCTCCCACGGGAAGCGGGCGTAAAACATGCCTTGCAGTCTGTTTTGCAACAGAGAAATATTTTAAGCTGCCATTTTTTTCTGCTTAAACCAGGGGTGCCCAAACTATGGCCTGTGGGCCAGATACGCCCCCCGGTGCCAATTCATCCGGCCCACGCTGCCTTCGTCGCTCCCAGAAATGGAAGTAAAAATGTACGGGTGCGTTTTACTTCCGCTTCCAGGAGCGATGAGGGTGGCATGGACTAGATGAATTGGCATTGGGAGCTGGATCCAGCCCACAGGCCGTAGTTTGGGCACCCCTACAGACTAGGGAATGGGAGTCGTGGTGGTTTTCCCAAAGTGATACCTATTTATCTACTTGCAATGTCTTGCTTTCGAACTACTAGGTTATTAGGAGCTGGGACAGACAACGGGCTAGATGCCAAAGCACACAGAACACTGTTACCTTGCCTGCCAAAGTGGTCCCTATTTATCTACTTGCAATTTCTCGCTTTCGAACTGCTAGGTTGGCATGAGCTCGGACAGAGACGGGAGCTCACTCCACCACACAGCGCTTGGGTGTCAAACTGCTGACCTGTCAACCTTCCAGTCATCAAGCTCGGAGTCTTAACCACTAAGCCACCACAGCCCCCTTACTCCCATGCAGACATGCAGAAATTGAGCTGTGCCCTTCCACCTCGGTGAGAAAAACTCCAAACTGGGAAGAATTGCAAATAGACCAGGATTGCCTTGATAGCTTCACCCACTACTGGAACATGGGTCACAAGTCTGCAAATAAGAGCACCTTTTTGCCACTTGATGCAAACAAAGGAGAAATGGACCCTTAAGGCCAGGGGTTTCCAACCTAAGACCCGTGGGCTGGATCTGGCCCATAGTACCATTTTATGTGCCCCACCCCTCCAAGGGCATTTGAGAAACAAAATGGCCACCCCTTTGAAGATGATGGGACAAAATGGCCATCCCCATCATGAAAGCATAGCAAAATGGCCATCCGGCCCTTGAAGCTGACCGAGAGGGGGCGTGCCCGGCCCCCTGGCTTGAAAAGGTTGGGAACCCCTGCTTAAGACCGTGATGGCGAACCTCGGCACTCCAGCTCTTCTTGGACTTCAATTCCCAGAAGCCCAAGTCCCTGTGAATCCACACGGTAGGGACTTGAGCTTCTAGGAATTGAAGTCCAAGAACAGCTGGGGTGCCGAGGTTGGCCATCAGGGCCTTGCGATATGTGTCTCCCAGACAACTTCCCGGCTTCGGCCCGGGAAGAACACAAATCCTTTTAAGGGATAGGTGTGGTAAAGATGACCCATGTGCCGATGGCTCCTTCCCACGCAGCTTTCCAGCCAGCTGGACGGGAGTTGAAACGAATCACACCCTGGGTCCACCACATCTGCAGCCTGAAGCTGGTGGCCCAAAACACACGGAGATAGACGCTTTCAAAATGAAAATGGGAAGGGACTTTAAAAGAATAAATTGGCCCGCTCCGGCAAAGATGGACAGCTGCCTGGCTCTTCAAAGTAGCAAAACAAAAACAAAACAAACAAACAATCTAGTTCTCTACTTTAGAACTGGCCTCCATCAGCAGTGTAACCTTTGGACTCCAGATTTTACCTCTGAGATCAGACCGGGCCAGATGTTTGAAACCTCCGACTTACCAATGTGGACAGTCTATCCCTGTGATGGTGAACGTTGGCACTCCACGCATTCTTAGGCATCAATTCCCAGAAGCCCAAGCCCTGCTGATCAGGGCTTCTGGGAATTGAAGTTCAAGAACAGCTGGAGTGCCAAGGTTCGCCATCACTGGTCTATGCCATACCCAAGGTCCCCTCCTATTGCTGAATCCCAAGCTCATCGCATTTATTTGAACACAAGCCTTGGAAGTAATCGTTCTTTTTTTCTTCTGTTGCTGCTAAAGCTGTGCCTGAGTATTTGTTCAATAGGAACTAAGAACGGGGAATCAAGGAAGCCATGCATTTCAAAGTATTCAATCTTAATCCTTGGGGACATGCAAGATGCACCATGCTGCAAATATTATCAAACAGGTAAAGTAAAGGTAAGGTCTTGCCTTGCTCGAAAGCCAGTTGTATCTGACTCTAGCGTACGGTACTCAACTCTGTTTCCAGCCCAAGACCCAGTGCTGTCTGCGCCTACAGACATTTCTGTGGTCATGTAGCAGGCACGATTAGAAGCCACATCACATGGACCGCCGTCACCTTTCCGCTGAAGGGGTCCCTATTTATCTACTTGCAATTTCTTGCTTTCAAACTGCTAGGTTGGCAGGAGCTGGGACAGCGGATGAAAATCTCTGAGGCAGTTTTAAAATGGCACCAAGGTAGACTTTTTTAAAACTGCTTTATGGCTTCCATCACCAGGAGGCCAATGTTAAAAACCTTCCTAGCTACTGACACTGCTGGCACTGACACGGGGAAAACAGCCATTTTTCCCTGCCTGCAGGATGGGTGTGGCCATTTTGTCCCAGCCGCTTCAAAGGGGGAGGCCATTTTGTTTCTCGAATGACCTTGGAGGGGTGTGAGGGGCCGCATGAAATGGTGCTGCAGGGCGTATCCGGCCCACAGACCTTAGGTTGGGAACCCTTGGCTTACAAGCTCCAGCAGCTCCTACCTTGCTGGATGTCAACCTGTCCATCCCAAAGGCAAGATCAACCCTCCAGCTTACCAGATCTGTCCCACGTTAATCAGCGAGAGGTAGAGCAGCCACAGGAGACCCATCAGGATCATGTTGGCACAACCGGTGACCAACACAAGCGCCGAGACGGCCAGGCCGACCAAAGCAAAGGCATCCAAGACGGCATCCATGGCGGACCAGTCAACGAACCAGAAGAGCGTTGGGGCGTAGCTTAGGGCAGCCCAGTCAACCTTCCCTTTGAAGTGACTCTTGATGCTCTCCAGGAAAAGCCGGCCAGGCAGGAGACCTCGCTCTCCGATCAGCGCTCTGTTTTGGTGGTAAGCCACCAAAAAGCCGACAACTAGAAGGAAAGCCAAATGGGAGGAACGGGAGTTAACTTGGGATGGATCGACGCAAGGGGGTCAACACGCAGGAGATGGAATTATAGTGGGAAGTAGGCATGTCCATGGCTGGAAAGTCAAGCTGGAAAAGATGAAAGAGGTCGTCGCTTCTCCAACTTGAAGTAACTGGTGGAGCTCAAGAAAGATATTCTTTTCCTCCATATAACTTTGATGTCTTTTATGCCTCTCCTGTTCCTCTCATGGGCAACAGAGGAATCATTCAAACTCATAGGCCCAGAGTTCACCAGAAGTGTCTCTAACCAAGTCAAACACCTACCTACCTACCTACCTACCTATCTATCCATTCACCCATATCTACCTACCTACCTACCTACCTATTTATCTATCTATCTGAAGCGAAGGACTGACTATCTATCTGTCTGTCTGTCTGTCTGTCTGTCTGTCTATCTATCTATCTATCTATCTATCTATCTATCCATGCATCCAGCCATGCATCCAGCCATCCGTCTGTCTGTTTGTATCATGGCCATCCGGGATATTCTCCCACTCTGGGCAGCATACAACAAATTAAAAGATTATCACAATAACGAGATCAAATTAAACATTGATAACAAACCAAACCAAACAAATTATGAGCAATTATTCTTACCTTATACACACACCCTTTTCTTAATCAAGGAAAGGGGAGTTTTCATACATCATCCGAAATCTATGAAATGAAGAAGGAAATCAAGCCGCCTTCTTCCTTACTCTGAAACCTTTGAATTAGCCACATGCTAATTTTGCCACATTTATTAATCTATCCCCAGACTGAATTTTATCTGATTAACCAGAGAAAGAGGGCTTTAACTGTGTTTAGCCTGTCTGGCCTTATAGCAAAGCAACACTTTGCCCAAAGAAAGGAGAAGTGAGACACTGAAAAAGAGAGATCTTTTTAAACTTCTTGTGTTGGACCCCTGGGGAAAAATGATCACCTGCTCTGGGCCAGAGGTCAGCAAACTTGGCTCTCCAGATGTTTTGGGACGTCACTTCCCAAATCAGCAGGTATACTGACATGGGCTTCAGGGGTTCCCTGAAGTCCAAGAACACCTTGAGAGCTAAGGTTGAGGAACCCTAATCTTGATCACAGGTCCTCAAACTTGGCTCTCCAGATGTTCTTGGACTTCAGTTCCCAGAAGCCCTGATAATTGGGCGTTCTGACTTGGGCTTCTGGGAAGTGAAGTCCAAGAACACCTAGAGAGCCAAGTTTGAGGAACCCTGCCTAGAAAAGTCAAGAACGTTGAAGCTAGCAGGAAATGAGAGGGTTGCTTTAAGTTGGAGAAGACTTGACCTCCTTTAACAATCATCAACAATCATCATCACCTTGAAGAAGGCTGCCCACACACTTAATGTTTTTTTTTCCTTTATAAAGGAAGATCAGACCTCCAAGGAAAGCCAAAGGAACCCGAAGGCTTTCTTTGTGCCCATAAGTAGCTGTTTAATATGCCCACTTTGTTTAAAAATTGGAATTCCACTTCCTTGGCGAGGGGAGATGCCCTTCTCCCTCCGCAACCTCATTTGCTTTGATTAACACGGCAATTTGCTCAGGAATTTTTCTTTCAATGTTAATCAAGATCCACCTCAAAATTAGTGCCTTGCTATCTAAACCTGCTCATCAGCCAAGGAGGGGAGGAGGGGACCTCAAATTATACCCCTGGCTCAAGTGCAAAGATAAACAAGGGAAGGGGAGAATAAATAACGCCAAAAAAACCTGGGGGAAACACAAAAGTGATTGCAATGATTTTACAAGCAACTTGCCCTGATGGGTATTTCTGGACTACAGGAAGGCCTTTTACTTTCAAGTAAATATCCAGGTTGGAGAAAAATCTCCTTTTCAGTGCAGGAAGTTGCAAGCAGAGAGGTTAGTTAACATGCACTAATTAACTGAACACCTCAACGGATCTTCAAGCCGAATCTGGGTATATTTCCAAGAAGATTCTTGCCTAAAGCTGCTTCTCCATCTTTCCCTGGTGGTCCTCCTTCGGAGAACTTACCCTCTTGTTGGTATCGCTCTACCTAAGATAAGGAGAGAAGTAGCAGTGGACACTGAGAGAACTAAGCAAGAGAAAGACCCTGGGCATCCTCTGAATGGAGATGAGCCTCAAGTCCACCAGCTCAGATCCAAGAGCTTTATGGCAAGAAGAAACAATCTTGAGGGTACGCAAAACCAAATTAGAAGATGGAGGAAGAAGCTCACTGGACAAGGAATGACATTAAAGGAGGAGATGGTTGAGGAACTCAACCTTCCCTAAGTCATGTGGAGGACTTTGAATAGGCTAAGGGTCCGAGTCCCTAAAAGTAAGACCAATCTGCTCAAGTGGGGGCTGCTGGCGGACAAGTACACGCCGTATGAATGTGGAGAGACACAGAATCCGGCTCATTTACTGGTCAGCCAATTCCTGCCAGAGACCTGAAACATTGAGGACTTAAGTTTGGCCGACGCCAAAGCCAAGAAAGTGGCTTCATTTTGGCAGTCCAGGGTTTGATCCAGACGTGAAACACTTTCCAGTCTGGGAAAAGACAACCAAATGGAGAGCTGTCAATTTCAACCTGAGAAGACAATCCAAGTTGTCAATTTCATTCAGACAATGAAGTGTGTTGGCTTGTCAATTTCATCTTGAGAAACTGACAAGGCTTACCAAGAAGATACTGTACTGTGCAAGGGGGGGATTGGGTGGAGGGGTGGTAGAAAGCCCCCTCCCCAAGCCCCTTCCCAATGATAGGAAATGTATAGGATAGGGTGCAGAATTTATTTTACTTTTTTTGCAAAACTCTTTCCTTTGCACAGATTTGCACACCAGGCTCCGAGCCCTTCCTCCTGACTCAATGGCATTTATCAATGGGGTGGGGGGTTTCTCCCCACCCCCCAGCCATTGATTTTATGGGTCTCCCACGCCATAGAGGAGGTAAGAACGACAGAGGAGGTGGAATCACTGCTTGGAGACAGCATGGGAATCTCTCGCCTCCCCCCCAAAAAACAACCCACCTTGAATTCTTGCTAGGAAAGGGATGTTTAGGATGGGGATGTTTAGGATTGGAAACCAGGGAGGGGGGGTGCAGGAATGTCTCTGCCCCCCCCCCACTCAAAAAACCCCATCCACTCACAGTAGATGAAGGCGGTGGCGCGCAGGAGAGCCAGGCGCGTCAGCCAGAAGGTGCCCGGGCGCAAAGCCGGCCCGGGATGGTCAGGATGGCGGGCATCTCCTGCGCTCTCCAATGGAGCCGCCGCCGTGGCCGCCCCCCCTCGCCTCCGCCTGAGGTCAGCCCCTACTACAGACTCAGCCATTGCCGGCCTCTTTTAGGAGGAGGCAAGCAACGCGCCTGCGCCGGTTTAAAGGTTTGGAGAGGGAGGGGAGCGCAGTGCGGGGCGGCCACGGAGCGCGCGCTCATTGGCGAGGACGCGGACTGGGGAGGGAGCTTGCACGGGGGGGGGGGGAGGGTTGGATCGCATGGGAGGGGGGGGATTTGCAAGATTGCAACGCAAAAATGCAATTGCACAAATTGCATTTTGCAGAAATGACATTTGCAAAATTGCAAAAAAAAAATGTATTTCATTTGCGCCTTCGTGGCTGCGCCCCGCCCGCCCGCCCCCTTATCTATCCAAGGCGGGGTTCGAGAGATCGAGAGACCCACCCCCACACAGGCATGCACTTTCGGCTCCGGAAACAAGGACTTCGGTGGGTCCCTATCCGGCAAGAAACAAAAGTGGAACAAAAGTAGCAGCTACAACGTCAACAACCACAAATGGAGAGGGAGACGCCGGGTGTGGTCCTGAAAGACTCGCGCCTCTCCTGGGCGCCCTAAATGTAGACGCGCGCATGGGGACAAGGTGTGACATCGCAGCTGGGGGGCACCTTTATGTACAACATATTTTTCTATGGGCTGGCCTTAATCATTCTACACACAGCGCAAAGTCTTCTTCTCCAGTCACACAGTCACCACGTTCACAGGTCTCTGCCATTTTGCCTATTTCGGCAGCCAAGAAATTGCACGTAGATAAATAGGTACCCACTCTGGCAGGAAAGGTAGTGGCGCTCCTTGAGCTCCGTGACAGCGGAAATGTCTACAGACACAGACAGCGTTGGCTGCATAAGGAGAAGAGCACCAACCCCCCTACGGCAAGGGTGGGGAACCTACAGCCCGTGGGCTGGACCCGGCGCACGGCACCAAATCATCTGGACCACACTGCCGCCACCAGAAGCGGGCGTGTTTACGACAGCCACAAACGCACCCACGGCTGCCATAAATGTGGTTAGGACAGCTGCGGATGCATTTTACGGCAGCATTTATGGCGGGGATCGCCACCACTCCAGCCGGCTCAACTGTCTGAAGGAGCATGACGCGCACACCCCCGCTTAGCATTTTGCCTCCAGCATGCTGGGTACTCATTTTACCAACCTTGGCAGGATACAGAGAGACTTGGGCTTCTGGGGATGGAAAGCTGAGTCAACCTTGAGGCCTAGTCAGGATTGAACTCACAACCTTCAGGCTGCCGTACAGCAGTTTAACCACACCACCAGGGAATGCAGCTGTTTTGCTCAACATTGCAGGGCAGGCCATTTTGCCCCTCCTCCACCCCATGGCACTTCCTGGTGTGGTGTTAGGAAGTGGTGGGCCACACGAAATTGTGCCATGGGCCGTATCCGGCCTGTGGGCCGCAGGCTGAGAATCCCTGCACTAACCAGCCCATTGAGGTGTCATATCGGTCTTAGAAGCTTGTCCAGGCTGATAATAGGTCAGCGATGGCGAACCTTTTGGAGACTGAGTGCCCAAACGGCAACCCAAAACCCACTTATTTATCTCGAAGCGCCGACAAGGCAATTTAGCCTGAATACTGTGAGGGGGTGAACTCTGTGCTGGGGGGAGGGAGGAAGCGCTCCCATTGGGCTGCTTGGGCAGAAGTGCAGGATGAACGCTGTGCTGGGGCGACGGCACGTTTGCCCACAGAGAGGGCTCACGTGTGCCACAGGTTCGCCACCACTGCAATAGGGTAATAAGCCATTCGAAAACTAACCTATGGGTCAGACCGGGTCATGGCATCCCAAAAAAGTTTGGAAAAGCAGATTCCAGGGGAAATATTCTGTTGTTTGTTATTGGCCGGTGGTTGGTCAAGAACCTCTGGAAATGTGTATCAGTCGCTAGAAATCGCATTATGCATGCAATGCAAGCAGAGGAAGGGCTTCTCCTCAATAACCCCTTTGTTCTGTCGTTTTCCTTTGCCGCGAATGACTTTGTTCGGATTGGAAAGTTGAGACCCGGAGTAGAAGGAGACGGACATAATGGCGTATTGTGTAGTTCCAGGAAAATCGCTCCCTTGTTTCAAGGTCCAGGATTCGGGGGGCGCCGACCTGACCTGTACCTCTCGGCTCGCCACGGATCACACGTGGGATAGATATTAATGTCCGTCATCGAGGCAAATTATTTCTTCCGGGAAGCGGTTGTGGGGTTATTTCAGCCGTTGTGACTTCTGTAAAGATAAGATGCGTTTGCATCACCAGTTCCAACTCTTAACGCTGTCGTTTCCGGTCCCGAACCCAGGTGGGAAAGGAGGAGGGTTGGTCATCGGACCGTCCCCTATAACGGCTACAGCAGGGATTCTCAACCTGTGGCCTGGGACCCATGGCACCATTTCATGGGCCGCCACCACCACCACCACACCAGGAAGTGCCATGTGGTGAAAGTAGGGCAAAATGGCCGTCCAGCCCCCAAAGCCGTCCGAGGGAACGTGACCCAGTGGCCCCCGACTTATAAAGGTTGAGAACTCCTGGGCTACAGAAACAGCAAGAAGAATTCAAAGTTCCCCAGAAAAGGAGAAGGTCACGGTAAAGGACGGCCTGGTTCAAAAGCCAGTCGTATCCGACTCTAGGGTTCAGTGCTCATCTCCATTTACAACCAAAGAGCCAGCACTGTCTGTGTCTGCAGACGTTTCCGTGGTCACGTGACATGGCTAAACACCAGAGCAAATGGAACGCCGTTACCTTTCCCACCGAAGTGGTACCTATTGATCTACCTGCAATTAGTTGCTTTCAAACTGCTAGGTTGGCAGGAGCTGGGACAGAGATGGGGAAGTGTCATGCTGCACTCGGGTCTTGAACTGCAGGCCTGCCGACCTTCCAGTTTCCAAGCTCAACGTCTTAACCACTAAGACACTGCAGTCCCTAAGTCAGGAATTCTCAACCTTTCAAAGCCAGGGGCCGGGTCAGACAGCTTCGGGGGCCGGACGGCCATTTTGCCCTTCCTCCACCACATGGCAGTTCCTGGTGCGGTGGGGGGTCCCACGTGAAATGGTGCTGTGGGCCGCATTCTGGCCCACAGCCCAGAAGTTGAGAATCCCTGCCCTAAATGGTAAGCAAAGGGAATGAATTCCCCTGTTGGAAACCGAGGCAAAGAACCCCATTTCCTTTCAGCCAAGGAAGGAAGACGAGGTAAAGCTTCCTCTTGCTCGAAAGCCAGTCGTATCCGACTCTAGGGTTCAGTGCTCATCTCTGTTTCAAAGCCGAAGAGCCAGCGCTGTCTGCTTCTCCAGAAGTTCCCGCTGTCACGTCGCAAAAAAAATCAAAAGAAAATGTTTGATTACAGATCAGCTAATCAGAGGATTAAACAAACATATTTTATTTGTTCAGGTAGCAGAGGTTGGATGATATTTTTTTAAAAAAAAAATGAGAATATTATCGTTGGAATTCTCCATGGAATTCTCTCTCAAATAATAAAGCCGCAAGTAAAGGTAAAGGTTTGCCTCGCTCAAAAGCCAGTCGTATCCGACTCTAGGGCTCAGTGCTCATCTCTGTTTCAAAGCCGAAGAGGCAGCGCTGTCTGCTTCTGCAGACGTTCCGCGGTCATGTGGCAGGCATGACTAGGAGGTCACTCCAAAAAAAAGGTAGGTGACTTTCCAGGGAGTTGATTTTCATTTCTCTCCCCCCCCCCTTCTCCAGATGTGGTTCAGCTTTAAGAAAGGGCGGGGACGCCCCGCCTCTTATGCAGATGCGGCCCCCGCCGGCGTCCAATCGGGAACTGGAGTGGGCCGATTCTGGCCCGCCCTCCTGCCGCTGCCTAAAGAAATTGGCGGCCGGAGCCGCCGAGGCGGCTTTTCCCCGCTGGAGAGGCGCGGCGGAGACTTGTGCGCTCGGGAGGGCGGCGCGCCTGGCGGGGCCCCGGCTGGATTAGGGCGCAGCGCCGTCGGGTGGGTGCGGGGGCACCGCTGTCCGAGGGCGATCCAGGGGTTTCGGGGGCGCCTGGGCTGGGGGGACCGCGCGCCGCCCCGATGCTCAACATGAGCGAGGAGCACGCCAAAGCCCTGGAGGCGCCGGGCAGCCCCGACGGGACGGGCAGCTCCCTTTCGCCCGTGGACTCCGACTCGGACGCGCCTTCCTCGCCGGCCGGATCGGAAGGGGGCCCCGCGGCCGGATCGGGCCCGGCCGGGCTGGCCGGATCGGGCCCGGCGCCCCAGCCCCCCAAAGGCGTCGACGGGGCGGCCTCGGGCGGCGAGGTGGACGAGCGCTTCCCGGCTTGCATCCGCGACGCCGTCTCGCAGGTGCTGAAGGGCTACGACTGGAGCCTGGTGCCCATGCCGGTGCGGGGCAACGGGGGGCTCAAGGCCAAGCCCCACGTCAAGCGCCCCATGAACGCCTTCATGGTGTGGGCGCAGGCCGCCCGGAGGAAACTGGCCGACCAGTATCCGCACCTGCACAACGCCGAGCTCAGTAAGACCCTGGGCAAGCTCTGGCGGTGAGTCCTGGGCAGGGGTGGGGTGGGGTGGGGTGGGGGGCCAGGAGGGAGGGGGAGATCCGGGCTGCGCCCCCGCGGAGATCTGGACCGCAGGCGGGGAAGCTGCGTAAAAAGAGCGCTTGGAGACGTTTTGAGGGACCCCTCTAGTTTCCCCTTTAAAATATTAAACAAAACAAAAAGACAAAAACCCTTGTGGAACTTGAAAGACTAACTGATGAATTTTATGGATCCAGACAGTGCTGACTCTGCGGCTACGAAACAAGAGATGAGCACTGAACCCTAGAGTCGGATACGACTGACTTTCGAGCAAGGGAAACCTTTCCTATAGTCAGTCAGGACATTGGTTACTGTATCTGTCCTTCTGCTCTTCGTTCTGTGCGCTCCGGTGTCTAGTCATGCCTGCCACATGGCCACGGAAACGTCTGCAAATGCAGACAGCGCTCGCTCTTCTGCTATGCAACAGAGATAAGCACCGAATCCTAGAGTAGGATACGACCGGCTTTCAAGCAAGGGTGGCTTTTACCTTTCTGCTGTTACTCTTTGTATATAAGCCATGTCTGGAAAAATCACTTCTGTGCCTGAAGAAGTCGACTTGAGCCAGCGGCAAAAATACAGCAGTTAGTCTTTAAAGTGCCGCAGGGTTTTGTTTGGTTTTCCTGGTGTGCTGGATTTTAGTGTTAGCTTTCGTGGATCAGGTCCACTTCGTCAGACGCAGGAGGGAGGCTTCATGGCACCAAATTACTGGTACGCACACAGTGGTTGGTTGGCATGACAGATAAGTATACAAATCAATGTGGCTGTTGTTGTTTTCTTAAGACTAACTTAAAGTTAGTCTTTAAAGTGCCACAATGGGGTTTTTTTTGTCTTTTTGGTTTGGTTTGGTTTTACTCTCTGATATGCTTGAAACACAGACTACCACAGCCCTTTCCAAAAAAAAATTCTTCTGCTGCTGCTTTCGTGTCCAGATCAAACTTTGAACTGCCCAAAGGAAGACACTTTTTTTGGCTTTGCCATTTGGCAAAATAAATCCTTTCATGTCCCCAAGATCAGGTATTGAACAATTAATAACAATGGCGTCAAATCAATTCTGACTCCTGGCCACTCTTCCCTGGATTTTCTAGGGAGGCTTTTCTTATTCCCTTCTTTTGGAGGTGTTTTGGGATTGGGTTTGCCCAAAAGCGACCCCAAGTTGGCTCATCTCCCAGGAGGACTGGAACTCCCAAAGCCCTGGTGCCTCTGCCAGATGTCAAAACCCCTGGGCTAAAAAGCTTTAGTCTAAAAGAAACCACGAGGGGAACGGCTAGGAAACTATTAAGGGAATAATCTCCGGAGTGCCTGGATTGGAGGGGCGGAGGGGGGGGGGGACCCATTCACATCCTTCTGAAAATGTCACAAGGTCTTAAACCATGAGGTTGATGGACCTTAAGTAGGGTGCAGGGAAGGGGGAGACGAGACGGGGTCTGCTTCTCCAGCAGTCCTAAATACTTGTAATTTTAATATACTGTACGCAGACAGACATTACTTTAGGCATTCCATACAGCCTGCGAATTTTACTGATTTACGGCGATATGTTTTGCCACTACTGTGCAGGAAAAGTTTGTTGTTCACTTTCTTTCATTCTTCTTCTTCTTCTTCTTCTTCTTCTTCTTCTTCTTCTTCTTCTTCTCCTCCTCCTCCTCCTCCTCCTCCTCCTCCTCCTCCTCCTCCTCCTCCTTCCATGTTCATATCAGACTTTAAACTGCCCAAATGAAGCCACCTTCTCGACTTTGTCATTGGCCAAACTTAAATCCTTGCCAGCACATCTTTCTGGCAGTCATCGGCAGACCAGTAAATGAGCCAATGGATTCTGTATCTCTCCACATTCACACCCCATGACCAGCAGCCCCCACATGTTGGTCTTGCATTTAGGGGCTCCAAACCCTTCCGCTTATTCAATGTCCTCCAAGTGATGTCGGAGAGATCACGTTCCTCGGCCATATCCTTCTTTAAGGGAACTTACTGAAAAATCAGTACCTTGAATCCTTTGAGAAGAGGCATATATGCAAGGAACATGCTTCAGAGCAATCCTTACCAACATGTTCAAAGTTCCTTACCAACATGTTCAAAGTTCCTTACCAACATGTTCAAAGTTTGGAAGCCCCCACTCTTGAGTTTACCCAGTTGGATTTTAATCCCTTTAAAATGGGGGTAAAAGAGGCATTGAATGGGTAGTACAGTTAATTTGCTTAGGGCTCCCTGAAAAGTCAACTATCAGTAGAGGGCTGGTTATGAACCAAGAGTTCTGTGCTAAGTCAGGCCTCGAGCCATTTGCCAGTCATAGATCAAGAAGGCTGGTTGGACTGGTGAGATTTACGCAAGTGTTGACGTACAGTTAGGGCCAGTTGGAAGTAGAAGTCTACGTAGGCCACTGTTGTATTTTGAAGAGAAAGCATCTTCTTGTAACGTTGCTGGCTTAAAATGTGATGGATATTCATGGAATAACTAAGCAAGGTCGGTTTCTCTGCCCTCCTCCCCAAACGTACCCCCCTTAACTGAATGGAAATTTTGCTCTCGTGTTATTTTTAATTGGGGGTTTATTAAATGCTTAACGAGGAGACGTTACCTAGCCGTAGAGCGGAACAAAACGAAACAGAACAAACAGGGAGGAATTTTGGAACCTCTACTCTTCCGTGGCCTATTTTTGTTAATTTCGGGTGTCCGTTTTTGCAACCACATTTTGGTTTCTGGGTCATTTTTAGAACCGGAAGACCAGGCAGAGAAGGCTTCTAAAACTTGTGGCAAAATGCTTCACAGGCGAGGGATACCCGGACGTTTTATGGGGAAGGAGAAAAGGAGACACTCTGTTGAAAATGGAATGGGTTTGCTCTTGTTTTAAGAAACGGCCGTCCCCCTTGACTGGGGGGAATTATTGGGTGGAAAAGGGGGGAAAAACAGACTGGATGAGTGGTTGACTTGGGCGCATTCAGGAATGATGGTTTCAGAAGTGTCGTAGAGTTTGCGGTATCGGTTCTAAATTTGTCATGGGTGGGAAAGCAGGGTTACTTTAGATTCTCCTGAACGGCTCCATGGAGCATTTCTTCATTACAGTCCACAGCGGCCTTGACAGGGATAAATCCCAAGCTTAAGGAACGCGCAATGAAAAATCAAAAAAGGAGCAGCCGTCTTACGGAGGGGAGTTGGGGAATTCAGATCATGAATGCTTTCCTGGTCCTCAGAGGCTTCATGGTTGTGGATCTGCTTCCCTTGAGCACCCCAAAATCTCTATTGACCCTCGAGGGCAGAGTCTGGACCCCGGCGGTCTAGACGGCCGCTTAGAGGAGCGATATTTGTTAAGACTGACTGTGAAGTTGAACTTAGTGTGGGACGTCATGGCGTGGCGTCCAAGGTCAACGCGGGCGTTGGGGTGCCACAAACAGCACCGGACGGCGGCTTGCGGTGTTCTCCCCAAATTAGGAGTTGGATGCATTCCAATCAAACCGTGAATTGCCACGTCAGGGGGAAAAAAATCCTTTTCTTCTCTCGCTTTTTGTTTTGCTACATTTTTAAAAGTATATGTTGACATTTTTAGAGCGACGCATTACCAGGGTTGGAGGGTGGGTGGGTTGAGGGAACAGGACAGAGTTTTATGTCTACATAAAACTCTGGGCAGACTTTTAGTAGATTACTTTCCCCCCACTACACCCCTTGTTCTTCCGGTAGGGAAACAACCGCCTGTCCAAAACGTTGAGCTACGTTGACTTGCTGCTAGAGTAGAATCACTGAATCGCTATGACTGACATAGGTGTTGCCTCAGTGACTGAGCGAACGGATCGACACGCTTTGGAAGAGGCGCGTGGATTGAGTCTTGTAGCAATACTGTTATTTACTAGCGGTAGTAATAATAGGATAGTTTCATTAGTATAATATGGAAAATACTGTACAAAGACTCCACAGCCTTCTGAAAGGTTTCCATTTACTATGGCGCCCGTTTTTCATGTTCGCCAGTCCCTTAAGAAAAATGTGCTGGGAGATATTCTGGTTGTTTGTCGGCATATTCCATTGGATGTTCATGTTGGTTTCAACATAGGCTGTTTTTTCAGGGAGTTGTTCGCGAACCAGGTAGCCAAGTTACTTTGCTTCAACGCGTCGTGTTGTAATGTCTTCAAGACCGACACCCTTATGTCAACTTTTGTCAGTTATGATCTACTTTGTCATACACAACTTTCTTGTGTACCCCTGGGCTCTCCGTCCTGTCGTATATTTTTACAACAACTTTGCAAGGCAGGACAGGCAGAAAAGGGTGAAAGCCATCTGAAATCCCTGGGCGTATCAACAAATTTACTCAAGAGGGAGTCTCGGAAAATATATGGCTTTCTCTACTCCAGAGCCGACAATCCCAAGAGCCCTAAACCGGACCAAGATGTGATATGGCCTAAACGTTGGAATTGTGTTTGCCTTGGGAGGTTCATGTTGTCGTCTCTTGTTCAAGCTCTGGTTTGTTATTCTGTAACTTGTTAAAAAAGAAGAAAGAAAGAAAGAAATAGATTTCTTTTTCACCCAAATTCTAATTTTCTATGCATATTTGAAAAATCAGGGCTAGGAAAGGGAGGGCCTGAATTACTTTACTTTACTTTACTTTACTTTACTTTACTTTACTTTACTTTACTTTACTTTACTTTACTTTACTTTACTTTACTTTACTTTATTGGATTTCTATACCACCCATCTGGGTGTTATCCCACTCTGGATGAACAAACAGAAAATAAATAACAATACCCATCAGAAATCAAAACCCACCACCAACAAATATATCGTAAAGGTTTCCCCTTGCTCGAAAGCCAGTCGTATCCGACTCTAGGGTTCAGTGCTCATCACTGTTTCATAGCCGAAGAGCCAGCCATGTCTGCTTCTGCAGACGTTTCCATGGTCATGTGGCAGGCATGACTAGACACCAGAGCGCATGGAATGCTGTTTACCTTCCCACCGAAGTGGTCCCTATTTATCTACTTGCAATGTCTCGCTTACAAACTGCTAGGTTGGCAGGAGCTGGGACAGAGACGGGAGCTCATCCAGTCCCGCAGTACTCGGGAATCGAATACATCATAGACTGAACTAAAATAAAAAAATAATTGAATTAGTTTCCTTTCCCAAGCCAGCTGGGGGGAAAAATGTTTCACGGGGAAATCTTTCTTTACAGCATCTCCTCCTTCCACTCTGTGAACACGCTTACTCTCTATGCAGTAGCTGTTGTGTGATATGTTGGGACTGCCGTATATACTCGAATATAAGCCGACCTGAATATAAGCCGAGGTACCTAATTTTGACTTGAAAACCCAGGAAAATAGATTGACCCAAGTATAAGCCAAGAGTGGGAAATGGAACAGCTGCTAATGACTTTCAGTAATCAAAATACATGAAAATATTGGTAAAATTAATTAAATTGTTAGCACATCTCATGGTCTTGGTACCCTTGTGTTCATTGACCCAAGTATAAGCCGAGTCTCATTTTTGGGGCTAAAAAACTTGGCTTATATGCGAGTATATATGGTAAATCCCAGACTTAAGGAACACTGGAGTGAAAAATCAAAGGAGAGGCCGTCTTTTGGAGGGAAATTCAGATCATGAATGTTCCCCTGGTCTTTAGAGGCTTCAACGTTGTATGTCTGCCTACCCTGAGCAGCCCCAAATCTCTTATTGATCCCATGACGGCAGAGTCTGGACTCAGGCACCCTGGAGCAGTGATGGCCAACCTTGGCACTCCAGATGTTCTTGGACTTCAAGTCCCTTTGTAACTTTTCTTCTGAGAGCTGTTCATTAAAAAAAAATCAGTTCATTAAATTAATTCATTTTTTAAAAGTACCTATTCGTCTACTTGCAGTTTCTTACTTTCGAACTGCTAGGGTGGCAGGAGCTGGGACTCACTGCGTCGTGTAGCATTTGAGTATCGAATGGCTGGCGTGCCGACCTTCCAGTTGCCAAGTTGAGGGTCTTAACCACTACGCCACCGCAGTCCCCTCAGGTGTCCAGAGGAGATTGCATATGTGCGCTGGGAAGATTTCACAACATTCCTGCAAGGTAAACCATTGTGATGATTACCATCCCTGTCACTGGAGGTGACGGAGTCCAAGACAGAGAGAAACTGGGTTTCCTTGAGTCCATGGAGGGTGTTTGAGATGCTATCAAAGGTTCCCGGGGTCATCCCAGTGACTCAGCCTCCAATCCATGGGCCAGCTCATTGATGGTCTCCACCTTTGCACCATCCTACGTTGTATGTGTGGTTTGATGCATACAACTGTAGAGTTGGAAAGGGATTGTTGTTTTGGTCATGGTGGCATCCATATATCCTAGTGTATTGTATCAGATGGCTTCATTGACGCTACTTGGCATAGCGTCAATGAAGCCATCTGTGGCATAGGACTATATGACACCCATCTCCATGATAATGTGCCATCTACGTCCTCAGGAGTGACTTCCCAGCCCTTCCTTTGGATGGCACTAAGGTTCTTCCAGAAGACTGCGGTGGCTTAATGGTTGAGACTCTTGAACCTGGTCAGCCGTTTGAGACCCAGAGTGAGCTCCTGTCTCTGTCCCAGCTCCTGCCAACCTAGCAGTTCAAAAGGAAGACATTGGAAGTACTGTAGATAAATAGGGACCACTTGGGTGGGAAGGTAAACAGCCTTCCATGCCCTCCGGTGTCTAGTCATGCCTGCCACATGTTCACGGAAACGTCTGCAGACGGAGACAGAGCTGGTTCTTTGGCTACAAACAGAGATGAGCACTGAGCCCTAGAGTCGGAGATAACTGGTTTTCAAACAAGGGTGACCTGAGGTTCCAGGAGGCACCAGTAGGGAATTGAACTCCCAAACGCTGGTGCTCCAACTCACGGAACTGTCCCACCTCCTGGTTGATGCTTCTCGGGACTACTTTGCTTGGGAATCAGCATGTGAGAACGGCCCTCCCTGGAATCGAACCGCCAGCATTACTTGCATTTCCATTAAGGGCAGTTTCCGAGGCAGCAAATTCCGACAACCAAGAACGCCACCAGTCTACGCCAACACACGGAAGCCCAAGCTGTCGCCTATTTGCCATGCACTGCGCATGGGATAAACCTTGGGAAATCTTGTTTTGTTGATTTCAAGCGTCAATTTCACATGCTTTCTATTTCTGGATTTTGGAAACTTCCGCATTTGCTGGCGTATAAAATGCACCAGAGCATAAGACGCACCCCGTCATTACCCAAATAGCCCACCATGGCCCTCTATGTTTGCTATCTGCCCTGAGTCATTTGTGAAGAGGGTGGCATAGAAATACGATTAAATAAATAAATAAATACATGTACAGTACAAGACACTCTCCATTTTTCAAGTGGGTCTTATACACCAGCAAATACGGTACCAAGGTCTCCCATGGCAAACTGGATGTTGCCAAGATGTGGACTCGGTGACACCCATTTCTAATGTGTAGACATGTGGAGACATCCATGCACCCCAAACATCTGGCCAGGGGTTCAAGCTCTAGTTATAGCTTTAGGCTGATCTATGGGTTGGAGGCTTGGCAGTGGAAACAGCGGTAGCTGAGAATGTCATCCAGGGAGTCTGGAAAGGGTTAAAAAGAAGTGAAATTCATCGGTAAAGGTAAAGGTTTCCCTTGCTCAAAAACCAGTCGTATCCAACTCTAGGGTTCAGTGCTCGTCTCTGTTTCAAAGCCAAAGAGCCAGCGCTGTCTGCTTCTGCAGACGTTTCCGTGGACATGTGGCAGACGTGATGAGGCACCGGAGCGCGCGGAGCGCTGTTTACCTTTCCACTGAAGCGGTACCTGTGGCAGGCATGACTAGACACCGGAGAGCACGGAATGCTATTTCCCTTTCCTACCAAAGTGGCCCCTATTTATCTCCTTGAAATTTCTTGCTTTTGAACTGCTAGGAGCTGGGACAGAGGTGGGGACTCAGTCCATCATGCAGTACTCGGGTCTTGAACTGCTGACCTGCCGCCTTCCAGCCAGCATCTTACCCCGTTTATTTCCAGGTTCTTTTGCTCTAGTTTGTTACAACAGGGCTGGGTTTTTGCAGAGGATGGGAGAAGCCTTTGCTAGGGCTGGAAATGCTGTTTAGAGAAACCACGGCGTAGACATCCTTTCTGCCTCAACCTCTGATTTCTGCAGAGTAGCAGACAGGCAACAGGATTCTGAACCGTCCCAACTAGCAAATGTCACATACGTGCAGACCTGTTGCATTTGACATCACCAGGGGCACTAGCCTCCATTTGCAATGCTGGTGTGTTTTAGGCACTTCAGAGATCGACAGTCTGGCAAATATTTCTTTGCGGTAGTTCCCCCACCTCCCACCCCTTGCTTCTTTCCATGCTCTTCCATAGGGACGATGCGCTGTCCAGTGTAAGCATATGGAAATCCTAGGTTTGAACAGGCTTTCTGTGTTGCCTTTAATTTGCCTTGTGCAAATACCCTCAAGTTCTTTCCTGGAAATATTAGCCAAGTTCTATTTTTTCCCTCTTCTTAAATTGATTTTCCGTTCTCAGCTGCAACGGTCGACCTGTTGGCTTCTGCGGTGGCATTGAGGGGTTAACTCGCTCACTGGAAGGTCAGAGTTCGATTCCCGAGTGCTGCACGACGGAGCGAGCTCCCGTCTCTGTCTCAGCTCCTGCCAACCTCGCAGTTCGAAAGCAAGACATTGCAAGTAGATAAATAGCGACCACTTCGGTGGGGAGGTAAACAGCAAACCCATGCACTCTGGCATTGAGGCATGACTTCCACATGTCCACGGAAACGTCTGCAGACGCAGACACTGCTGGCAGTTTGGTTGTAAACAGAGATGAGCACCGAGCCCTAGAGTCGGATACGACTGGCTTTTTGAGCAAGGGCAACCTTTACCTGACTTGAGCATAAGCTCTACCCAACTCAGCAGCGGTTCTGAGTAGATAGATGTGCATTATATGGTATTGTTAAGTTGGCTTCAAGAGTTTAAGAGTAACGACAGGTTTTCTTACCATTGGAAGCTACTGTGGAATCCTTTGTCTTGAGGCTGCGGTTCCCAGTGTGGGGCTCACGCCCCACAGAGGGGCAATTTGAGAATGAGTTATTAACAGTGAATGGCCTTTTAGATTTCCTCCACGTGAATAAGAGTTTACTTTTTGAATAATAACAATTATATGCCTGGGGGGAGGTCAGGATTTTAGAGATGGGGGGGGCACGGCCAATAAAAGGAATTATTAGGATTATTTGCATGCTGTTCAGTGGGGTTTACTTCCGAGAAGACAAGCCTGGGAATGTACTATAAGGTTTCCATTTTCACTTCATTCCTGACGTTCTCTTTGCTCCACGTTTGGTAAAATGTATATTGGGGAAACGGGCATTTAAGGGAAGCAAAAATAGCTGGAATAGAAGAATCTCGTTAGTGAGCAAAAGGCAGATTTTAAAGGGGGGGAATAATTAACATAACAAGGCTAATTGCAATTTGGAATCTAAAGCAGGCAGTAATGATATTTTTTGCGCAACAACCGCAGTATGTAAATCAGTGGATAAACAGAAGCAAGAATAGAGCAAAATACTGTTTCTTTGCCGTTTTGGTGCCGGCGTAGAAACCGGTTCCAAAGTTTCCGGCTTTTCAGACTCATTCTTCGTCATCTCTCCTCCTTCAGTCGACAGCGAAGGTGACCCAAATGTGTCCGAAATGCACCTGTCCTTCTCAGGTTGTCCATTTATGGACTAACTAGCCTGGCCCTTAAGAGGTTGAACACAGGCACCTGAACTATGGAGGGAACAACTCTGTGCGACTGAACAACAAAACAAAAATTCTTTGTTGCTGAACAATATTTAAACTATAGGTATTGCTACTTTACTGATATTCCTGTTTTAGGGACCAAAGATTGGCAGGTCAGCCGTTTCGAGGGCCGAGTGCTGTGCGGCAGAGTGAGTGCCTGTCATCTGCGATGGCTCCGTGGTTAAAAAGCTCACCTTGTTAGCTGGAAGGCTGGCAAGGTGGCAGTTCGAGACCCGGGTACTGCATGACGGATTGAGCACCCGTCTCTGTCCCAGCTCTTGGGGACATGAAAGGAGCCTCATTCCGGCATCCCCTGAGTAGAGTTTCTCCAGCAAAAATCCTTTCAACCCAGAATAATTTCTGACATGAAATTATTATACCTTCATCTGTCATAATCTGAAATGCTCTCTCTCTCTCTCTCTCTCTCACACACACACACACACACGCATGCACACACAAACACACACACACACACAACTTCCCCTTAAACAGAGCCAGATGGAGTTTTTTCCTGACCGCAATGGTAATGAGGATTAGCGGCATGGTTAGGTTTGAGGTTAGTGTTAGCATAAAGTTTCCTCTTATGCATCTTTTATTCCCTGACCCCCAAGAAGATTGACATCCTCTGAATGGAGATGAGCCTCAAGTCCGCCGGCTCAGATCCAGGAAGAGCTTTAGGGCAAGAAGGAAAACATTCCTGAGGGTAGGGAAGAGTAAAACCAAAATAGAAGCTGGAGGAAGGAGCTCACGGGACAAGGTACGACATTAAAGGAGGAGGGGATGGTTGAGGAACTCAACCTCCCCTACATCATTTGGAGGACCTTAAATAGACTGAAGGTTGGAGTTGCTAAATGCAAGACCAACAGGATTAAGTGGAAGCTGCTGATGGACAATAACACACACTGTGAATGTGTAGAGATACAGAATCCATGGGGTCTCATTTACTGGTCTGTCGATGACTGCCAGAAGCATGCCCCAATGAGGACTTCAGTTTGGCCAACAACAAAGCCAAGACAGTGTCTTCATTTTGACAGTCCAAAGTTTGATCTGGACACGAAAGGAGAAGAACCCCAAGAAGAAATCCCAGTCTTTCCTTTGGCAAGGCCGACCCACAGACCAACACAGCGCATCACAGTTTACTTTGGTGTGTTGTGGGTCTGTTGGGGGAGGGTGGGAGATTATATTTTGTCCCAGTGTGTCATATTTCAACCCTGAAATGCCTTGCATGGGAAGTGAGCCTCCCTCAATGACAAAATCCATTGGATTTATTGGGATGATCTTTTTTGTTCCTGATGTGCTTTTTTATTTTTACTTCCCCCCCAAAAAATAATAATAATATAATAAAGCAAGCCCCTATATTTGGCAAGGGGTCAACATTTAGCAACCTGGTTACACCGCAAAGCAACGATTTTGCTACTGGGAATAACACATGTGATTTACATGTTATCAAGTGTGTTAATTCCGAATTTGAACTCGGAATTTGCCTATCACATACGGATTTTAAGGCGTGCTATAGCTGTTCAAATGGTCGGTAATTGGGTAATGTGTTTTTTTACATGGAAACATTATAACAGTTGCGGCTACCACTAAGCCGGCTACCTCTTCAGCTGAATCACGTCCCCTGGTGGCATGCATGTTCCAGCAGGGGCTGGGCAAGTCAGAAATAGGTCTATAAGGCAAGATGGACCAAGGGCTTATCTCTAGTGTGAAACCATCTTATTTGACAGTACAGCTAAGCCATAGTGAGTCTGTTTCGAGTTAATGATGAGTAGGCGCAGCTGTGTTAATAAACCAGACAATTTTTGCTACATTTGATCAACGCAAGAACCTAACCAAGAGGGTGAGATTTGCTAACTTACGATCCTGACGTCGTAGGCAGAATCGGACTTCAGATTTGCATTCAGCACACTTGATTTAGTATAGGAGACGTGGATTACAGACCAAGTAGCAGACAATTGTATTTGTTTGTGATGCAGTGTTATAAAACATCTACTTTGTAGGGTCTGCTTTTATCTTTACACATTTTTTTTTTTTGCAACGAAAAATGCTGTTGAGTTTTAAAAGAATGGGAAGCAATACTTTGCTACAAAGCAGAGTATTTTGTTATGGTTCCTTTTAAAAACAAAATAGAACGACTAACTTTGAATCTTGTAACACAGGGTTTAAAAATGTAACTTTTGGGAGCTGGCAAAGACAATGTGACTTAGTTATTGCTGGTTTTGATTGTAGCCCGTAGCTGGCTAATAACATTGATCGGAGGATGTCGTTATCATGAGTCAACGCTTCTTTATGGCAAACGGGAGTGTATGAGGTCATTGGTCCAGGCATCGTTTCAGAGTTTGAGTCCCCCTGGTGCCTCTTTGACAGAGGCTGGACTTAATGATGTGCAGGATCCCTTCCAGGTCTGCAGTTCCAAGATTTTTAATATTACTTAAAAAAATGTCCATTCTGAAATGGAAGATAAAACATCCTTGTTGAGTATCACAATTTGATCTCAAAGAAGAATCCAAAATACGCATGAAGTCCAACCCCAGCTTTGAATTAATTTGTTACTTGTATTTTGTAAGGTAAAGTTCACCCTTGTTTGAACGCCATCCGTATGCGACTCTAGGGTTCGGTGTTCATCTCCATTTATAGCCAACATCTGCGTCTGCAGATGTTTCTGTTGTCATGTGGCAGGCATCACTGGACACCAGAGTGTACGAAACGCTGCTTACCTTCCCAACAAACCGGTACCTATTTATCTACTTGCAATGTCTTGCTTTCAAACTGCTAGGTTGGCAGGAGCTGGGGCAGAGATGGACGCTCCCTCCATCGCGCAGCACTCAGGTCTTGAACTGCTGACCTGCCAACCTTCCAGTCATCAACTTCAGCGTCTTAACCACTGAGCCACTGCCGTCCCTTGTAATTAGTTCGGCCTTTTTTTTTTTTAACAACAAAAGTACAACTAATTTGCATTGTGATTGTAGTTATTTAGCACTGGCTCTTTGGCTATAAACAGAGATGAGCACCAAAACCTAGAGTTGGATACGACTGGCATTCCGAGCAAGGGAGACCTTGACCTTTAACTAGATTGGACACAGACAGATTGAAGAAATGCAAAATTTTCCTTTGTTGATCTGCTGTTTACCTTTTCCATGCACAATCTAAACACTTCATTTGGTGCACCTTTCATGCGTTTAATAAATGCAGCAATGTTTAGAGTGCTTTTTTCAAAAACGGAGTGTGGGGAGGGAATTGAAAATTTATGGACTACGTATTTTCATAGTGGCTGGAGTGGCCCAAAAAAGTTTGGGCACCCCAAGTAGATGAGATTGTCACCATCACTGTCGGAAGCGCATAAATCATTGGATGTTCCCCTTTCTCTCTCTCTTGCCAAGCTTGCTCAGTGAAAACGAGAAGCGGCCGTTTGTGGAGGAGGCCGAGCGGCTGAGAGTCCAGCACAAGAAGGACCATCCAGATTATAAGTACCAGCCCCGCCGGAGGAAGAGCGTCAAAGCAGGCCAGAGCGATTCCGATTCAGGGGCCGAGCTGAGCCACCACGGCGGGAACCAGATCTACAAAGCCGACACTGGCCTGGGATCCATGAGCGAGGCCCATCATCACAACGACCACACGGGTAAGGCAGCCAGAAAGGAGCTGGGCTCCCGCGGTAGGGGACGCTTTGTGGGGTCAATGTTGTCTTCGCCGTGGTCAACTACATACATCTTCCATCAAAAAAGGTCAGGGGTTGCATCTACGATGGCTGTAAATGCGTTTACGACAGCCATGGATGCATTTTACAGCAGTGTTTACAGCAGGGGAACCACCCTGTCCGGCCCGCTCAGCTGTCTGAGGAGGCGTGGTCTGGCCCACGGCTCAAAAAGGTTGAGACCCCCTGCCATAGGTTAATGGGGAGGACCCACCATGCTGATAAATAGACAGAACTGGCACATCTTACGCCAGCCTGAAGATGGCTTGCTCAGATTTATTTCAGCCTCAATGATCAGCTGGAGCAATCTGGACTTTCGGTTTCTCATTCGGCGGCTTTTCTGTCCATAACAGAAACTTTATTTGCCTGCCTTGATGCTTCCTCCATCAACCAAGAGGTCGTGAGTTCGATCGTGGTCAGGGTTCAAGGTTGACTCAGCCTCTTCCCTCATCCTTTGGTAAAATGAGGACCCAGCATGATGGGGGGGAAATGTTGATTAATGTGTGAACCGCCCTGAGAGTGCAATAAGTGTGATTGTTTTGCTTTGCTTACTCTCAATCCAAAAGCAGAATCAAAAGCCTAAAGTAGGTTTATTGGGCATAAATCTTTTTTGGGAACTGCGAGCATGACTGATGCTCTGTTTGCTGCTAAGGATTAATCATTCCCTAACCCCCTTGCATGGGAATGTGGTGGTTAAGATGCTGACCTTGACAGATAGAGCGGTGTTGGCGGATCTTTTAGAGACCGAGTGGCCAAACTGCAACCCAAAACCCACTTATTTATCGCAAATTCCCAACACGGCAATGGGGAGGGAGGAAGTGCTCCTATTGGGCTGCTGGGCAGAGGGGTGGGGCAAAAATCTGTGCTGGAACAGGGAGGAAGTGCTCCCATTGGGCTGCTAGGCAGAGGGGCGGGGCAAAATCTGTGCTGGGAGGAGGGAGGAAGCACTGCCATTGGACTGCTGGGCAGAGCAAACTGTGCTGGGGGAATGGAGGAAGCGCTCCCATTGGGCTGCTGGGCAGAGGGGCGGGGCAAACTCTGTGCTGGGGCGACCGCACGGGTGCCCACAGAGAGGGCTTCGAGTGCCATTTCTGGCACACGTGCCATAGGTCCGCCACCGCTGCCCTAGAGTCAGACACGACCGGTTTTCAAGGAAGGAAGACCTTGACTTTTTCTAACACCCTTGCATTTTTATGCCTTTAATAATCAATTGTCAGAATAATGGAATAACTGATCATGTTCCTCTGGGAAAGAAATAGATTGTTTGTTTCATTAGCGGGTTGGAAGGGGGGGCTTGATAAATTGTTTGGTGGGACATTAAAGCTCGACCAGGACTGAGCTAAACCGGTTGCCTTCCAGAATCACGGACTTTGCAATGATCTTTCCCCTCTAGGGCAGACGCATGGCCCCCCAACCCCGCCTACCACCCCGAAGACAGACCTTCACCACGGAAGCAAGCAAGAACTGAAACACGAGGGGCGCCGTCTGGTGGAAAGCGGGCGTCAGAACATCGACTTCAGCAACGTGGACATCTCGGAGTTGAGCAGCGAGGTCATCAACAACATGGAGACCTTCGACGTCCATGAATTCGACCAGTATTTGCCGCTCAACGGCCACGCTGGCATTCCGGCCGACCACGGCCAGGGCCCCGCGGCGGGCTCTTACGGGGCCTCGTACTCTCATTCGGCCGCCAGTGGTGGCGCTGGTGGTGCGGCTCAAGTTTGGACTCACAAGAACCCGACCTCTGCCTCGCCTTCCTCCAACGAAACCGGGGGGCCCAGGACCCACATCAAGACGGAGCAGCTGAGCCCGAGCCATTACAACGACCAGTCCCACAGCCCCCCAACCCACTCTGACTTTGGGTCTTACGGCACGCAGGCCTGTGCGACCACCGTGTCTTCTGCGTCAGCCACGGCGTCCTTCTCCAGCTCCCAGTGCGACTACGCCGACCTTCAGAGTTCCAGCTACTACAACCCGTACCCTGGCTATCCTTCCAGCATCTACCAGTACCCCTACTTCCATTCGTCCCGTAGGCCCTACGCCACCCCGATCCTCAACAGCTTGTCCATTCCGCCTTCTCACAGCCCCACCGCAAACTGGGACCAGCCGGTCTACACGACCTTGACGAGACCTTGAAAGGCTGGAAGGAATTGACTCTTCCAAGGTCTTCCTCTCACCCTCTCCCCACAAAAGTATGCACTACAGACAAAAAAAATACCTAAAAACGACAGCAAGATCCATAATGGAATGACCCTTCGATGTCGCAAGTGCCTCATGGGTTGTGTTCTCCGATTGACTGGGCTTTCTCTCCAGAAGTCTTCCTGAAGACGAAGAGTTCTATTTTCTCTATTAATAACACTGCACAACAACGATTTTGCTACCAGGAGTAACACATGTGATTTACATGATATCGAGTGTGCTGATTTGAAATCTGAACTCAGAATTTGCCTATCACGTACAGATTTTAAGCTATAGCTGTGCAAATGGTCGGTAATTGGGTAATGTATTTTTACATGGGAACATTGCAACAGTTCCAGCTACCATTAGGCCTGTTGCTGCCTCCACTGAATCACGTCCCTTGTTGGCATGCATGTTCCAGCAGCAGCCGGGCATGTCTGGGCAAGTCAGCGAGCTGACGTCAGAAATAGGTGTCTAAGGCGAGATGGACGCAGGGCTTGTCTCTAGTACGAAACCATCTTATTGGATAGTACAGCTAGGCCAGAGTGAGTCTGTTTTGAGCTAAAGATGAGTAGGCGCCGCTGTGTTAAACTCGACAATTTTTGCTACATTTGTGGCAAATAAATTCCGCCTGATCAACGCAAGAACCTAACCAAGAGGGTTAGATTTGCCACCTTAAGATCCTGACGTCCTAGGCAGAATCGGACTTCAGATCTGGATTCAGTGCACTTGAGTTAGTAATGGATTAGACCAAGTAGCACACAATATTTTTTTTCTTTTTGTGATGCAGTGTAATAATAATTAATTAAAAATAATAATAATAATGGGGGAGCAAAAGATTTGTATTTAGACTGACGATTTCTTTTGGACACGCGAAGGCCTCTGTGAGGTCCGGAAGAGCATTCGTAAGATCGGTTCTGTCGGACTTTGCAGAACTGAAGGCGGAGATGAAGTCCGAGGGTCGATTGCAATCTGAGAGTTGACTTTAGCTTTTGGCACAAAGAATCCTTTGTATATTTTTTAAAAAATCCTAACATTTCCATTAACAATACTGAGGGACCATTCAGAAATCTTTCCCGGGACCAACCAACTAATGTCAGAATTTCCTTCGTTTTTAGTGGCGATTACTTCTAAGCAAGGGTTTTGGCTGTAATTAACATTCTGTTTGGAAGCTTAAAAAAAGAAGTGTATTAAGCTCAGATAAAGCATTTTGATTATTATTATTATTTGTCATTATTTGGGGAGGGGGCAAATCTGTTAAATATGTATTTATGTCCTGTGTGTAATGTTGTCTTTTTAATTAATGAAGTAATTCTGTGCGAGTAGATTTTTTTTAAAGAGAGAGATTTTAAAGGAGACAGGTAGAGATGAGGCGACGAATTTCCCCCAATCCATCCTTAGAAAGCCAACATTGCACCATCTCGTTTTGATCCTAAAGGTTAAAATTGCGAATGCTTCTAAATTGTAGCCAAACATTTCTAAGAGCTTGAAAGAAAATGGAGAAAAGTAATAAATTGGTTTGGGGGGGGCAGAGACGTGACCCTCAAATTAAGCTTCATCTAGAGTAGGGTTCCTCAAACACGGCTCTCCAGATGTTCTTGGACTTTACCTGGGGATCAGGTCCTTCTGGGAATTGAAGTCAACGAACATCTGGAGAGACAAGTTTGAGGACACCTGGTCTAAAGTACTATGTCCAGTTCCGGATACTGTACTTTAAGAAGGATTCAGACCCACTAGAACCAGTCAATAGGGTGGGAACAAGGATGATTAGGGAACTCGGAACCAAACCTTTAAAAATTGGGCGTGTTTAGCCTTGAGAAAAGAAGACTCATTGGAGATAAAATAGCCTTCTTCATGCAGTTGAAAAGTTGCCATACAGGCAAAGAGATCTAGGATTACAAGAGAACCTGAGAATGTCCTTTCCTAAGAAGTTTGCCTTACAGAATAGCAGGCTTTTTAATCAGAAGGTGGATTGCAGCCCTTCCCACTCTGTCATTGGAAAAGTTACTTTTTTAAAAAAAACCTAAAATTCCCAAAACCCTCTAGCTGCCGTGGCTGTTCAGTTCTGGAAATTCAAGACCGAACGTCAACTGTTCTTCCACAAAGAAAGATGTACAGGCGCAAGAGAATGGTACTGGGGTATAGTGGCTAGAGTATTAACATGAGACAGTATAGAAGGAGACCTGGGGTTGAGTTCCCACTTGACCAGAAAACCCAACAAGGTGACCTTGGGCTAGAGTTGTTGCCAGGATAAAACAGGAAGCAGCCACGAACTTATGGAGGAAGTAAAACAATGACTGTTCATAAGATTGACTTAAGTTTCTGTTGACTCAACGGATCGGTTCTAGTTGGAACTAGCTATTGGATTAGCTTGGGCTCCTCCTGTCACTTTCCCAAGTTCTCCTTGGTGGTCACATGGAATGAGGTTACCAGAAAGATATCCAAAAGTGACATGGCTTTTTCAGGTTGAGTTCCAGCTTCTCTCCGAATTATGTCCGCAGATCAGTCCAGGCAGGAAATCTGCCGTTCTGATAACCCACCGACATGTTTTCCACAGGTAATCCGCTGCAGGGATTCATTTCAAATCAAGGCAAAATGTGAATTTGGGGGTTCTCTTCCTCCCTACTAAAACAGGGATGTTCAACCTGTGACCCATTGGCCAGATCTGGCCCTCAGCACTATTTCAGGTGCCCCCCCCTCCATCACACCTGGAAGAGCCATGTTGTGGAGGAAGGCCAAAGTGGCCATCCGGCCCCCCACAATGTCTGAGGGAGTGTGACCTGGCCCCCCGGATTTAAAAGGATGAGATCTCTACTAGAGTGTAAATGCATTTTTAAATAAATAACAAGAGGTCTTCCCTATTTTTCCATCCGTCCATTAGCTCCGTCCCATTAAATTGGGTCTCAAGGCTTGGTGGAGTTCTTCCGCTGTACAAGAATCCTAGACTCGTCTTAAGAAATTACATTTCCAGCGGAAGTTACGGATTGTGCTTTCACTTTCATGTTGCCTATTTAGGGACCAGACGCCGCCGTCAAGTAAAGCTGTGAAAATAAAATGTTCTCCACTATATTTTTTATTAGTGTTTAGCTGTAGACTAATATTCCATTGACGTTCGTTCCATTGTATGCTGAGCATATAATAACCACCCACTCTTAATGATCATGTTGTGCCTTAAAAAAAAAAAAAGAAGAAAACTTTATAAATCTTTAAATTTTCAGAGGTTATCTATCTTATCTTTTCTGTTTCATATTCTGAGGGGTGGGTGGGTTCCTTTTTGTTTTATTGTTTTCCTAAAAGGATTTCGTTTTTACTGCATTATTGCCTGTTGGGATAGATTGATATGGCGGGTGGGGGAGAAATGGGAGAGTAGAAACTCCTTTTTATGAAATCTATTTTTCTGTATAAAGTTCCAAAGTCACCTGCTGTTATCTGTCCTCTCCACTAGCTTCTGACTAAGTAATGCTAACTTTTGTACAGATCCATTTGATAAAATTAAAAAAAAATGCCTTTTATCCGACTGTTCGTTGATCCATTCATTCACTTTGACCCGGTGGTTTACAAATTTATTATTATTATTTATTTATTTATTTATTTAGATTTATTATCCCGCCCCAATCAGGCGAACCTGACTCTAGGCGGCTTACAGAAAAATTTAATGCATTGCAAGGCATTTTTCATGTTGTGAAAAAAAATTGTAACTCGAATTTCCCTTAGGAATGCATTGAAAACCAACATCCATAACTTGAAACATGGTTTCCCACAGGAATGCATTGAAAATCAATTAATCTGATCCGGGAAAAATTCATAACCCAAGCCATTATTTTCAATTGGTTTTCATTCGTATTGTGAAAATTTTGTAACTCGAACCATTTGTCACTCGAGGTACCACTGTACTTGAAGATACCTTCTAGTCACATCTTTTGATTGACCTCAACCACCAGGACCTCAACATCTGGAAGAACCTCATCAAACCGTTCTCCACAAGCAGTCCAACCTAGTTCTGGTTCTTCTCACAAGGTACCCACATCTGGTGGAAGATGTTTGGAGGCAAGATGGCAGAAGAGAGATCAGTGTAAGAAGCATCTCTCTTACAGACCACTAACCTAACCTGACTTTTGAGGGTCGTGGAAGATACTCTCCTACCTCCAACACTGAGGAAAGTTCGAGTTCCCACAAGAGATGGGTTTTATGGGGAACCTTGGCACTCCAGATGTTCTTGGACTTCAATTCCCAGAAGCCTAAGCCCCCATGAATCTGCACTAATGGGTTTACTGCAATTCATCCGACTCGTGCTCCCTCGTCGCTCCAGGAAGTGGAAGTAAAACGCGCCTGTACAGTTAAGGCTCTTCTGAGTTAACCCTTCCTCTTTACTTCCGCTTCCAGGAGCGATTAGGGTGACGCGGGCCGGATGAATTGCAGTAAACCCATTCATGCAGATTCATGAGGCCTTGGGCTTCTGGGAATTGAAGTACAAAAACATCTGGAGTGCCAAGGTTCACCGTCACAGCCATAGACCTTCAGATCAAGGCTATAATTTGGAGCAGGATTACTCCGCTTTGCCCCAGGTGCTAAGAGTTTAGGTAAAGGTCACCCTTGCTCAAAAGCCAGCCGTATCTGACTCTAGGGTTCAGTGCTTATCTCTGTTGACAGCCAAAAGCCAGCGCTGCCCGAGTCTGCAAATGTTTCCATGGACATATGGCAGGTATGACTAGACACTGGAACACACGGAATGCTGTTTACCTTCCCACCAAAGTGTTCCCTATTTATCTACTTGCAATTTCTTGCTTTTGAACGGCTAGGTTGGTAGGAGCTGGGACAGAGACGGGAACTCGCTCCATCGTGCAGTACTCGGGTATCGAACTCCGACCTTCCAGTCTTCAAGTTCAGCGTCTTAACCACTTGAGCCACCACAGGCCCATAGTTAAGGGTTTAGAGAGCACAAACATCTAGAGATGTTTCTCCTGGGAAACGTTAGACAAAGCAACTGCAATAGCTCCTAGCTCTGTTCAGTTTGATTATAGTTTGCTTTAGGTTTTATTTTTCATTTGTTTCATTCAATTTCACACATTCATTTCCCCCCCCCCCTATATTTTGAAAGTATATACCTTTTGTTTTTCTTTGAGGAACCATCCTATTTTCCATTTTTGTTTCTTTGGGGTCTGGAAGTATACTACATTAAGGAGAAAGAGAACTGGAGTGGCTCGGTGGTTAAGAAGCTCGCCTTGTTAGCTGGAAGGCTGGCAAGTCGGCAGTTCGAGACCCGGGTACTGCATGATGGACTGAGTGCCCGTCTCTGTCCCAGCTCTTGGGGACATGAAAGGAGCCTCATTCGGGCGTCCCCAGGGCGGAGTTTCTCCCGCAGAAATCTTTTCAACCCAGAATAATTTCTGACCCGAAAGTATTAGGTGACCTCCAAGAGAGAAACTTTTAACCTTTAAAAGCTGTAATTTAGGTCCCGGAAGAATCCCATTAAAATACTACTTGCACAGTAATACACCTGAAGTTGAACTCCTGAATCTACAAATCCCTGACAACGATCATTGTTAGAACTTGACTCAACTGGCAGACCATAAATCTTGAGTTGAAAAATCACCAATGAATGGAGAAAGTTCCTGTTTTTCTTCTTTCTTTTCGATTGACTGTATGCAAGCAAGAGAGAAATGGACATTACGTTATTTCCTTCAGCTGAGCAGGTGTATATTGAGGCCGGGGAAAAGGAAATTTGTTTTCTAGATGGCCTTCCGATGTCTAACTGATACGGCGAAAGTCCCCGCTCGTCTTAAGCACAATGCCTTTCACTGATATTTTCCACCCCACCTAGTTGGGTTGGTCATTTCCAGTTCGGAAAATGGGGAACTTTGAATAAAAGGCTGCTGTTCAATTTATCGGCATCATGAAAAAAGGAGAAGTCACAGGTATTAAGTATTCTTAAAGGTTCTTTCAGGTTTCCTGGCCTTGCATCGGCATTCGTGACGATCAAAATAAATAAACAGATTGTTAAATAAAAGGAAGGTTACAGATTCCATCTTATTAAGAGAGCATCATGTTTCATTTGCTTTCTTTCCACATGAGGGGTTAGATGACACAAGACCTGTGGATGGCCATTGTCGTCATTACTTGCCGTATTAGCTGGTGTATAAGACAGACTTTGGACTGCGGCGGCTCAAGTGGTTAAGACGCTGAACTCGAAGACTGGAAGGCCAGAGTTCGATTCCCGAATACTGCACGACAGAGTGAGCTCCCGTCTCTGTCCCAGCTCCTGCCAACCTAGCAGTTCGAAAGCAAAACATTGCAAGTAGATAAATAGGGACTTGGGTGGGAAAGGTAACAGCGTTGTTGGTAAGCTTAGTGGTTAAGACTGAACTTGACAACTGAAAGGTTCGAGACCCGGGTGCTGCATGATGGAGTGTGCTCCCGTCTCTGTCCCAGCTCCTGTCAAACTAGTAGTTCGAAAGCAAGAAATTGCAAGTAGGTAAATAGGTATCGCTTCAGCAGAAAAAGTAACAGTGTTCCGTGTGCTCCAAAGTTGAGGCATGTCTGCCATGTGACCACGGGAACATCTGCAGATGCAGACATCGCTGTAAAGAGATGAGTACTGAACCCTAGAGTCAGGTACGACTGGCTTTTGAGCAAGGGAGACCTTAATTTTCTAGATCTCAGTTATTTAACAGGTACTATGGAAAGAACAACGTAGAGTTCATCTCAACAAAATTTGCCCTACTAACTGGGCATTCAGTAGATGCTCTTCCTTCCTTCCTTCCTTCCTTCCTTCCTTCCTTCCTTCCTTCCTTCCTTCCTTCCTTCCTTCCTTCCTTCCTTCCTTCCTGTGTTGTGTTCCATTACGTTACCTACTTGTCCTCCGATGGAAATTCCCTTGGATTCTGCCTCCCAAGGTTGTCAAGAATGAGCTGTTACTGTAGCCCAAACCCTATAGGACAATGATGGTGAACCTTGGGCACTCCAGCTGTTCTTGAACTTCCATTCCCAGAAGCCCAAGTCCCTGTGATTCCACACGAATGGGTTTACTGCGTAGCCCAGGTCTCTGTGATTCCACAGGAATGGATTGACTGCGCATACACAGAAACACATTCGTGTGGAATCACAGAGACTTGGGCTCCTGGGAACTGATGCTCAAGAACAGCTGGAGTGCCAAGGCTGGCCATCACGACCCTATGAAATCCCCAACAGAAGACAAGACTAAATTTTGGGATAGAGGCCACGTTAGAGGAAGCCCCTTTGCTTTCCATCTGATTCGGAGACCCAAAGGGTTTTCTGCGTCGCTGCAAGAAGGTTGCATTCATTCTCTGGGGAAGCCTAAAGGGTCACTCTCTTTTCCTTTTTATAAAGGGAAACTGGAACTGAAATTTCACCGACAGCCATAAACCAAATTCAAGGCACGGCTAGTCAGTCGGTAGGTAGACATTTTTAAAAAAGAGACAAGATGGGAGAGGAGGAACTCTTGAATGCTAATGATTCATTAAGGCCTGTAAGGCTTTTTTTTTTTTTTTTTTGGGGGGGGGGTGTCTCCCATTATCCAGTCGGCGATAAAAGAATTAATTGGACAGAAAAAATGGAAGGCGCCTGAACTGATGACTAATTAAGGCATTCTGGATGGCGGGTCCCTGTCGCCGAACGTGGGACGTCCTCCCGCAATGCTTTCCAAGGAAACTTCTGGGATCCTTCTTTTCATCTCGGCCTTTGATGACCATTGGCCGCCCCATTACAATTGTGGGTTGCGTTATGTCAAAGATGATGGCGGCGAACAAAAGAGGCCCTGTTTTGAACCTTGCCACGGCCAGATAATTGTCGAAGGGTGGTAGTTGGGAATCTACTCCATTTTAAGGAAGGCCACCGTTCCTGCAAATCTCCATGAGCATCGATGCACATTTTAACCGCGGGGTTTAGGACTGCGGTGGCTTAGTGGTTAAGACGCCAAACTTGGCAACTGGAAGCTCCGCAGGCCAGAAGTTCGAGACCCGAGTGCTACACGACGGAGTGAGCGCCCGCCTCTGTCCCAGCTCCTGCCAACTTAGCAAGAAATTGCAATTAATTAGATAAATTGGGAAGGTAAACAGAGTTCCGTGTCTAGTCATGCCTGCCACATGTCCGTGGAAACATCTGCAGACGCGGACAGGGCTGGCTCGTTGACTATAAACAGAGATGAGCACTGAACCCTAGAGTTGGATATGACTGGCTTTTGAGCAAGGGTGACCTTTACCTTCTTTGTATTGTTTAAGATTTTAAAAAAATTCCCATTTCTTTTCCCCAAACTGGAAGCTGGTTCCTCCCCCGCCTTCCCGTGTGGTCTTTGAAGCCTGCCATGTTTACCCTTCTTGCCGAACACTGGTTTGTGTTCATCAAAAGGGCAGAAGAAACATTTGCCAATCCTTGAAACTCCATCCAACGCCTGAACAAGGCGAACAATTTAACGCTGCAAGATGGCAAAGGGGGGGTGGGCCAATGGCGCTGGGGTTCAGTCCAGGCTTAATTGCGTATAAGAGCCAACCATTAAAAAACGGAGCGGGTGGTTTATCGCAATCAACACAATGACCTCACTTGGACGACGCCAGGGTGGGCAGCTTTTCTGCACTGCAATTCCCCAAATCCCTTCACAACGAGTTGTGTTGGCTCAAGCCGCTGGATGTAGCTACCCAACAATCTCTAAGCAGCCACAAGTTGCTCATGCTTGGCCAACTCTTGTTGTTGTGCCGTATCTGGTTCCCAATACTGGTGGTCCTCATGACCGTCAGCCATGAAGACTGTCCTGAGAATGTAATGCAATGGCCTTTCATCTGCCTTCCGCATCGCAGCGTGACACCCATAATACCACTGGTCCAGTGTCCTGAGTCGCTTTCTGGTCCTGAACCCTTTGGGCACACCAAGCCCTCATCATCATCTCCAGGCCAAGAAGGATGCTGCTGCTGCCCTCCACCAAGAGGGATTCAAGTGGGATTTAATCCACTTGGGGGACCATCACCCTTCCCTGCGGACAACGTCACCCAAGGCCAATAGTCCCCAAGGTTGTCAGGTTGGTTGACTCCCACCTGATGATGGGCATGGGGTCGCTGATAGTAGGGTCTACTCTATGACCGTAGCAGGATAACCTGGCCAGACTAGCTTGGTCCCACTTGGTTTTGCTGTCTAAACCTATTTTTAAGGACGATGGCTCAGAAGTTTCTTGTTTCTTCCTTGGCAAAAACTGGAGACCCAACGGCGGGTCTTTGTGATGTTTCCGTAAAAAGGCAAAATAATGCGCTTGCATGGAAGTGAAGAGTGAGACGAACAATACAGATAGTTCACAAAACAAAACAAAACAAATAAAATAAAATAGAAAACACAGTAGCACTTTAAAGACTAACTGCTATATTTTAATACAAATAGTCTTCACCAACCAATAAGGTAAAGGTAAAAGCCCCCCTTGCTCAAAAGCCAGCCATATCCAATTCTAGGATTCAGTGTTCATCCCTGTTTATAGCCAGCGCTGTCTGCATCTGCAGACATTTCCATGGACATGTGGCAGGCATGCCTTGACACTGAACGCTGTTATCTTTCCCACCGAAGGGGTCCCTATTTATCTACTTGCACTTTCTTGCTTCCGGACTGCTAGGTCGGCAGGAGCTGGGACAGAGACAGGAGCTCGCTCCGCCGTGCAGCATTTTGGGTCTCGAACTGGTGACCGGCCGACCTTCCACTGGTCAAGTTCAGCGTCTTAACCACTAAGCCACCGCCGTCCATACCTACCAAATAGGGAAATAGGTTTGCACTGAGCCAATGAATACATCCTCCTCTTCTCTAGCAACACTCAGCGTGAGATTTGTCTGCTGGCCAACGAACAATTCCTCAATTCCTTAATGCTCTAGTTCAGGATCCTAAGACCCAGCCAAACTACCCCGATGGCCTTGTATCTTCCACCCGTCAGGCAGAACCGCAGGCGTAGCCAATCCATGCACCTTGTGTTAGAAAGCAGAAGCTGTTTGGTCAGGCCGGGAGGTGTTTTTGGAAAACCCTGGGCTCGTTCCTCTTCCATTTTAACCCACACCGACAGGATTTCTGGTTCTTGTACGTCTTTCACTTCTGGCTCACTAGGCATGTGAGGCTGTAATGCTTGGCAGTGCTCAGCAAAACTTGCTCAACATGTTTCATTTCGCCCTGGGGACAGAAAAGGGGGGGAGAAACAATACAGAATACCGAGAGCGCGGTATTACCCGCAAAGGACGAGCCAAGCCCGGTTTGGCACTTCCACCAGCTTGGTGGCTGTAAACATTCGGAAAGGGAGTTTTAATTAGCAGCGAGGACGAAAGAGGCTCCTCCTGGCCAGGCCCGCAGGACAGAATGTGCTAGGACAAGCCATGCCGTTGACCTGTGGAAGGAGAAGAAAGGCATCACAAATGGACTGGACATACGGACTTCGATGTTCTCCGGGACCCATTGTCCCTCTCCAGAAGAGCCCAGTTTTGGAGGGTGCAAGTCCAGTGCCGGATTAAGCCAGCGCAAGCTCTGTAGCAAATCGTGCCAAAAGGCCCTTGCTTAGATTTAGGATACCTATAAAACAAAACACCACTAGTTAAAAACAAACTTTTACCTAATGCCATCTGTCCCAGCTCCTGCCAACCCAGCAGTTTGATAACAAGAAATTGCAACTAGATAACTAGGTACTCCTTTGACAGGAAAGATAACGGTGTTCTGTGCACTCTGGCATCTAGTCGTGCTTCCCACGTGACCATGGAAACATCTCCAGAAGCAGGCAGGGGTGGTCATTTGACTCCGAGCAGAGATGAACACCAAATCCTAGCATCAGACACAACTGGTTTTCAAGCAAGGCAGATTTTTATCTAGACAAGAGACTGAAATCTGCATGTAGGTAATAATAATAATTTTGTGTCAAAAATTATTCTGGGTTGAAAGGTTTTTTTTGCGGAAGAAACTCTGCACAGGAAACGCCCAAATGAGGCTCCTTTCATGCCCCCAAGAACTGGGACAGAGACAGGCACTCAATCCGTCATGTAGTACCCAGGTCTTGAACTGTCAACTTGCCATCCTTCCAGCTTAACAAGGCGAACTTCTTAACCACTGAGCCACCGCAGCCCCTAGCATACAAGTTAATTTTGCCAGCTGTGAGGATGTCTGTTTCGATCTAGGTCTCCAGCCTGCTGCCGGTTCGATTCCACCCTGTGCCCCTTTCCTGGGCATTCTGCAGATTAAATTCCCTCGCCGTCCGTCCAAAAGGGACACAACTTTCGGTCCTGTTACGCGGTATTTTTGGCTGGGGCTTCCACCGCCGGCTGTTTGTCGATGAGCTTTATAAAAACTTTTCCTTGGGAGCTGCAAATCTCAAAATATTTCTTTTCTCCAACCTTTGCTCCATCTCTCTTCCTCCCCCCTTTTTTTTAAAGTCCTCGAGCAACCTCGCCAAGTGTTATAAAAATACATCAATTTGTGCCAAAACATTTAGCACTCTGCTTATTACTTGAAGGTTAGAGGTTAAACAAATTCCTCCTTAGAATTTACTGTGTTCATTTCGGGCTTCGCAACACAGTTCTGGCTAGTGGCAGCTATATTTCATGGAGAAATAACTCCCTTAAGTATTGAAAAAGAAAGAAAGAGAAGGAGGGGCCCTATAGCTTCACAACCTTTCTTTCTATATTGCACCAAAAAAAAAAAAGCATCGCTATGAAACCAGCCAAAGCAGAAAGCTGGTTGCAAAGAAACTGTATACCAACAGCCCGTAAATCTGAGACATAAAGAAAATCATCCCTTAAAACAGGCTGTTAATTTTATTTTCTTCCTCTTTTACCATGCCTCTGGTTGGTTTGGTGGCTTGGCATTTGGAAAGGACGCAGAAAGGGGGATATACCCAATTCTTTTACTGTAAGACAGTAAAGATTTTTTAAAATCAATGCTCTTTATGTAGTCGTAATAATAATTTTGTGTCAGAAATTATTCTGGGTTGAAAGGATTATTTTGCGGAAGAATTTCCACTCAGGGAACGCCCAAGTGAGGCTCCTTTCATATGCCCAAGAGCTGGGACAGAGCTGGGTTCTATACGGCAGAACCTCGGTTAACAAATAGCTCAGTTAACATAAAATCACATAAGAAAAGGAAATCTGTAGAAAATAGCGGTTTAAGGGATTTTTTTCAGAACGGATTAATTGGTTTTCAATGCATTCCTGCGGGAAATCATGTTTTAGTTAACATATTTTGGTTTTCAATGCATTCCTACCTCTACATACAATTTTTTTCCCGTCCCACCCGGTTATTTGTATGTCAAAAAATGTGTACAGTAAAACCTCGGATAACGCTAAAACTTGGTTCCACAAGTCTTAGTGTTATCCAATTTTTAATGTTATCCGATGCGTGTTAAAACCCTATGGGATGCATTGGATAACGTTAAAACTCCATAGAGATACATTGTAACCGGCACAGGCTTTAGGGAATGTTATCCGATACATCCCATAGGATCTTAACGTTATCCGATGCAGTCCCCCCCCCGATTGCTTAACGTTATGCGGTTTTAGCATTATCTGATACAAACGTTATCCGAGGTATTACTGTATGTCAAAAACACAATGCATTAACAGAAGAGGCCACTAGATGTCACTGTATATATATTTTTTGTATGTTGAATTTTTCCTATTAAAAATTTGTACATCTGATTTTTTTTTTTTAGGCAAGATTTCTATTTGTATGTCGAACTTTTTGTAAGTCGAACCATTTGTATGTCAGGATTCCACCGTATCTGCTTTCCTATAGTTTGAACTGATTATTATGCATCCTTTACTTTGGGATGACTTCATTTTTAGGGGTGGGGGGGAGAAGCTATAAAGTCTTACAGGGTTCAGGGGGGGACATAAAATCTGCCCCAGACACTCTGAATTTGCTCACGTCTGCTCCAGTGCGTGACCTTCACAGATCTGGAAATCAGAACTTGCAACTTAGGCAATGAAACCGAGAACGAGAAAGAAAGGAGAAACCACCACAACAAAACAGCCCATCAACAAGGAGGCCCCCAACTTAAATTGAAGTCTAAGATTTCCTCAAAGGGGGCGGAAATGGGAATCCAGACACGTAGGTGTCTTGTATGGAAGCTAATAAAACTGGGCCAGCGGACTGAAGATGAAGAACCCCCGGAGACTGTTTAGAGGTATCCATCATCTAAATGAGGAGGCGGAGGAAGTCTGGATGATAGTAACTCCATATTAAAAAATTCTACCTTGTCAACAAGCGGAGTGCTACGGGGTGGATATCGCCTGTGTTTGTAGAACTGTGAAACCAGATGGCAGGGAACTGTGAGAATGAGGTGAACGTAGAAAGAGAGAGAGAAAATGAGATTGTGGTGTTTTTAAAGAACCCTTTCCAGAATTAAAATATTGGGGGGGGGGTGCTTGCGTCTTCTCCAGCGATGGTTTCGATTAAAACACCCTCTGTCAAATATCGTTCATATTTAATGGGGTGGCCAGCTGCACCACACTGTTTGAAATGCTCATACACATTTCTAGCGAGCAACATCTGGCCCGTAATCTTTAGCTCCAGATGTTGGTCGGAGGCCCAGCAATCCTTCAGCCACCCTGTTCTTCTGTCTCTTCTTCCCCGCTGCAAGCTATCGTGGAGATTTCATCCAGATTCAGATTCAGAGCGAATGAGGGAAGTGTATGTGTGTGTGTGTGTGGGGAGGTGTCCAGTGATGGGATGTAACAGGTTCGCACCAGTTAGCCAGAACCAGTAGTAACTTTTCCCAGTGTCCTGGAGAACTAGTAGCAGCTTTTGGGGAGAACCACCTTCGGGGCTTACCTTTTCACTGGTTTCCCCATTGCGCATGCCGCCAAGCACTTGGTGTGCATGTACGCCTACAGTGCTTGGTGCATATGCACGGCCTCCTTGCTGTCCTCCCAAGTGGGGAGGAGGAAGAGAAGCTGCTAGCCTGAAGCTCCCTATAGCCTGAAGCTCCCCAGGGTAAGTGACTCACCTTTGGATGTGGTGTGTCTGTGTGTATTTTAATGTGTATTTAATACCTTTACCTATATTGACGTGCTACCACAGTTCCTAAAAAGGTTCATCTCTGCTTATAACCAAAGAGCAGCGCTGTCTGTATCTGCAGTTGTTTCCGTGGTCATGTGGCAGGCATGCCTAGGCACTGGAGTGCACGGAATGCTGTTTACCTTCCCACCAAAGTGGTCCCTATTTATCTACTTGCAATTTCTTGCTTTCGAACTGCTAGGTTGGCAGGAGCTGGGACAGAGATGGGAATTCACTCTTCTGTGCAATACTCAGGTATCGATCTCCAAACTCCCAGTCTTCGAGTTCAGCATCTTAAGAACCTGAGCCACCGCAGTCCCTCAAATCTACACCAGTTGAAAAAAATACCCTCTTGTTGGTATTGCTACACTTAAGATAAGGAGAGAAATAGCAGTGGATGTTGAGAGAACTAAGAAAGAAAATGACTCTCAACTAGGGTTGCCATACTTCCCGGAAAACCAGGATTGTCCTGGATTCAAGGTAGGAAAAATTGTCCCAGCCAGTTCAATAGAAATCATGTTAAAGTCCCGGAATTTTAAAACTTACTCATTGTGTATTATAACGCACCATTAAATTAAATTCAAACTCTCGTCATCAAACGAGTGATTTCCTGCCACATTGGAGTTGGAGTATACCTGGAGACAACTCTTAATGTCCTCGCTTCACACCACCAGCCAATAAGTACGACCAGTGTGTTTCATCTTAACCGTTGTAAATAAATTCATTTATGTATTGATATATTTAACGTAAAAGTGTTTTGTAGCTGTCATTTTTTTAAAGGATATTTTGTAGATAACCTGTCGAGCATACAGTACTTCTGTCCCGGTTTTGTAGGAGAGAATTAAGGCAACCCTACCCTCGACACCCTCTGAATGGAGATGAGCCTCAAGTCTACTGACTCAGATCCAGGGAAAGCTTGATGGCAAGAACAAACATTCTTGAGGGTACACAAGAGCAAAACCAAATTAGACGATGGAGGAAGGAGCTCAGTGGACAAAGAATAACGTCAAAGGAGGAGATGGCTGAGAAACTCAACCTCCCCAACATTACTTGGAGGACCCTGAATAGGCTGTGGGTTGGAGTGCCTCAATGCAAGACCAACAGGCTCAAGTGGGGGCTGGTGGTAGACAGCAACACAATGTGTGAACGTGGATTGGTACAGAATCCGGCTCATCGGCTAGTCTGCCAGTTACTACCAGAAACCTGTACTGATGAGGATTTGATTTTGGGTCGTAAAAGCTTCATTTGGAAACATCCAACATTTAAAAGCGGGTCTCGGTCTACGGCAGAGAAACAAAGAAGCTACACATTCGAGTGTTTGAGGAAATGGCTGCGATCAGACAGCCTGGGCATCTGTGAGATGTTGTGTTCTGATGCAACGAAGGCCTTGGATAGTGGCTCCCAGACAACGAAAGGAAATGGTTGTCGGTGTGCCGGGAATGCATTAGGAAACACGCCTAGGCTTGCAAGCTTGTGGCAAATTGGGTGTAAAATTGACATCCGCGACCTGCCCCACGTCATCGGTAGCGAGCGAGTGAGTCTTCTCCACAGGCCGCTGTCCGCCAAGCGTGTCTGCCATCGGAATACCATACAGTGAGCAAAACAGCTGTTTGGCCGTTGCAAACAGCATTTGAGCTGGAAATGGTCTGGCCGGGAGAAGCAGCACCTGGCCCACTTTGCGGGCTCAGCGGCAAACCAGGAGGGCCTTTTGCATCTGTTTGGCACACTGGCCATTTGCTAAACCAGGCACGGAGTCGATTCGGCCGTCGCGAAGCTGGCCGGTTCCTCCGAAGCCGAGAAGGATTTCTGCAGGGGGGGCAGATTGGACAATTGATGGAGATTTCTGGGCAAAATACGGCCCATTGTGTTTTCCCAACTCGCCTTTCCATGGCGCACGGAAGAAACTCTAGTGGAACCTCGGTTAGTGTAATTCATGCGTTCTTCGGGGCGTATCTTACACCGAAAATTACTTTGACTGAATTTCCCATAGGGATGCATTGAATGCAATTTCCCATAGGAATGCATTGAAAACCAAAACACATTCTCCGAAATGCGGTTTCCTGTAGGAATGCATTGAAAACCAATTAATCCATTCCGGGGGGGGGGGGAAATTCCGTAAACCGAGCCACTATTTTCTATGGATTTCCATTTGTTATGCGGTTCTTATGTTAACTGAGCCATTTGTTACCCCAAGGTTCCACTGTAGTTACAAATGATTTGCAACTTGTAATAAAGACCTTTTCCCTCATTGAGATTGTATTTGACTTATAACCTCAGGTGCAGTGGGTCAGTGGTTGAGAAGCTCGCCTTGTTGGCTGGAAGGCTGGCAGGCCGGCAGGTCAAGACCCGGGTGCTGCGTGGTGGGTTGAGTGCCAGTTTCTGTCCCAGTTCAACTAGGGGTGGGAATTTTGGGTTTCTCGTGCATGTAAATGTCTCCCTTGCTCAAAAACCAGCCATGTCGATCTCTAGGGTTTGGTGCTCATCTCCGTTTACAGCCAAAGAGCCAAGGCTGCAGACGTTCCCGTTGTCATGCGGCAGGCATGACTACAGGCACAGAATGCCGTTACCTTCCCCACCGAAGTGGTACCTGTTTATCTACTTGCAATTTCTTAATTTCAAGCGACTAGGTGGGAATTTCAGTGCATGACGCTCGCCTTCAGTTTCATAGTGCGAAGAAGAGAGATTGAGGGCTCGTAATGTGTCCTCAAAACGCATGATGCGCCGCCTGGCCAGTACTTTGTCACGTCTCTTTGGAAGGGAAAGCCATCCGTTGGCAACGACACGCGGCCAAGGTGGAGTTTTGCTTGTCTTGGCTGAAAGTCAAGTGTAAGTAGAAGCTACGGCCTCCCCACTGAACCGGTGGGGATTTGGCTCCACTGATTCAATGGGGCCACCTCTAGTGACGACTGGCTCCCGGATTCCAGCCAAGTCCGGGGAACTCCAAGGGTTAAGTGAGACTCGCCCGCTCAACTTCCCAAGTGGTTTCATTACAAACAAACTGCAGTAACCGCTAAATCTTGTGTGGCTTCAGAGGTCGCTGACGCTTGGGAATCCTGGCGCCAGTTCCAAGGGAAGAATTCTGTTTCCTCCTGGGAGAGGAAAGCCACTTGCGGAAGACGGAGGTGAACAGGCAAGACAGAGCGAGTCCCTGGCCAAAAAAACAACAACAGGGAAGCAAAACCCTTCCTTCAGAGGAAGCCCATAAGCCGTGGACTCCTTCCGGCTTTCCTAATGCCAGGAACATCACACAGTCTTACCGGGAGTTTTTAAGTCCAGTCCAATATCTGTTTTGTGGCTTACACTCTACTAACAGCCATAGATTGTTTGCATGCATGCTACCTCCTTAATGTTAAGGTCTGGTAGATTTTACATTTGCTTTTAGATAGTAAATGGCACAGCGGGAGGTAATATTGCTATGTTTTTAAGGGTTTTTTAATTGTTTTATATTAGTTTTAACTTGTGTACACCGCCCAGTGTCCTTTGGATGGGGCGGTATATAAATCTATTAAATTAAATTAAGACACTGCTGAAATCCTTTAGCCCAATTTTCACACCTATTAGGTAAAGGTAATTTAATTTAATTTAATTTTTAGACTTATTCCCCGCCCCACTCGCGACAGCGACTCTGAGCGGCTTAGGTAAAGGTAAAGGTTTCCCTTGCTCGAAAGCCAGTCGTATCCGACTCTAGGGGTCAGTGCTCATCTCTGTTTCAAAGCCGAAGAGCCAGCGCTGTCTGCTTCTGCAGACATTTCCGTGGTCATGTGGCAGGCATGACTAGACACCGGAGCGCACGGAACGCTGTTTCCTTCCCACCGAAGTGGTCCCTATTTATCTACTTGCAATTTCTTGCTTTCGAACGGCTTACAGAAATGCAAAATAGACAGTTACACAATCATAATAACATTGCACACAGGTAAACGTCACGCTTGCTCAAAAGCCTGTCATATCCGACTCTAGGGTTCAGTGCTCATCTCCATTTATAGCCAAAGAGCCAGCGCTGTCTGCGTCCGCAGACATTTCCGTGGACATGTGGCAGGCATGCCTAGACACCAGAGAGCACGGAATGTGTTTTACCTTCCCATCAAAGTGGTCCCTATTTATCTACTTGCAACGTCTTGCTTTCGAACTGCTAGGTTGGCAGGAACTGGGACAGATGACAGGAACTCACTCCATCGTGCAGTACTCAGGTCTCGAACTGCTAACCTGCCAACCTTCCAGTCACCAAGTTCAGCGTCGTAACCGCCAAGCCACCACAGTCCCTGAAACTCTGATTCTGAGGTAGCAGCTGCTCCATCCCTCTGGCCTCATCAGCACATTTAATAACATCCCTGCTACACTTTCAATCCATGATGGTTTTTAAAAAGTGGTGACCAAAATCCTGCGGCACCCCGAAATGTCAACCCTTCTCCAAGACGATGGGAAAATTGTTTGTAAACACGGAAACCAGCGTGCGGAAACCCAAAACAAAATAACTCAAAGAGATAGATGATTTTTCGAGTTTAACCAAAAGTCCTGTACTCGAAATAAACTTGAAATGGTAAGAGGAGTCCAGTGAATGAACCGGAATTTGTCACCTCCAACTCAATTAGAAAATGAGAAATACAGAAGGTTGGCCTTCCAAGAAGCCCATGTTGGCTGTCAGGTAATACCTACATTCGTCTCTAGCTGCTCACAGACAAATGTCTGTGCGGACATCCCGCTACGGTAATAGAGTAGACCGTACAGCCCATGAGCCGATGACCCACAGACTGATGGGTTCGTTATCTGACCTATAACATTAGTTACAAGATCTAGAGTATTTCCTCACTATCAAAGTCAAGTTGACCATTTAATAAGCTGCTCTGATCAACCATTCTGAGGATGGACTCAGGGCTCGCCTGCCTCTGGCCTCTCGGAGGCCTCCTGTATTTCTCCAAGAGGTCTGAACGATTACAGCCAAAGCTTGAAGATAACATCTGCAAGTCTCTTTAGTACCCTTGGATGCAATTTATCCGGCTCTGGAGATTTGAACTCATGTAAAGTAATGAGGTTTTCCCACAGCACATCATTATTTACCTTGGCTCACAGCCCCCTCATGGCATCATGTGTTTTATTGTTTGTGAGTACGTGTGTCTTTAATCGGAAAGATTTGTTAAAATTGTATTGGGGTCACTTCCATCCCAGTTCAAATGAAAGTGGAGACTCAGACACTGAAGGTCTAGGTGAGTCCCACGAACACGAAGCCATACCTGCTAACTTTCAACTGAGAAGATCTCCGATGGAGTCCAGAAAATGTCTTCTTGAATCTTTCTGGATGAGGATGAATCCTTCCATGCAGTTCTTCATCCCAAGAAAATACAAAGAAAATGCAAGGGAGGAAGGAAAATAACTGATTGAACCAACCAACCAACCAACCAACCAACCAACCAACCAACGAAGGAAGGAAGGAAGGAAGGAAGGAAGGAAAATAAATGATTGAACCAACCAACCAGCCAACAAAGGAAGGAAGGAAGGAAAATAAATGATTGAACCAACCAACCAACAAAGGAAGGAAGGAAAATAAATGATTGAACCAACCAACCAACAAAGGAAGGAAGGAAGGAAGGAAGGAAGGAAGGACGGAAGGACGGAAGGAAGGAAGGAAGGAAGGAAAATAAATGATTGAACCAACCAACCAGCCAACAAAGGAAGGAAGGAAGGAAAATAAATGATTGAACCAACCAACCAACCAACAAAGGAAGGAAGGAAGGAAGGAAGGAAGGAAAATAAATGATTGAACCAACCAACCAACAAAGGAAGGAAGGAAGGAAGGAAGGAAGGAACAAGGGTGGCATGGGCCGGATGAATTGGTGTCCGGTCCGGATCCATCCCATGGGCCATAGTTTGTGCACCCTTGGTTTAAGCAGAGAAAATGGCAGCTTAAAATCTATCTCATCCTGCTGCAAAACAGATGGCAAGATGCATTTTACCTCCGCTTCCAGTGGGAGGAACCACATGGCCGGCCCGCTGAGCCACATGACCAGCCCACTGAAGCACATGGCCGGCCCATGGCCCAAAAAGTTTGGGCATCCCGGGAGTAAACTGAGAATAAACCGAAGCATCTCAGCCCAATGGTCTCTGCTTCATTTACAGAGCAGAAAGAGACGGCGTGGTGTCAGGTCCCTGAGGTGTGCTGAACGGATAGGGTTTCTTTTCGGAAGATACTCCAGTTGAATTTTTCAGGCCTTGCATAGTGTCTACCGTTCCTTGTGTTGGCTGGCAAAAAAAAAAAAAATCCACAAAAAAGGGAGGTTAAAAAAAGCACGTCGGATTAAGCACCGGATATTCCAAAAGTCTGCTTTAACAGATGGCTAAAATAACTCCGAGAGGGAGAAGGACAGAAAGACACGTTTCTGTTGGATGCCACCAGAATTACTCTTGCAAACGTTTCCTTCCAAGGCGGCGAATGTTGTCTCGGGCGGGCTGAGCATTCCTGAGATGTGGCGCTTTCCAAGCCCTGCCATGAGATGATCCATGTCGGGAACTTGAAGTAGCAAAGAGAGAGCACAAGATTCGGAAAGGACAGTTTTTGACGTTTAGTCTGTGTACTTTGGGTCAAGGACTCTACAGACACCCTGATTCTCCATTCTGGGAATTCTGCTTCCCTGACAAACAAAATGTGATACATCTCAAGGAAAGGCCTGAACTAGAAGGTTTGGAGGCTTGTTTGCCCAAACTTCATGTTCGTGGCCAGTTGCTGGGTGGAGCTATGCCTGTGATGGTGAACCTTGGCACTCCAAGGTTTCTTGGACTTCAGTTCCCAGAAGCCCAAGTCAGCACTCCTGCTGGTCAGGGCTTCTGGGGATTGAAGTTCAAGAACATCTGGAGCATCAAGTTTGCTGACCCTTGGTCTAGACCAGTGGTGACGAACCTTGGCACTTGACTTCAGGTGTTCTTGGACTTCAATTCCCAGAAGCCCAAGTCAACACTCCTGCTGATCAGGGCTTCTGGGAATTGAAGTTCAAGAACAGCTGGAGTGCCAAGGTTTGCCAGCACTGAGCTAGACCTAGCTAAGCTTCAAATTCTTCTAGCTTAAGCCTTTCGTGCTAAGCTTGATGTTGGGGTTGGGGTGCGGTCGTCAGGTCAGCAGTTTGAGACCCGAGCGCTGCGAGATGGAGTAAGTGCCCATTGTCTGTCCCAGCTCCTGCCAACCTAGCCGTTCCAAAACAAGACATTGCAAGTAGATAAACAGGTACCGCTTCGGTGGGGAAGGTAACAGTGTCCCATCTGCTCCGGTGCCTAGTCATGCCTGCCACATGACCACGGAAATGTCTGCAGGTGCATAGAGCGCTGGCTCTTGGGCTGTAAATGGAGACGAGCACCCAACCTTAGACTTGGACACGACTGGCTTTTGGCTCCTTTACCTTTCAGGAGTCTGTAAGGCAGATAGGACTTCTGGGATGTAGAATTGTGGGATCGGTAGTCCAGAAAATGTTTAAAAATCCTGTCCCCAATGAAGTCTGCTAGGAGTCGCCGGGACGAAAGTGGAACCGAAAGCAACCAAAGAATGGGGTCAACAAAGAAAAAAATGTTTCAACATCTCCTCATTTATAATTCAATAAAATCCTTGATTCTTAACCTATGGGCAGAGAGTAAACTGATTCAGGCTCAAGTCCCCATGGAACGAACGAAACCCCTTGAGCTCACAAGAGGGAATAGGGGAATAGAAACATATCTAAGGAAATAAATAAGAAGCAAGTAATAAACAAGATGAGGCCCTAAGGGACTTGACAGTGGGATCCACGTTCTTCTACTTGAGTTTTGGGGGCTCCGCTTCCATCCCTTGTGTTTACACACTTAAGTGGGGGAAACGGCAATATTGGGGTTTTCCTCTTTAAGGCCCGGAATATTCCAGAAGATCCCTCTTGTCATCTTCCTTATTTAATAGGATATCCCAGATCTGGCCCCCAGGCCATAGTTTGGGCACCCCTGCTTTAAATGAATAATTCTGAAGTTACATCACCAGTTCAGAGCTACCAAACATATGTTATGCTGAGGGTGATCAGAGAGGGAGAAGAAGAGAAAGAAGGGCTCTAATTAAGAGTGAGATTAAGCTACGGCGATATCTTTGAGTCTTTGAGTCTTTCCTGTATGAGCTCAGACTCAATTTTTGCATTTATTTTTTTTAATTGTTCCCAGCAAGCTAAACCTCCTCTGTTTCCTCTCCCGTGTGACCCCAGTGAGTGCCCGGCATAATTAATTTTGACTTACAGAAGCTGTATTAAATTGGATCGAAAGGGGTGAAAATAGGATTAGGAACTGGATCTAACCCAGGGCAAAGAGAATTCTTAACGAGCCTTCCCAAAGGGGGCCAAGGGTGGCAGATGGCCCCGAGCCAGTGGATGGAGACGGCGACTTTCTGGAGCTGCTGGGGGTGGTGGTGGTCAGGTTGTCCCCATGCCAGAAAGCATGAGCGTGTGGGTTTGCCGTTGGGAGACGTGGTGGTGCGGAGAAAGAGGCCTGTGAAACGGGAGTCCCTGGTGCAAATCCCAGCCTTGTTAGTGCTCTTCTAAGTGGAGGCTGGCGAGCCACCCCCTCACGGCCTCCGCTGCATGGGTAGCTTCAGACCTGCCAACAAATTGCGGGTAAAAATAGTCTTGCTTCTGAGGCAGTGATTCTTGGAGTTCTCCCTTGTGCCCTGGTTTCATTTCGTTTTCAGAATCTGCTCCTGACCTCATTTAAAAGCTTTGATCTTCTGATTAATGAGATACTGGTGGAGGGAAAAATACATTTACATAACTTGGAAAGTTTCTTTCCTTCATTTTTTGTTTTTCCTTCCTTCCTTTCATTTCCTTCTTTCCATCCACCCATCATTTCCTTCCTTCCTTAATTTTGTTTCCTTCTTCCATCCATCCATTGTTTCCTTCCTTCCTTTCATTTCCTTCTGTCCATCCACCCATCATTTCTTTCCTTCCTTCCTTTCGTTTCTTTCCTTCCATCCATCCATTGTTTCCTTCCTTTCATTTCCTTCCTTCCATCCACCCATCATTTCCTTCCTTCCTTCCTTCCTTTCATTTCCTTCTGTCCATCCACCCATCATTTCTTTCCTTCCTTCATTTCATTTCCTTCTGTCCATCCATCCATTGTTTCCATCCTTTCATTTCCTTCCTTCCATCTACCCATCATTTCTTTCCTTCCTTCCTTTATTTCCTTTCTTCCATCCACCCATCATTTCCTTCCTTCCTTCCTTTCATTTCCTTCTGTCCATCCACCCATCATTTCTTTCCTACCTTCCTTTCATTTCCTTCCTTCCATCCATCCATTGTTTCCTTCCTTTCATTTCCTTCCTTCCATCTACCCATCATTTCTTTCCTTCCTTCCTTTCATTTCCTTTCTTCCATCTACCCATCATTTATTTCCTTCCTTCCTTCCTTCCTTTCCTTCCCTTCCTTCCACCCACCCACCCATCGTTTCCTTCCTTCCTTTTCCTTCCTTCCTTCCTTTAACTCCAACTGCCAAAATTCCCCAGTCGCCATGAAATAATGTAAACTCTTAATCTAAACCAGGGGATCACGATGTTTTCCTGCCACAGGGCCAGACTTGGCGAAGTCCACAAGGAAGGGCGATGGCCCCCAAATGGATTAAATCCCACTTGAATCCATCTTGAAGAAGGGCAGCGGCTTCATCTAACCTGGCCTGGGGCCGAGGAGAACTTGTATGGCAAAAGGGCTCTGGACCAGAAAGTGACTCGCGAAGCTGGATTAGTGGTACGGGTGCCACGCTGCAGTACGGAAGGCAGATGAAAAGCCGTTATATTTTCAGAACAGTCTTCATGGCTGATTCCCATGAGGATCGCCAATATTCAGAATCAAATACAGCACAAAAAGAAGGAGGGAAGATAGAGTTTAACGCCATGTCATGGGACAGCATTTTTTTTTACACCACATACACAAACAACAATTGCTTTTCCGATTTACCAAATTAAGAGTCCTTCCTCCCTTTCTTCCTCGCCAGTAACTGAGAGTCCAAGCGGCCAACTGACCCCCTCTTGGCATTTCTGCTTGGCGGTACACCCAGACCGCAGTGCCTCTCGCCATTGCCAACAGCCTGTCAATGAAGGCGGGGAAACGCTCCAGCTACCTTCTTCTTGACCCTTGCTCATTAAATGCAACTTTATCGCTTTCATGGCCAAGTCCAGTGGCACTTGTGGGGTATGAACATCTTGCCTACATGGATACAGCAGGAAGAGGAGAAGAACAGAGAGTGGACAAAAGAATGCAAAGAAGACTCAATTGCGTTATTTGCATAATTTTGTCTACAATGCCATCCATGCTACTAATGAAAATCACACCATATGATGGCTGGGTATTCTTTGTCACACAAATTGTTAAGGACTGGATATGTCAGAGCGGCATTTTACCATTCCTCAGAAAACAATCGGTCCCTTGTTCTGCCCTTGCTTTCGGCGTGTGTTTGAACAAATGGGTCTGAACAAATTAGGGAGAGGCTGATGAAAACAAATAAAACCTCTTTCTTGCTCTCAGCTAATGGGCATCCTGTGTTGTTCTAAAATATCTGGTCAAACTATCTCAACAAGTTAAGACAGACACACACCATGAGAATGGGTAATTTAATGAGTGTAGTAAAGTGTCGGGCTAAGACGGTGATCTGGGGTTCAAATCCTACTCGGACATCAAAATTGCAGGGGCAAAACCACTCCTTCAATATGACGGTGGCTTCGTGGTTAAGACGCTGAACTTGATGAGTGGAAGGCCGGACTTTGATTCCTGAGTGCTGCATGACAGAGTGAGCTCCCATCTCTGTCCCAGCTCCTGCCAACCTAGCAGTCCAAGAAGCAAGAAATTGCAAGTAGATAAACAGGGACCACTTTGGTGGGAAGGTAAACAGCGTTTAGTCCGGTGTTCAGTCATACCTGCCACATATCTACGGAAACGCCTTCAGCTGCAGACAGTGTTGGCTCTTTGGATATAAACAGAGTTGAGCACTGAACTCTAGAGTCGGATACGACTGGCTTTCAGGCAAGGGCGACCTTTTACTTTTGCCTAAATTTTATTCTTATATGTCCCAAGAACCAAGCCAACGACCCATGTTGCCAGAAAAACGTGTAAGAATCCATTGGGGTGGTTCTGACTTCGCCTCCTCTCGTCCTCCTCCTCCTCCACCGGGGTGGCAATTCCCCTTCTTTTGTTGATCTCCGGTTGCTAATGGGATTATCTCTGTTCGTTACTGTAAAAACCCTACAGGTCATTACATCACCTTGCAAGGCCCGGGAGATCAAAAGAAGAAACCCCGGGCAGCTTTCTTCTCCAAACAGAGATCCCTTTATAGCCCTAACCCACCTGCGCAGTCGTGCATGGCAAAGGGCTGGCAAAGACCAACCGGGCAGAAAAGTCCGGAGGGACCCGGGGAGAGAATGAGGGTAATTAGAGCAGAGAGCTTAGCGCCCAAATCCCGAAGACAGTGGCATTCTTGAAAGTGGCTTTATTACCAGGGAGGGGAACCGGGGTGTGGGGGGGATTTCCGTTGAGTCTGAAAGAGTCGGTTGACAAAGTTGACCCTTTCAGTGGCTCCGCTGTATTGGACACGTCCGTCGGCCAACTCCCTCCCTGCTTTTGGTTGGCAGAATGGAGGCAGTGCCTTGGACTCAAGGAGAATAGGCAACCATGAAAGGAAAATATATTAGAGTAAAAACCTTACTTACGTAGAAAGGCCGTTCCGTAGGCTTTGGGTTAAATCAGGGGATTTTTTTTCTGTAACTCGAAGCAAACCCATAGGAAAAAATGAACTTTCTATGTAAATCGAAACAAACCCATGGGGAAATGAACCGAGGTACCTAAATTTGACCTGAAACCCCAGGAAAATAGATTGACCCGAGTATAAGCCAAGGATGAGAAATGCAGCAGCTGCTTAGTGAGTCAGTCAGCCCAGCACAGAGTTTGCCCCGCCCCTCTGCCCAGTAGTCCAATGGAAGCCCTTCCTCCCCCCTGCCCCTCTGCCCAGTAGTCCAATGGGAATGCTTCCTCCCTCACCCCAGCACAGAGTTCGCCCCGCCCCTCTGCCCAATAGTCCAATGGGAGCGCTTCCTCCCTCCCCCTGCCCCTCTGCCCAGTAGTCCAATGGGAGCACTTCCTCCCTCCCCCCAGCACAGAGTTCACCCCGCCCCTCTGCCCAGTAGTCCAATGGGAGCACTTCCTCCCTCCCCCTCCCCCTCTGCCCAGTAGTCCAATGGGAGCACTTCCTCCCTCCCCCCCGCCCCTCTGCCCAGTAGTCCAATGGGAGCGCTTCCTCCCTCCCCCCAGCACAGAGTTCACCCCGCCCCTCTACCCAGCAGCCCAATGGGAGCGTTTCCTTCCTCCCCTGTTGCTATGTTGGCATTTTGCAATAAATAAGTGGGTTTTGGTTGCAGTTTGGGCACTCAGCCTCTAAAAGGTTTGCCATCACTGAGCTAGGATGATCTTGTTGAGATGCGCCGGCGCATGGCTGGGGAAGGAAGAAGGGGAAGTTTTTGTTCAGTTTCCTCTTGGAACTCAACAGCAGGCAGACACACATTCCTGGCAGAATTTAATTTTATGCTCTGGGACCAGAAGTCTGGAAAGCAGCAGCTGCCTTGGGGTTTCTTTGCAGTGTGTGTGCATTTTACCTAAAGATTTGTATAAATAAAGCCACAATACCTTAGTACAAAGGAATGCATAGCTAAAGCGAGGGCTTCTGTTGCAGAGGGAAATATTCTCTGAGAGAGAGAGAGTGTGTGTGTGCGAGAGTGTGTGTGTGTTTTGCTTTAAGTCTGATGGGCAAGGGAAAAGAGTGGCCATGAGATCTCAATATATTCAAGTAGCACAATTTTCAGGTTGAGTTACAAGGCTGTGTATTGTCCCTGACACTGTTTAATATATATTTGGAGAGTATTTTTTTTTCAGAAGCACTATCGGATTTAAACGTGGGCATTAAAATTAATGGGGAATATCCCAACAACATCCGATATGCTGATGACACAGTGTTATTGGTCGCAAACCTTGCAGCTCTTCAGTTGGCCTCAAATTGAAGTAAGGGGTCGAGTTAGCGCTTCAAGCGCAGAATATGGTTTGGATCGCAACACCAAGAAGACGGAATATCTGGTTATAAGCCGAACACCAACTCACGGCAAGCTAATGGCAGGAACACATGAAATCGAAAGAGTGGATAAAATTGTCTATTTGGGGAGTGTGTTAAATGAAAATCGGGATCCAGAGGTAGAGACTAAAATACGAATAGAAAAGGCAAGATAAAATGTGTATCATAAAAATGTGATATTTGATATGCAGTAGAAATCTAACTCTCGCTACAAAGATCTGAATAGTGGGATGTTATGTGTTCCCAGTGTTATGGAGTTGAAGCTTCGACATTGACTAAATCATCTGAAAAGACGATCAAAGCTTTTGAAATGTGGATCTACAGAGGGCTGCTAAGGATATCATGGGTTGACCATGTGACTAATGTAGAAGAATTGCACCGAATGGATGAAGAACTAGAACTCTTTAAGACCATCAAGCAAAGAAAGCTCTAATACTTTGGCCATATTATGCGGAACAACATACAATATAGAGTACTCCAACTTGCTCTGCAAGGAAAGATCCCTGGAAAGAGAGGAAGCCCTGGATGTAGATGGACTTCATGGCTGAAGAACCTGAGAGACTGGTATGGAAGGTCCTCAGAAGAACTGTTCCAGGGAGTTAAGAACAGGAAGACGATCGCCATGATGATAGCCAACATCCAAAATGGATACTGCATCTGAAGAAGAAGAAGAAGAAGCACAATTTGTTGGAATCGACAACAACAATCAGAAAATTAGTAAAGTTTGGTGGTTGGTTTTATCATAGACTGAATTGGAAGGGGGTGCCTTTGAGACCATTGGGTCCAACCCCCACCCCTTACTCAACGCAGGAATCTGAATCAAAACAGATCTGACATATGTTTGCTTTCCAATTCTCTCTCAAAGTCTTCCAATATTGGAACTCAACGCTCCCCTTGAGGCAGTTGGTTCCACTGTCATACTGCTCTAACAGTTAAGAAGTGTTTTCTGATATTCAGCCTATATCTGGCTTCTTCTAGTTTCATCTCATTATTATGTGTCTTGCACTCTGGGATGATGGAGAAGAGACCCTTCCCATCCTCTTTATGACCATCTATCAGGTATTTGGAGAGTCCTATCATCGTATCTCCTCTTGGTCTCCTTTTCTCAAGGCTAAACATGCCCAGTTCCTTCCATCTTTCCTCCTAGGGCTTGGTTTCCAGTCCTCGGATCATCCTTGTTACACTTCTCTGGAACTCCTCTTGTTTGTTTATACTGTGTCTTTCTTTGAGTGTAGGGCCCAAAATCGGACAAAGTGCAAAGCTCTTGCAGTGGGCCATTGGCTTGACTGCTCCATGTGCTTTCCCCTTCTAGGGTCAACCACCAGCTGCTGGATTTCACAAGACCCCTGTAGCTGAGCAAGAAAATCAGGGATGGCGGTGGCGGGGAGGCTCCTTCAATACTCATTTCTGACGCCTCAAGCCATCCTTTACCCATCTCGACTGAAGGGGAAGAAGGCTTTCCATCACACCTGTATCTCTTCAGCCCTTGAGACAAGGATTAGAGAAGAAAAGAGACAACAAGCCATAAACTGGAGGAGGGAGATGCCAAAAGTCCTAACAAATGACTCTGCCTTCTCTATCTGTGCTGGGAGGGAGGCAGATTGTGGGGCTGGAGAGTCCTGGGGGTACAAGTGAGCTGCTGGGATGGAGGTTATGACATCTGGGCTTCTTCTCTGATTATCTCCATCTCATGCCGTGCTAATGAGGTTAACCTTCGACCTCCACCGCCTCTCCTCTGAACAATGTGGGTATCTCCAGCCATGACTCTGGTGGAGCTAGAAAAGGAGTCCATCCATTCATCTTATCGGACAAATGTAAAATGTTCGCCCTACTTCCGTGCTTCTTTTACGCAGTCATTGAGGAAACAATGAAAACTTATTGGTGCTCCTTGTATCACAAGAGGTATTTAAATTGTTGTGAAGCAATGAAGTAACTGCACACGTGGTGAAGGCGAAGGCCGCCCTTGCTCAAATGCCAGTTGTATCTGACTCTAGGATGTGGTGCTCATCTCTGTTTGTAGCCAAAGAGCCAGCACTGACTGCCTCTGTAGACGTTTCCATGGTCATATGACAGACATAAGTAGATGTCAGTAGTTCCTCATGAAACGGGCAGGGTTGACCTGCTTCAACATTGACGGATACATAATGTAGTATCAACGTGCTACATCGATTTAGCTGTTTTATCCCACTTGCAAATGCCACAGGTATTTTCCCCCCTGCTTCCCTGTGATCTCAAAAATCTTGAATACTTTTGGGTTCCTCTTGGGTTGTCTTAGTAAAATCATTCCACTCCTAAACTTTTGGGAATTCCTTTAAAGCAAGAACCTTTTCAGGTCATTCTCTCCCAGCTTCGAGGGCTGGGTGGCCATTTCGTCCTGCCTGCAGGATGGGGGGAAGCTATTTTGTCCCAACAGCTTCAAAGGGGAGGTCATTTTGTTTCTCAAATGCCCTTGGAGGGGTGGGGTCGGGCCACATGAAATGGTGCCGCAGGCTGGATCCGGCCTGCGCGCCTTAGGTTGGGAATCCCTGCTTTCAAGGCTAGCATGCCTCCCTCTGTGTATTCATCCCCGAAAGAGCGTTAGGAGACGTTACAAGATCTGCGGTATTCTTGGATCCGTTTTGTGGCATGTTTCAAAATAAGGCTGGAATTTACTTGGCAGGCGCTCATCTCACATCTGCCTGTACTTACCTGGGTTTCCCCTTCGTAGGTGAAAGATAAACACAGAGGGTATAATACCAAGCTTTCTTCCGAAGGTACAGCATGGAATTACCTGGAATTATCTCTGTGTGTCGGGTACAAAGAAAGCCTTTATTGTTCAACTTCCCTCTTGGCTTCTGGCTCCACCCTTTTCCTCACCGGTTTTCTCGCAACTAGGAAGAAATGCTGTAAATGAAAGTGTCACCCAATTCTGGGTGATTGGATTCACTCTCTGGCAGAGGTACTAGAAAGACCCAAGAACTTACAATGAGGCAGGGTTTTCAGTCAAAACAAAATATGGTTTATTGGGAGCAAAAGCAAAGGCAAGCCTATTCGGGCATATAGTCTGGCCAGACCTATAATTCTAAATAGCTAACCTTCCCGCAACCGTTCTGAGGAAAAGACCCCCCTTGTGATCCCTGCTCACAAAATTTGGTGAACAGAAGATAGCCCCCACCCACCTCTAAGGGCTTATATCTGCTATCTAGACTAGCTTCTAGGTGACAAGGGAGAGGGGATTGCAACTGGGAAAGAGGAAAGGCAATTAACATATTTTAATTACATGCAAACATAAAACAAAGGCAGCTCTGAGGTCAGATACTTTAGTTACACAAAAGCGGCAGATTACAGCTATTGCTGAAAAAACCGGTTATAGAGAGTTTACATTAGGTCAAAGGAGCATATTTGTGGTTGACAGGAATAGCCAATGGTGCTTTGAGGCGGGAAATTGCAGTTCCAACGTGGGTTAATGTTCCGGACATGAATGAATCACAGCGTTTGAGTCACTCTTAAGTAGAAACACAAAGAAAGGAGTTAGAATCATTATGTCTTGTTTGTTTAATTAAATGGAGATCTCTGTAAGAGGGAAATCAACATTTTAGCCTTTGTTTGTCAACTTTGGGGTTGTTCCCCACAGAATGTTGATTTCCCTCTTAAGCTATGATTGCGCTCGAGTCAGTGTTCAATCAAACCAGAGGTATGAGTCATTCAGCTTCCTTTGTGAAGGAATGAAAAGGAATTTCTGCTTATCAGAAACCCGACAAACCGGTTTTCACACCCTTTGACCTACTACACAATGGACCTTATTTTTTTTACATTCCTTGCCAGAGTCTATTGACTATTGGGTAATCCCCCTTCCTCCTTGAGAGCATTCCAATCTTATGATTTAACTCCTGGCTTCTACCTTATTTTCCATATGTGTGTGTTGTGATATGTGGCATTTAATAAACGTTTTGATTAATTATAATGCTTTATCCAAAATTTCAGGTAACACTCCTTCCCTTTTCTCTCGGCGGATAATCTTTGAAAAGATTTCTAGAAGCAATCTGGGATTTCTGACAGGAATCTTTGAGAGAGATTCTCCGTCGAAACTGAGTGGGTCCTGATGTGGTATGCCCCCCCCCCGGGGGCCCTGGTACAGCGTTCTCAGGGATTACAAAAAGGGGCACACACACACACAAATTAGAATTATAACTACAACAATCCCAAACCCCGCTATGAATAAATGTTTCCAACATCTGGGAGTAGGCCAATTAGCCAATTCCCCAGTGAAAACCCAATGTTTTACTCTCAGTGGTGAGATTGTGGATGGTTTCGTCTGCCTGCTTGCTGTTAAATTTAGGCAGCACATCTATTTAAAATAAGGGGGTTGTCCAAACTACCAAATGAACATCCTAACATTCTATACATTCTACACATGTTTAGAAATTTAAACTAAAGAAAATACAGGAACACAGTTTGCTAGCAATATTTTAGAGAGAGAGAGAGAGAGAGGTAGAGAGAGAGAGAGAGAAACGAGGAGATAGGAATACTAATAATAAAAGACATGATACTCCTCCATTGAATTTTAGATATGCTCTGGAGCACTGTCATCCGTTCACTTTTGGGATCCAACACAGGGCTTCCACATCTTTAGCTTTTTCCTGTAGTGAGGGAGAGAGAACACAACATATCTCCCCAAAACCCTCCCACATTTACTTTTAAACTTTTATTCCTTAACCCTAGTAACAATAAACGACAACAAACATGCTTTAATGTACGGTAATACCTCATATAACATCAGTATGATGCATTAAGATCCCATGGGATGCTTCAGATAACCGCCAAAACCTTTGTGGTTACTATGCATCTCTATGGCTATGGCTCCCATAGGATCCTAACATGCATCGGGTAACACTAAAAATCATATAACATTAGACCTGTGGGGCCAGGTTTTAGTGTTATATGAGGTTTGACTGTACTCCCATTACATTCACTGTTTCCTGTGGATTTATGTAAGGGAATTCCTTAAGATTCCAGGTTTAGTAGGAGAAGAGGGCTTTTATTGTGCAAACCCCATACTTACTCCAGAAGCCACTAATGCATGATTCAATTGCAACTGTGAGTGCTTTTTAAAGGCAGGAATTTACCTTCCTGGCCCAAACCAATGTAAACCAAATTAAATACTTTGAGTAAACAATTGTTTCACTCCCATCTGATCTGAGGAAGGTGCTGCTTCCCTACCAAATTCAGCCTCCCCCTCCCCTTTGTGAGTCTGGGAGTCTCCTAACTAATTTCTAAACTGGCCTCATTGTGAAATCTATTTGTTTACCTTTACCCTGTTTTCCTTCTGGCATCCTGTATAATAAGAATGAGGGTTTAACAAACGCACTGCAGATGTTTCTGAAATAACTTTATTGTTGGAGTTGCAAAGCAATCTTTATGGTTCAGTTTCTTTAACTAGGATTCTTAACTGGGGACGGTGCATAGGGACACTCAAATTTCTTAAGATTGTGCACTTAGTAGGATGAGAGGAAATTTCCCATGTGCGATGTTCCAACAATCTTCAGAAGCCACTCACACAACACACATGCAGACAAGACAAAATACAGCTATGCAATGACAGAACAGACTATGCAGGGGCAGGGCACCTCTCCTGCCTTCCTTAAGGGAAATTTTGACAGGGAGTTTGCCCAGAAATAAAAACATTTAGCTTTATTACTTTTGACTGTGCAGCCATTCTTTGTGATGTTAGAGGCTTACAGCTGCTCTTAAGGAGCAAGCTACTATGTGCTTATTTATTTACTATGCAAAACTTCTCCCACCTTTTTCCGGAACTCTTGTTGCAAGGTCCTGGGTTTGAATCACAATTTTTAAAAGCATTTTTTTTTCTTTTTCAGATCAAAAATCAAATGTGCTTCCTGGGGCTTTTGCGATTCAGTTAATTCAACCCCAGTACATGTGTGTATTGAGCCACATTATACAAAATCAAATTTACAGCAACCATTTCAGAAATGCATATGTTTTCAAAAGGTTTTAATAGGTTTATGTTCAAATTAACTTTTCACTATGGAGCAGCAGTTTCCTTCTTTAAAGCAATTCAGACAAGCAGAGCTTTGCACAGACATGATTCCAAGTTTCCAATTTAAACTTATCCAGATTATAACACATGCATAGCCCCTCTGTTTAAGCAAGTATCCGATTATACAGGACAATGTTCCATTTCCCCTGTGCCACACATTAAAGGTTCCCCTTTATTTAATATCCATCCATTATTTTCTACTAGGCCATATCTCCTTTTATTTCTGAAAATGGGTCTCCACGTGCCACATTTAGAGACTGTTAAGGTATACACCAGACAAACCAAATTCTGAGTTAGCATGGCCCTTTTGAGATGTGGGCCAGATTTTCAAAATACAGTTTTGCATTTTAGGCAGATGCTTCTTGGCCCCCCTTCCCACAAAACTGGGTTCTCAAGTGAGACTCCAATTGTCCTTTTTCCCAGGGAAAAAGACAAGCCAAAACCTCCATTTCCGCTATCTTCATGCCCTTTCTCGGGACAGACACTGGGGTCACCCAGAACTCCAGGATTTGCTCCGAAGGCTTTCTTGGGGTCCCTTGCCTATCTGCAAGTTTTCCAATTCAATTATAATATTGCCAGGTTGAGCTGAGCACTTTAAATGAAGCCGGGTAAAAGGGTGGTTGAGGTGATTTGCCTTCTTGCATTGATATTTTGTGCAGGCCAATTCTGCCTGCGGGGAGTACCCTAAATTTCATCCATATGTGGGGCGTATGGCCAGGTAGCAAACTTATGTTTTAAAATTAGCCTTTCATCAGATGAGGCTCCTTATTTCATATTTGTCAGCCTTGCTGGGACAGCAGGGTGACACAGATTAATTTGAGGCACAACGAAAAGGAAGAAAAAGTCCCCATTTCTTTGCCAACTAGGGCAGTGGAATCAGAATTTGGGTGGGGCAGTGCATATGCCTGTAATCTTAGACAGTATGCGACTCTGTTTACTTTAGTGGCCAAGCAGGAAATTCAACTGATGGCCAAGCTTAGTGGAAGAGGAAGGAGGGGCCGCTTTCCCCCCTTCAGGCTATTGTGAATGGAATGTTTTTTTTTTTTTTCTCAGCAGGAGGCAATTTCTTAACTTCTCTGCAGTGCTACAATGTTTGCACTCTGCACATGTTCTATGGAAAGTCCGAATTTTTACTTTGGAAGCCATTTCTTTAAAAGCAAATGCATTTTCAAACACATATTGGTTGCAGTTGGCTTTGTATGGGAAAGAGGGACCTTTCTGATTAATCCATCCCAATTTCCAACCCTTGCCAATCTCAATTTTATAGATATACCAGTCATTATGTCAATTTATTTGTTTTCGATTAATTCTATTTCATTAACTGTATCTTCCCACTGTTTCTAAGTTCCAATTCCTAATTTCCAAAGCCTTTATTGCTTGAACTACCTACGTTTTTGTTTCAAATTCTGCTCAATTCTCCTTTGGGTCCCTTTTAAAGGGATTTTCCTGTAACTTCTGATACTTACTTAGTTCGATTTCGAGCCTTATTTAAAAGGCAGCAATGCATTTGAGCGTTGCTAATTCCTTTATCCTTATAATAATTTACCATGTCCCAATCTAAAAGACAACAATAATCCCGATTTATACATTTCCAATCTCTGTCTTAAAGTTTAAATTAGACAGAGAAAGGAATAACATCATTTTGTTAACCATACTTTTTATATACTTTTTACATTATATTTACAGATCTGCCACATCTCCAGCATGCATCAGGCCTGGGTACTCTTTGGAAGCATAACTTCTTAAGGACATGCTTCCTTCCCCTTTGAAGCCTTCTGCAGAGCATGTTAATACCTCACAATGGCAGTTTAAATTTTCTAAGTTCCTAGTCCTCATTATTTACACATCACAAAAATGCAGGCACACATTTATTTCGTTCACACACACACCCAGGGTACCCTTATTCATTCATTCATCATATATGCATGCATATTTACATATATTACACATTCATTCCGTTTTCAAACTGTGTATTAGACCTCTTTTTTTCTGCAATGTTCCACGCAATCGCTAGAAAAGCAAGGGAAAATGCCATGCTTTCTCAGACCTTAAGGGCCATGGTTTACTGTGGTTCTCAGGAGGCTGGAATTACCTGCCACCTGGGCACAATGACTTAATCTTATTGCTAATCATTCTTATAAGCCATTCCCAGGCTGCCTCTTATGGCAATAGCCTGGGATTCTTCCAATTTGGGCTGCCCTGTGTTCGAATTCAGTTACAATTTAACAGATTGCTTTAACTTAATTGGGGCTTTCCTTTTAGAAACAACGGACAAGTTAATTTATGTGGGTGCTGGGCTACCTTAACCCTTTGTTTAATCTATGACTGCTGTCCCCTTCAAGCCTCTCAGCCTGAATGGATTGCAGTGGGCTCAAATTTTAAATGCTTTTCTATTCTGCTTACTCTTTTTCATTCTACTCTATTTAGCACCCCCCACTCAGCTAGCAGGGATGGTGGCAATAAACTATTCCTCCTTCCCTTTTCTCTTTTGGCTGAGGGGTCCTGTTCTGCTTACTGTGTCCTAGCTTTCCCTTTTCCAACGAGTCCATTGAGATTGGCTCACTGTTTCAATTCGAGCTTTTAATTTTTACCTTTTTCTTTTTGATTTTATAGTGCCCAAATTTCCTCATGATTTCCTTATTTCACTAAGGACGCCTTCCATCATTCCTTTCAGCCCGCTCACTCCCGCAACTCCAGGAACTTCCATCTGTTCCCAAGGTCCGATTTCTTCTACAACTCCCCTTCCCAACATGTCCCGCTGGGGCATGTCTGAGAGGTCCAGTAGGTTTACCTCTGCGGTTTAACCCACTGTAACCTGGGGGGGGGGGCTGCAAAGTTACGGACCCCAGACTCTCCCGACTGGATTTGTTCCTTTTGCTGGCAGGGGTGGTGGGCATCAAGGGCTGAGGGGGCGCCCCAGATTTACAAGGATACCATGAGCAGCGGGTTTGAGGAATTAAGGAGCCAGAAGGTGCAATGGACCCAAAACGGTCCTCTTCAATCCTCCTCAATTGCCTCTCTATACTTTGGGGATCCCCAAATTCGGGAGGAGGATTAGCCTTCTCCCATTACAATATAAAGATTGCCCTCGCAAGGGTATCGTTCAAGGTTTTGTGGGTGCAGCCTCACGGAGAGCGCTGCATGTTCCGAGTCCCCAGATCTCCCCAGACTCGCTTCTAGCATTCTAATAAATTCCTTTAGGTGCCTTAAACTTAAGTTGCCTTCTCTAGGCCAGGCGGGCCTCAGGTCCCTTTGAAAGGGGCCGGTCTTGGTTGCTTAAAAGTTTTAACCTCCATTTGCTCAATTTTAGACTTGGGTCCCACCAAATTCTTCCAATTCTTGAGGACATTGCTGCGTGGCGTCCCACCAGCCTTTTCCTTCTTTCAGCCCAGCCTGAACTCTCAAAAAGCTCCTCCCATTAGCTTGCCTTAGGCCTAGGTCTTGGTGCTTACCGAGTTACCCCGCGCAGCGCACTGGCGGGAGCGGACCACACAGTTTCTTCCCTTGGTGTCTCTCACCGGTAATCACCCGGCTATCTTGAGACTAATTTACCCCGGTCTCACGGACGACGAACCCCGCTATCTTGACCAGGCTATCCAATCCGCCACGTGTACTCAGGTAATTACTTCTGGTACCCCGTGCCTTTCGAGATTCCTCACCGGATGCTATCCGGCTATCTTGGAACTCTGCCCAATCCGTAAAGACCCCAGTGATAGGTGATGATTCTATCCACTGGACCCTGCACTTAAACTAAATTGCTCACGGGTGGACAATTCCCGTTCTTGCTTGATTTCTAGCTGGCTAGCGAGGCCAGACTAGTGGTCAATTCTTTGTGCAGCTCAGGTTCGTCAGACCGTATCTGCTGCACCCTTGGTGGGACTCTAACCCACGCTTTCAATACCCGGACTGCCACCCGGGGGAAGGTCAGTTCAGCTGGCTGTTTAAACTAACTTGGCAAGAATTTCAAAAGGACCCCAAAATCAAAATTATACGTTACCAATCCTGAAGTTTTCAGTCGCAGAGACGGAACCGCAGATGAGTCTCTCAAAGCCTGATTGAAGATTTCGAATAGGAGGTCGTTCTGGTTTTTCTTTCCCTCTCTTTGTGTCCTGCACCTCTTAAGGAGGTTGCAGGAACCAGAGGCATCCCGGACGAGCCCCCAATTATGTCACCCAATTCTGGGTGATTGGATTCACTCTCTGGCAGAGGTACTAGAAAGACCCAAGAACTTACAATGAGGCAGGGTTTTCAGTCAAAACAAAATATGGTTTATTGGGAGCAAAAGCAAAGGCAAGCCTATTCGGGCATATAGTCTGGCCAGACCTATAATTCTAAATAGCTAACCTTCCCGCAACCGTTCTGAGGAAAAGACCCCCCTTGTGATCCCTGCTCACAAAATTTGGTGAACAGAAGATAGCCCCCACCCACCTCTAAGGGCTTATATCTGCTATCTAGACTAGCTTCTAGGTGACAAGGGAGAGGGGATTGCAACTGGGAAAGAGGAAAGGCAATTAACATATTTTAATTACATGCAAACATAAAACAAAGGCAGCTCTGAGGTCAGATACTTTAGTTACACAAAAGCGGCAGATTACAGCTATTGCTGAAAAAACCGGTTATAGAGAGTTTACATTAGGTCAAAGGAGCATATTTGTGGTTGACAGGAATAGCCAATGGTGCTTTGAGGCGGGAAATTGCAGTTCCAACGTGGGTTAATGTTCCGGACATGAATGAATCACAGCGTTTGAGTCACTCTTAAGTAGAAACACAAAGAAAGGAGTTAGAATCATTATGTCTTGTTTGTTTAATTAAATGGAGATCTCTGTAAGAGGGAAATCAACATTTTAGCCTTTGTTTGTCAACTTTGGGGTTGTTCCCCACAGAATGTTGATTTCCCTCTTAAGCTATGATTGCGCTCGAGTCAGTGTTCAATCAAACCAGAGGTATGAGTCATTCAGCTTCCTTTGTGAAGGAATGAAAAGGAATTTCTGCTTATCAGAAACCCGACAAACCGGTTTTCACACCCTTTGACCTACTACACAATGGACCTTATTTTTTTTACATTCCTTGCCAGAGTCTATTGACTATTGGGTAATCCCCCTTCCTCCTTGAGAGCATTCCAATCTTATGATTTAACTCCTGGCTTCTACCTTATTTTCCATATGTGTGTGTTGTGATATGTGGCATTTAATAAACGTTTTGATTAATTATAATGCTTTATCCAAAATTTCAGGTAACAAAAGGATTCTCAAGATAATCCGGCACAGAGGTGGTTTTTTTTTAAAAGAGGGATCATTATGAAAACAATAAGTAAACATTTCCCCACTTATCTTGATCCAACACCAATAGTGTGCATTTTCTATATCACTGGACTCTTGTACCGTTCACACGTTGTTGACCAGCAAGCCATTTCTGGGCTTTTTTGTACAACACCATATTGGAATGTACATATATGTAGCATTTGAAACCCACTCTTTCTGGATTTCAATATAATAAAATGTATCGGGAGCAACATAACATGGTAATCTTCCATTTGCCTTCTGCATCGCTGTGTGACTCCCATTGTACCACTGATCCAGTTCCTTTGAGTCAAATTCTGGGCCTGAGCCCTTTTGGCACGCAATGTCCTCCTCAACCCCAGGCCAGGATGGATGAAGCTGTTGCCTTCCATCGAGATGGGTTCAAGTTGGTTTTAATCCACTTGGAGACCATCACTTATAATTTATTTTGCTTTGAGATGTATTTGTTTGGTTGGTTGGTTTTGATTTGTTTTGTTGGGTTATTTAATATGTGTATGTACACCGCCCAGAGTGGGAAATTTTCCAAATGGGCAATGTATAGAAATGTAATTAAAAAATTCACTTTCCCCTGTGGACTTCTCCACCCAATGCCATTAGACTTCAGGGTCCATTTTCCCTCCAGAGACACAATCCCTTCAAAGCTCCATGCTTCAGCAGCCAACCTTCTGATGAACACTGATAAATCAAACAAAAATGGTGACATGTATATTGGGCTAAGATTGTACTGGACAAGGAATAACATTAAAGGAGGAGACGGCTGAGGAACTCAACCTCCCCTACGTCAGTAGGAGGAACCTGAATAGGCTGAAGGTTGGGTCCCTAAGTGCAAGACCAACAGGGTCAAGTGGGGGCTGCTGGTGGACAACAACACGTGGCATGAATGCGGAGAGAATCAGAATCCGGTTCATTTACTGGTCTGCTGATTCCTGCTAGAAACAAGCACCGTTGAGGACTTAAGCTTGGCCAACAGCAAAGCCAAGAGAGTGGCTTCATTTTGGCAGTCCAGGGTTTGATCTGGACACAAACGAAGAAGATCATATGCTTTGATCTGACAAATGCTGGAGTTGCTTTTTTGATAGAGGCAAAGACGGATGTGAAAATGAGGCAGCAAGTTCTGCTCTAACTCTTGCTTTCGGCGAAGTGTGGCCAGAATTGTTTCCTGCTGTCAGTCATAGAGCAGCATGCAGGTTCTAGAGTAGGAATGCCCTCCCTTCCTTCTTTCCTTCCTTCCTTCCTTCCTTCCTTTCTTCCTCCCATCCATCCATCCATCCATCCATCCATCCATCCATCCTTCCATCCTTCCTCCCATCCATCCATCCATCCATCCATCCTTCCTTCTGTCCTTCCTTCCTTCCTTCCTTCCTTCCTTCCTTCCTTCCTTCCTTCCTTCCTTCCTTCCTTCCTTCCTTCCTTCCGTCCATCTGTCCTTCCTAATGTGTCTCCCTCCTACTCTTTTCCTTTCACTTTCTGGTTGATAGAAAAGATTTAAAAGTCTGGGTAGATTATCCTGCTATGGTCATAGAGTAGACCCTAGTACCAGCGATTCAATGCCGAGTGTCAGGCAGCAGTTAACTAACCTGACAACTCCAAAGACCGACAGCCTTGGGTTCCAAAGTCCATAGGGAAGGGTGATGGATTAAATCCCACTTGAATCCATCTTAATGGAGGACAGCAGCTTCATCCATCCTGGCCTGATCAGTGGTATGGGTGTCATGCTGCAACGTGGAAAGCAAATGAAAGGCCACTGCATTGTAGTCTCAGGGCTGTCTTTGTGGCTAATCGCCATGAGGATCGCCAATATTGAGATTTGGGCATGGCAGAAGAAGAAGGAAAGGATTAGGTGATTTGCTAGGTAAATTTATCAGACCAGAGGTGAGAGCCCTGATGAAAAGGACTAGTGGCCCAACCAGGTTCTGTGATATTCCTGGGAAGTTGTGGTTGATTCAGAGACTTTTGTCATGCAAAGAGAATCACCAGTCCCCATGGAAACTCAGCCACAAAAGATGTGTTCTCCCAAGGGGAGATGGGGTGGGAGGCGAGAGCTGAATAAATGAACCAGGGCAGGAGTGTTAAGTATTTTTTTTAAATGCAAGGCTCTTAACATTCAGCTTTTTTTGGAAGCTGATCCACCCCATCGAGCAGTTCTTGCAAAAACTTCAGAAGATTCCAGGCCAAGTTTTCTTGGCATCTTCCGCAAACATTCAGAAAGTTGTTTTTCATCTCGCTCTATTAAGTTGTCAACATTGGGGGGTGAGACTCAAAATAGGCCTTCGATTTTACTTTAATTTTACATTGGAAACTTCTCCGCTGGATCCTTTCCAAGCTGCGGCCGCCGAAGGAACTTTCTTCATTATTTCACAGAGAATCAGGAATCATGACCAAAATAATAAAGGCATGATTAACAATGGGAGAATAATTTGTTTGGTTGAGTATCTCTTTTGGAGGAATTCTGTTTCTCCAGTTTTCATCACCCACAGCTTGGCTGGGTGTGATAATTTGTCTAGAAATCTATACATTCAAATACGGTCCTGTATTGAGTGCTAAAAATCCACATAATTTTTAAAATGTGCAGAAAAACACTCTTGTTGAAAAGGAAAAAAAAGATGCATTGCAATTCAACAAGTTTTCTCCCAGGGTATGATTATGGAGTTATCATCTAGAGGACTGTAATTATTTCTCAATGTTTGCTGTTGCCTATAAATTAGCATATGTCAATCTCTCTTGTGTTTTCTCTTTGGTAGAAGACTCTAACCACAATGGAATTTTCTTCTTCTTCCCCAGGGAGGAAACAGATGGGGAATGTTGTGGACCAAATATACCAGTGGTGAAAGAAAAGAGTATTACTAATATCTTCACATCCTTCTTGGTATAGACATCCAGGTTTATCAGTCCATCAGTGTATTCCTCCAAGAAATCTGGAAGTTGCCCTTGAAGAGTAGAGAGATAGGCCAGCTTTATAAAAAATAAAGGTATCCAGATGAGGTAGAGCGGGGACTTTAGAGCATTTTTCAGATCAACTATTGAGCCGTTCAAGAAGTTCTCCGTCGACTGGAAGTCAACTTGAGCTTCCATACAAATCAACTGAGATCCAGTCCACCACAGATGGAGGAAGTTAATTTTTAAAATAAAAAAATGAAGGAAACATCAAGGCATGAAAAGATTGGCAGCTGAAACCCCAAGGAAAGCCAAAACTTCCTCTGGAAATTGCTGAGCCCCTGGGAACGTCCAAACTGGCCTCACCAGATTCTCGATATTGTCTTTGACCCAATGGAGAAGCCATTTCTCATCCAGATATGGGTAGGTGAAGAGGCTACTTTGCTTATTATATTGGACTCATTCTGTAATTTTCTTCCCTTCCCTCTCCCCCCTTTAAATGAGCTATACTAAGTCTTCGTTATGCACAGGAGTATATTTGTGAATGTACTGTCTGGCTGGACATCCCGCTACGGTAATGGAGTAGACCATACAGCCAACGACTCAACACCAAGCATCAGGTGGTGGTTAACTAACCTGACTCCCTAAAGGGGTCAATGGTTATGGGCGGTTGAGCCCCTTTGGGTGGAGTGAGGGTCCCCCACAGTGGAGGAAATGCCACTGGAAACCATCACATTGGACCCAATGTCAAAATGAGCGGAGGAGGAACTCTAATTCCCAACGGTCATGGAGGCGGGAGAGGCCATGCCAGATAGACTGGCTGTGAAGGCGCACCTTGATAATATCCTCATAGGCAGTCCATTGCAGTCCTGGTGTTAAATCCTGCATGTCTCATTTCATATGTGCCACAGGAGAGGGCTCCGAGATCATAGTATGTCGGTCACTTCATGGCAAACTGGGATCCACCTTAAACGAATTCACACCAATAGCATTTTCCCTGCTTCAGGCATTCTCGGATATGAGTTGCAGCCGACGACAACGAGATTTGTGAATGTGAGTTGGATGGTTGATCCTCTTGTGCAGGCTTCACTTGGTAAGGTCTAAGTCAAGGGTGCCCAAACTACAGACCATGGGTCAGATCTTTACTTTACTACTCATATTTGCTATCCCGCCCCAATCAGGGAAACCCGACTCTGGGTGACTATGACCAGATCTGGCCCCTGGTGCCAATTCATCCAGCCCATGCTGCCCTCGTCGCTCCCGGAAGTGGAAGTATGGGTGTGTTTTACTTCCACTTCCGTGAGTGACAAAGGATGAAGTCTTCTACCAAAGAGAAAACACAGGAGAGTGACAATGGGCAGGATGAATTGGGATCGGGGGCCAGATCTGGTCATAGTTTGGGCACCCCTGGTCTAAGTAGCACTAAAGACTACCTTTCTCCCACCATCTGACCCCTACCACTGTATTCTTCTACTGCCCTTTATTTTCTTTACGTCCCCAATCACGCACAGACACAAATTTCAAAATAGTGAAACTCTTGTTTGATTTGAAATTTTGCACGTCGTTTACCTTAGGGTAGCCTTGAGTATTTAGATCCCTATTGCCTAAATCCCTCTATCATTTAAGCCTGAATTGGTTCCCCAAATGTCAGGGATTAAACCTCGGTTTGAACACTGAATTTTGATGGGTTCTGGTTTCCTAACAAGCCGGGTTGATTTGGACATCCTTGTATGAGGTCTGAATCAAAGTGGAAAAGCTTAGTTTTGGTCTGAAAATGAAGCAAATGCTGTCTTGGAGGCTCTAGGAACTGCAGTAAAAGAAAGTAACTTTTCTCCACTCCAGTGTTGTTGAGACGTGGAGGGCCAGTGTAAAGCAGGTGGGCCAAAGGGCATGGCAGGAATGAGGATGAAGCTTTTTAAAATGCCACTCATATCCCCAGCCTCGAAACAAGAGTCCCGTCCGGACTTCATGTACATTTGCCAACCAGTCCAAAATTTGTTCTTGGCTACCAGGAATTCCTTCCCCCTGGACCGCTTCCCAGAACACAAGAATATAAACCCAGGGAAAGTAAGAATAACGGGAGGGGTATTATGAGCGTTGGTCGGTCTGCATAATACTACGTGTACAAAGAAAGATGTGAAAATAGTTTATCAATCGTGTGACCATTTGCTTTATATTATTTTCCCCCCCTTTATTTTTCCTCTTTTTAAAATATCTGCTGTAGGATCGTCAGACCTCGTTAAGATGCTAAGCTTGACACGTGGAAGGTTGGCCGGTCCGCCGTTTCGAGGCCCGAGTGCTGTGCGGCAGAGTGAGTGCCTGTCACCTGCCCCAGCTCCTGCCAACCTAGCCGTTCGGAAGCAAGGCATTGCAAGTAAGATCAACAGGTACGACTTTGGCAGGACAGGTAACTGTGTTTCGTGCCTGTCACATTCCCGTGGAAACATCTGCAGAAGCAGACAGCGCTGGCTCTTTGGCTGTAAACGGAGATGAGCACCGAGCCCTAGAGTCGGATACGACTGGCTTTTGAGCAAGGGCCACCTTGACCTTGACCTAAAGCAGGGGTTCTCAACTTGTTGGCTGAATGTGGCCCACAGGCCCATTTCATGTGGCTCCCCACCAGGAAGTGCCATGGGGTGGAGGAAGGGCAAAATAGCCGTCCGGCCCCGAAGCTGTCTGAGGGAGCGTGACCCAATGGCCCCTGGCTTTAAAAGGTTGAGAACTCCGGACCTAAAGCCTTCCCTGCCCCTTCCTTGGTGACCTCACACAGGATCTGCTCAACTGCTGGCCCTAAAGACGTGAGGAAAGATATGTGGTCGGCCAGACCACACCTGGACGGGCTCTTTGTGTTCACCTGTTCTTCCGTATTTTAATACGGTGCGCTTTCTCCCACCACTTGGCAGGAACTTTGGCTCTCCCCCCCCCCATCAAACTTAATTCCAGTGTGGTTAGTTAGTTAGTTTTCCTTCCTTCCTTCCTTCCTTCCTTCCTTCCTTCCTTCCTTCCTTCCTTCCTTCCTTTCTTTCCTTCCTTCCTTCTTTCTTTTTTTCTTTCTTTTTTTCTTCCTTCCTTCCTTCCTTCCTTCCTTCTTTTCTCACCCACAGAAGGCACAGGCATCCACCTCACAACATTTCTTGAAAGCAAGAAATTGCAAGGGGATAAATAGGTACTGCTTTGGTGGGAAAGGTAACAGTCTTCCGTGCACTCCAGTCTCTAGTCGTGCCCACCACCGGACCACAGAAACGTCCACAGAAGCAGACAGCACTGGCTAAACAAAGATGAGCACTGCTCTCTAGAGTCAGGCACGACTGGCTTTCGAGTAAAGGAGACCTTGCCCTTGATCTTTACTAACTTTAAGAAGCGAGGTCTGTCTAGGCCAGAAGTTCCCAACCTTTTCACGCCGGGGGCCAGGTCATGCTCTCTCAGTCAGCTTCAAGTTTGCCCTACCTGCTCAATGGTGGGGCCCAGCCATTTTGTCCCAACAGCTTCAAAGGGGTGGCCATTTTCTTTCTCAAACGTCCTTGGAGGGATGGGGGGGCACATGAAATTGCACCATGGGCCAGAACCGGCCCACGGGCCTTAGTTTGGAAACCCCTGGTCTATGCCCTTTGATAAAGCTCTGCCCCTTATGACTCACTTAAAGATACAGGACCACGGTTGAGTTCGACGGTTGTCCACCTGAAACCTGATGCTCCACAGATCTCGGCAGGGTCAATGGCTGGAGGGAAGCCCTTCCAAGACACCAGCTGACCTTCCTTCTCACCTCAAAATGGACAGGTTGAGAACAGCTATTGGACGGAAACAGGACATCAACAGCTGGGGGGAGGGAGACCACCTGTGTCTTTATGCTGTGACTCCTGCCAGGATCCTCGCTCTCCAGGGACCACATCCAGTGGTGGAAGTCAGCCAAAGGACTTCCTCCCCCCCTCCTTCTCCCCTCGTGTTTACTGAAACACCATTGAGATGCTCCATCCTCCAACGCAGAGGCTGTTGCCCTTTCGTTTTCTCATTAGCGTCTCTGCCTACCGACGTGCTCTCGGGTGTAGCAACTGTGAGTTTGCCACCTGCCACCCCGCCTGCCCTCCCTCTCCAGCCTTCCCAGGGAAAAATCTGCCGACCCAGCAAATCTGAAACTGGGGCCCTGCATGTCGGTTAAGCACAGCTGCACACATGCCCTGAATCACCCATCTGTCAAACCCCGCCATAGGCCAGTTGCTTTTGAGGAAGGTGGAGCGGGATGGAGAAGGGCCAGCCTGGGCTTTTTCCTTGGGGTTTTGGCCGTGCTTCCTGCGCCCAGCCGAGTCCTGGGGAGAAAAGGAGATCTCATTTGGACAAGGACCTGCTTCTTGGTAGCCAATCTGAGCAATAATGTCTTATTATGTCTTAATATTGTCTTAATATTAAGACTCGTATTATGTCTGTATGGTTCAATACACAGGGAGTCGTTCACCTCGAAGCAACCTTCTCATTAGACACCGCAATGTTAGCAAACATGAGTGCCTACCAAACCAAAACCAAGCCAAACACAACGGCAATGACAAAAACCAAAGTGAACGAACAAACTAGGCCAAACTAAAACAAGGAGAGCAATGTCAATACTTAATGTCAGAATCGTAAAGTAAAGGTCAAGGCTGCCTTTGCTCAAAGGGCAGTCGCGTCCAACTCTAGGGTTCAGTGCTCATCTCTGTTTATAACCAAAGCGCCAATGCTATCTGCATCTGTAGACGTTTCCGTGGTCACCTGGCAGGCATGGCTAGACACCGGAGTGCATGGAATGCTGTATACCTTCCTACCGAAGTGGTCCCTATTTATCTACTTACCAATTCTTGCTTTCAAACTGCTAGGTTGGCAGGAGCTGGGGCAGAGACAGGAGCTCACCCTATCGTGCAGCACTCAGGTCTCAAACTGCTGATCTGCTGTCCAGTTGTCAAGTTCAGCGTCTTAACCACTAAGTCACCGCAGTCCCTTAATGTGTTCTTTTACACTTTGGCAAAGCCTTAGAGCCAAGGTCTGGATTTAGGTTCTTCAGAGCATTCGCCGAAGCTAATGACTCTAAACTGGTTAATGGGGGAAAATAGGCAAAGGTTAGTTGGTTGGCTGGCTGGCTGGCTGGCTGGCTGGCTGGCTGGCTGGCTGGCTGGCTGGTTGGTTGGTTGGTTGGTTGGTTGGTTGGTTGGTTGGTTGGTTGGTTGGTTGGTTGGCTGGCTGGCTGGCTGGCTGGCTGGCTGGCTGGTTGACTGGTTGACTAGTTGACTGGTTGGTTGGCTGGTTGGTTGGTTGGCTGGCTGGCTGGTTGGTTGGTTGGTTGGTTGGTTGGCTGGTTGGTTGACTGGTTGGTTGGTTGGTTGGTTGGTTGGTTGGTTGGTTGGTTGGTTGGTTGGTTGACAGTGAGTGAGTGAGTGAGTGAGTGAGTGAGTGAGTGAGTGAGTGAGTGATTGTATTTTTATTCCGGCCATCTGAGATATTTCCCACTCTAAGTCATCCACATACAAAGGTCAAGGTCTCCCTTGCTCAAAGCCAGTCATACCCAACTGTACAGGCTGATGCTCATCCCCATTTACAGCTAAAGAGCCAACGCTATCTGCATCTGCAGACATTTCTGCGGTCAGCATGCATAGATGCAGAGCACATGGAATGCTGTTACCTTTCCCACGAAAGTGGTACCTATGTATCTAGTTGCAAATTCTTGATTCCGAACTGCTAGGTTGGCAAGTGCCATGACAGATGACAGCAACTCACTCTGTTGCACAGCACTCGGGCCTCGAACTGCTGACCTGCCGACCTTCCAGTTATCCAGGGCTTCAGGTTGACTCAACATTCCATCCTCCAGAGGTCAGTAAAATAAGTACCCAACATGTTGGGGATGAAATGCTAATTAGCTAGGGAACTGTCCAGAGGTACCCTATGGGGCAGTATATAATTATAATTGGTAATTGGTAATTTTACAGCCAGCTGGGACTTTTCAAAGAAAGCACAGGTGTCTCATAGGAATTTGGCCACGTCCCCATGAAAACACTTATTATCAACAAGGTGTGATTGCACAATGCAGCAAAATGCCTATCAAGAAGCCATGATCCCACACAATTTTTCACCTCCTGTGTGAAAGCAAGAGCAGAAGTCGTATCGTTTTCCTTGAGGTTTACAAGATTGTACACAGTGTTTATGCTGACAAAGTGGTGTTTCGTTCTTTCCGGTAGACACAGAACAATTGGCAAAAAAAAAAATGTCAGAGAGATGCAAACAACCCATCCAATGCTTCTGATTTTTATAACTCCATGCAAGAATGCTGGAGACAGCCTGCATTTTCACTGCTGTACAAACTGTGCAAAAATTATTGTTCCAAATGCAGAAGTTCTTGGCAATAAGGTCAGAACATCTCTCCCTTTCTCACAGATAAGGAGAAACGAAGTGGTGTTTCCTTGTTCATGACAATGGAAGATTGGGATCTATGCTACCTATCTCTCTACGTACTCTTTCCTTCATCCAACTCATTTGTCTGTCTGATAGCTTTTAATGCTTGGAGATAATTCCCGAACAGCCTGGCTTGGCAGATGGGCTTCAGGCTTCCACATCATCAACCAGAGAAGAAGTCTTCTCATGTCATCCCAGCAGGACTCCAGAAAATGCTCCTCGTTCCCCTCCGATGAGGCCCCCCGCTCTGCCGTTCCAGCTTTCTGTCACCACCCCCATTGTTTTATAACTCAATAACTCATTTATTCGGATGACAACAAACCATTTGGCAAAAAAAGAAGCAGAAAGTGCTTCTTCCTTTTTTTGGCTCACCCTCCCATCTGACTGATCAAGCTGTTCGGGTGGATTTTGCTGTCAGTTGTTCAGGAGGTGCCCGTGAACTTGATGGAAATCTGGAGGGAGGAAGAGAAAGCGTGCCGGTGGAACACGGTTGACCATCTGCCGAAAAAGTATTGTTTTGCTATACGTTGTGGAGCAAAGGCGGGATTTCCAAGATAGGTTCCATGTGGAGGCTTCTAAAACTAGGGAGGGAGGGAGAGAATGAAGGAAGGAAGGAAGGAAAACAATTGAACCAGCCAGCCAGCCAACCCAGGAAGGAAGGAAGAAATGAATGAACAAACAAACAAACAAACGAAAATGATTGAACCAACTAACCAACCCACAAAGGAAGGAAGAAACTAAGAAAGGAAGGAAAACAATTGAATTACCCAACCAACCCAAGAAGGAAGGGGAAAAAATGATTCAACGAACCAACAGAGAGAGAGAGAGAGAGAGAGAGAGAGAGGACAGATGGACGGACGGATGGACAGACAGACAGATAGGATGAGGTGGGATAGGATTGTAATGGTAGAGAACAGAAACGAGAGCACATGGTGAACAGGGAGGCTTCATTCTTTGATATAATTTATTTCAGACTCGGATCTGTTTGCCAATTTCTCCAGCATGTAATCTTTTCATTTTGCACACTGATCATTAAATCCACTGTTCTGGGTCTCCCTCCCTAACCTCAGGCTCCAGAAAGGAGCTGGTCTCGCCAATTTCGCTCAGTCCCCGGGGCAGCATGGGATGGGAAACAGAGGGCTTTGCGGAGTTGGTTGAGGCCAACGTTGAGGCTCTCAATGGACAGCTGTAGCAATGTAGCGTCCCCCAAACTGAGGAGCCTGAGGAGGCCAAGAGGACGGGAATGGAATCAAGGCAGGGAATCCCAGCAAGAGCAAGGACAGCTTAACCACTAAGCCATACCCCAAAGGAAATTCTGTAAAATTCAGAGATTCTACTTGGACTTTTTTGGCATTTCTCTTGCTGTCCAAGGGATTTGTTGGACTCCGTGGTGGCTAAAGGCCAGGCCAAATGCATCCTGTTCCAGAGTGATAGATGGTCGCAGAGCATAAACGAGGCAGATGGCTGATAAGAGGAGGATCATCTTTAAAAGGAGGGATTGTAATTGCTTCTGGATCTGCCACTTTGGTATCTAGAGAAGGTCAGAAGGTGGTTCGGTTGATTTATTCACAGTGTTCTTGGCCGGATCTAGCCAAACACTGGACTCTGAGCCAGTCAAGGCGAAAACCTTCTGTAGATTGCAGTATCCTTGGAATGGGAAGTCAATGGTGGCAGTAATTCTATCCTTCATCACTTGAGATCTGTCATGTAACTGAGCATGCAACCGCTTCCTAGAGAAGAAGACTAAAGGGGACACTAATTTTGCACAAAACGGTATATACTAATTTTTGCACACAGATACAAGGATATAACAAACAAGACTGCATCCTTTCACATGGAGAAGCAAAGATCTGAAGCTCAGTGAAGTGGTACCTATTTATCTACAGTACTTGCAATGTCTTGCTTTCCAACTGCTAGGTTGGCAGGAGCTGGGACAGAGACGGGGAGCTCACTCCATCACGGAGTACTCAGTCCTCGAACGGCTGACCCCTGCCTCCTTCCAGTCAGCGTCTTAACCACTTGAGCCACAGAGATGCATAAATCCAGAAAATAGCATTTTCCCCCACCCCGCCCCCAGTTATTATTATTATTTTGTTTTAAAAAGGTTGAGAGAAGATCCGCAGCTGTCAATTCCAGCAGGTTTTTCCATGCCACCTAAAAATGGTTTCCACAGCGTTCAGTCGGCAGGGCCAGCTCCCCAACGGTTGCCATAGCGATGGGAAATGCAGATTGTCAGAAATGAAGTGGGCAGGGGAGAAAGGACAGGCCCTGTGGAGGAATCCAAGACGCTCATTGGGAAAACGCTCCAGATGGACAACGCAAAAGAGGGAGGGGGGAGTCTCTCCTGGGGGGGCCTCAGCCCTGCGGGGTTGCTTCAGACTTTCCCTCCATCTCCCCATAGTTTGCTTGCTGACAGTTTTGAATCCCGCAGAACAAATTCTGAGGAATTATGCCCATCTTCTGACTGTTGTGAGCTCTGCTTTGAAACGTTGTGTTATTGGAACAAGAAGAGTCCCCAACATGCCCTAAGAGCAAAAGAGTACCAATATTTTAGTATTTTGTTCGTAGCTTCCAGAAGGAGTCTTCTTCTTCTTCTTCTTCTTCTTCTTCTGCTTCTTCTGCTTCTTCTGCTTCTTCTGCTTCTTCTTCATCGTCTTCTTCTTCATCGTCTTCTTCTTCTTCATCATCGTCTTCTGCTTCTGGTTCTTCTTCATCATCTTCTTCTCCTTCTGCTTCTTCTTCTTCATCGTCTTCTTCTTCTTTGTCTTTGTCTTCTTCTTCTCCTTCTTCTTCTTCTTCGTTGTCTTCGTCTTCTTCTTCTTCATCATCCGAATATTGACAATCATCATGGCGATCAGTCATGAAGATTGTCCAGATAATATAATATCTACCATCTGTCTTCTGGGTCACAGCATGACCCCTGTACCACTAATCCCGTTCCACTAGTCATTTTCTGGTCCTGAGCACTTTTGGCATGCCAAGTCCCCATCATCATCTCCAGGCCAGGATGGATGAACCTGTTGCCAAGCTCGGCATCCGAACCACTAAGCTACTGTGGTTCTGGCACTACTAGGTACCAGCTACATTATCAGACGATACCTCACTGACTCTTAAGTCCAGGGCTAGGATCTCATTAGTGGAGCTCCAAAACTCTGGTCTACACCTCTGGTGATGACTACGATGAATGATAAATGTGATGGACTCATGGAGGAGCTAGAGGAAGCTTGGCAGCCAATCGTGTAGTCCAGGGGTTCCCAACCTAAGGTCTGTGGGCCGGATCTGGTCCACAGTGCCAGTTCATGTGCTCCCTCCCAAGGGCATCTGGGAAACAACATGGCCACCTTCTTTGAAGCTGTTGGGACAAAATGGCCACTCCCATTGTGCAGGCAGGGCAAAATGGCTGTCTGGCCCTCAAAGCTGACCGAGAGCGTGTGACCCGGCCCCCAGCTCGAAAAGGTTGTGAACCCCTGGTGTAGTTCAAGAAAAAAGAATAACAGGGAAACAAACAAATCAGCTCGTTCTGGTCATGGAAAGTCCTGATCTGGAGACCCAGGACAAACAATACCGGCACCTAACCGAAACAGCCAGGCGTGGGTTCCTTGTTGCTAGAAAGCCAAATCCGTTTGACAACAAACGCCAGCGTCTGGTTTTCTTTCCTCACTTCTTGGCCAAGTCAATGAACGGCCAGTATCCCATGGATTGAAATATTCAAGGACGAGGTAAATTTAGGTAACAACCATCGGAGCTGCGGCCCTGGACCTCAGCTAGAGGTAACAACCAAAAGGAACACCGGAGAAAACAGGAAACCCTACACCAGCGATCAAACAAACACGTCGAAATTTCATCTTGCGATCCCCCTCGGGGCCGCTCCGTCTTAGCCGGGTGCCAGCAGTCCAGAGAAGACAGACTGGAGTCTCTGCCCAAAAGTTATATTCCAGCAGATGGTTCTGCAGATAAAGAATAACATCCGGGTAATCTTTTCTCCATCTGCGCTCTCTCCTCTCTCCTTTTCTCTTCCTCGAGGGACAAATTTGCAGATTTTGTTTCGGAGAGGTTGTCTGTACGCCGAGCCATTTTCAATGGCACAGGAAAGCTAGCCCCGTCCAAGCCGGTAAGAGGGTTTATTAGGGAGGGCTTTGGCACAACCGAAAGGGAAAGGTAGAGCTCTGCCTTAAAACATGGCTGGATGTCCTTTCTGTCTCTTTGCAAGAAGGCCATTTTGCTCAGATGTTCTTGCGGCAGCTTGTGGGGGGAAACGACAGGTTTCACAGCAGACCTGTTGAGCAAAAGCTTCGCTCGTAATCGCCCGGTTCTGGAAGACCATCAACAGCAACGGTAAGAAGCCCATTGAATATTCCCATCCCTAGTTCCAGAAACTAATACCTTCTCGACCAGGTTTGAAACCTTTAGACTTTTTGAAGTCTCCCCATATCAGTGAAAAGTCATTTATTCTTTACGGTCCCCTTTTTAAATTTTTAGTTCACCTGCCAGCTTGTCGTTCAGTGCTATATTCCATATTTCTTGATACAACTCTTCTGAATTCCCAGTAGTAATGTATGGTTGCCATAAGGAAGGCCGAGCTCAGAAGAATAGACGCCTTTGAACTCTGTAGTGCTGGAGAAGACTCTTGAGAGTCCCCAGGACTGCAAGTAGATCAGATCAGTCCATCCTGAAGGAAATCAACCCTAACTGGGAGGGCAAATACTGAAGGTGAAGCTCAAGTCCTTTGGCCATCAAAGGAGAAGAGAGGACCCACTTGAGAAGCCTTGATGCTGGGAAAGATCGAAGGCAAACGGAGAAGAGGATGGAAGAGGATGAGATGGCTAGATGGCATCATTGATATGGTGGGCATAGATCTGGGCCAACAATGGAGGGTGGCAGATGATAGTGGAGCCTGGAATGCAGAGGTCCACGGAATAGTTGGACTGGACTGAACAACAAAACTACATTTCCAGAAAGTCATACTTTCTTGACCGAGTTTGAAACCTTTTGAAAACAGTCAATAAAGTCTCCCCATATCAGTGGGAAAAAATCATTTATTCTTTGTGGTCCCCTTTGTAAATTTTTACTCCACATGTCAGCGTGTCGTTCAGTGCTGTAGTCCATTTTTCTTGGTACCACTTGATACCACGCTTCTAAATTTGAGGAGGCGCGCACTTTCCGCAAAACTCCTCATTCTGATGACGCAACAGGCCCATAAGAAATCGTGGTATGAGTTTACACTCCCTTTGGGTTTTTTCTTTTCAGGAGAAGGCTAGCTGCCAAGACTTGATTTGAGTCAGGTCCCAACCGTTCCTGCATTTCATTTCTGACATATCCTGAACATTAAAAAACCATTAATCCAAAACCTCTCGCTTCAATGAGCAGGGGGTGCCGGAGAAAGCCAATGCTTCAAAGGCCTTGCCAAGATCTACTCAAGGAACGAGTCCTATATGTTCCCCTTAACAGGGACCTGTAACAGAATGACACAATTCTGATCAAAAGTACATGTAATTATTATTATTATTATTTTAAAAATGGACTTCCCTTTCTTAGGGGAAGCAAAATATGGATTCTTAGCCCTTCTGGAGTTCTGAACATCCTACACTCACTCTTCACATCCCAGCCCTCTCCCAACCACCACCACCACCCGCCCCCGGTAAAATAAAACAGAACAGTCTGTTAGAAGATTTTTATAAGCTGTTGTGAAATAGATTAACCTTGGCCCTGTGATGTAAAGTCTATTCCACTACTTATGTTGGCCACCGTGTCAGTAATCTGAGAGGTCTTCTTGGATGTGTCCTTAACTAACCACTGGATGGCGGACTCCAAACCTCTTGGCGCTGTAATGACCCAATGCACATATGTTCGACCTCACCATGAAAAGTGCAATGTGTATGCGCAGTAAACCCATTGGTGTGGATTCACAGGGACTTGGGCTTCTGGGAATTGAAGTCCAAGAACAGCGTGTATGCGCAGTAAACCCATTGGTGTGGATTCACAGGGACTTGGGCTTCTAGGAATTGAAGTCCAAGAATACCTGGAGTCCCAGTAAACCCATTCGTGTGGATTCGCAGGGACTTGGGCTTCTGGGAATTGAAGTCCAAGAACAGGGTATATGCACAGTAAACCCATTGGTGTGGATTCACAGGGGCTTGGGATTCTGGGAATTGAAGTCCAAGAACAGCTGGAGTGCAAGTAAACCCATTGGTGTGGATTCACAGGGACTTGGGCTTCTGGGAATCGAAGTCCAAGAACAGTGTGTATGCGCAGTAAACCCATTGGTGTGGATTCACAGAGACTTGGGCTTCTGGGAATTGAAGTCCAAGAACACCTGGAGTGCCAAGGTTCGCCATCACTGGAATAGAGGAATGTCCATAACTGAGGGCTGGCTTGGGTTCCTTCCATCAATGATCCTTGTCGTTGTTCATTTATGCAAGGGGATGTGGTGGCTTAGTGGTTAAGATACTGAACTTGATGACTGGAAGGTCAGTAGCTCAAGACCTGAGTGCTACGTGATGGAGTGAGTTCCCACCGATGTCTCAGATCCTGCCAACATAGCAGTTCGAAAGCAGGAAATTGCAAGTAGATAAATAGGGACCACTATGGTGGGAAGGTAAATAATGTTCCGTGCTCTCCGGTGTCTAGTAATGCGTGCCATATGTGCACGGAAATTTCTGCAAACGCAGACAGCACTGGGTCTTTGGCTAAAAACAGAGATGAGCACCAAACCCTAGAGTCAGGTATGACTGGCTTTCAAGCAAGGATAACCTTGACTTACAATTCTGACATCAACTATTGGTGTGGTTCTCATTGTTTTAGTTTCGCCTAGTTTGTTCGTTCACTTTGGTTTGTGTCGTTGTCATTGATTTGGCTTGGTTTTGATTTGTAAGCACTCATGTTCAGTAACATTGCGGTGTCTAATGAGGAGGTTGCTTTGAGGTAGACTTGACTCCCTGTGTATTGAACCATACAGACATAATATGAATCTCTCCATGGAGATGCAGACAATGCTGGCTCTTCGACTTTGAAACAGAGATGAGCACTGAATGAGTCAGATATGACCAGCTTTTGAGCAAGGGTGACCTTTACCTTTACCTTGGAAATGACTCTGCCTCTTAATTATGGCGACAGCAAATAAGTGACGGAGCCTTTATTTAGAATTAACTCAAAATCCCATAATTCTTTCAATCAGATCATGAGATTTTTAAAAGTCAGGCGCAGAGAGAAGCAAAACTAATACTGTATATACTCGTGTATAAGTCTAGTTTTTTGGCCTCAAAATGAGGTCCAAAAAGGACTCGGTTTATACTTAGGTCAATGACCCCGAGCGTCCCAAAATGAGATGGTGTAAATTCAAACTTTTTTTAAAAAAAAGCACTAACATTACCATAAAAACTAAAAAACAAACCCACACAAATGTCTAAATTAATTAATTTTAACCGTATTTTCATGTATTTTAATTACTGAAACTCACTAGCAGTTGCTGCATTTTCCACCCCCGACTTATACTCAAGTCAATCTACTTCCCTAGTTTTAGAGGTCCAAATTAGATAGCTCGACTTATATTCAGATCGACTTATAGTCGAGTATATGTGGTAGATTCTTCCATTCTGTAGAAACTCCACATTTAGCAAACGGTGTCTTAATGCAATTCGGTGTGGCAACAGGTGATCTGGTTATTTCCTCGCCTGGCATATCCTTCCAGCTACCTGTTGTTATCTAGGAACAGGTGAGGGAGGTTCCCGAAGGATTAAGGATTGAATCTGGAGGGTTGTCTTTATCCTGGCAGGAATTATTCTGCTAGCTCCAAGTTTTCAAGTGTATGTTTAGCAGCTGACGAGACTTTTCTGCATTTCTTTTTTATTATTATTATTATGCTCTGCAGCAAAAGTCCAAACGAGAGTTTTCTTCTGCGACCGCAAAAAGAAGAAAAGTGAGAGAAGGAGAGAGAGGGGTGGGGAGGAAAACAAGACATGATTTGGGAAATGTCAGAAACGCAGCTAGACCGACGGGGCATAATTTCCTACCCCCAAACACAGCTCATTTGTGCATTAAGCTCATTCCATGGTATATCTTGGACTCCAAGCGCATTAACTTAACTACCACTTCATAAATTTGTCTGGTATCTTTAGGATTTGTGGCCTGGGAAACTATCTTTCATTCTCTCTTGGTGGTGTGGTTTTTGCCTTCCCACTCTCTGCTCCGTGAGACGAAGAACGTCGAAGTTTGGATTTCCAGCGTTCGCAGCTTCACAGAACAAACTTTCTAGTGTCGTGAACATGATCCTGGCTGCCTGGCTGCCTACCTAGCATTTCTCTTCTGTGCACAGAAGCCCTAATGAACAGCAGGCGTCGTTAATCAAATAATCAGATCCAAACAAATTAAACATCTAAAACAAGGGTTCCCAACCTTTTCGAACTGGGGGCCGGGTCATGCTTCCGCAGTCAGCTTTAAAGGCCAGAAGGCCATTTTGCCCTGCCTGAATGATGGGGGTGGCCATTTTGTCCCAACAGCTTCAAAGGGGGTGGCCATTTCATTTCTTGAATGCCCTTGGAGTGGGCAGGAGAAATGGTGCCATCGGGCCCACGGGCCTTAGGTTGGTAACCCTTGATTTAGAACATCACTGTTACCAGTTGTGGGATCAGGCTTCAAATCTGGGCAATGGGATTGTGAAGTCAGAAGCCTCTGCCTTCCCCTAGTCAAAAGCAAAGGGCAGCGTTGACTGATGGTTAGGAAAGAAGCAAACAACCCATCCAGTGCTTCCTTTTTGTAAAGAAAACAACAATCTTCCTAATTCAGGTGCAAGATGCACAATTGCATAGGTTGAACCTAAGTACCAGAGAAGGCTCCCAGCTGATAGCGATTAGCTGGGAGGCTTATAAAGCAAGCTTGTTGTAGCATTCCAGCATCGGTACAATTCTTCAGTGCAAAGACCGACACCCTGCTTGACTTCAGATTGCCTGCCTAGACCCTGGCCTGCGTGCCGTGACCCTGACTTCTCTGCCAACCCCGAACATCCTTCGGACAAGACGCTTGCTTGACCCACTGGTAACGAGAGGTCAGCTTGCTCTTTGGACTTTGCCCTCTCCTTGAATAGGCCCTGATGCTAGGAAAGATTGAAGGGGGCAGCAGAGGATGAGATGACTGGGCATTATTGTTGATGTGGTGGGTGTGGATCTGGACAAGCTCTGGGGGATGGGGGATGATTGAGGAGCCTGGCATACTGTGCACCATGCAAAGAGTCGGACTCAACTCAACTGAACAACAAAGGAATCTTGGCACAAAATTGGAAGGTTACGCACTGAAGGCCGTTCTCATCCACATGGGATCATCGTTGAAGGCACCTCGCTAGCAAAGAGAAGAAAGTTGCAAGTTTTCACCCTCGCCTGTAAGGGGGAGAGAAGCTGGCATTTATGTCCCTGGAAGGGATTGGCATCACACCAAGAGTTCTCAACCTTTTTAAGCCGGGGGCCGGGTCATGCTATCTCAGACAGCTTCAGGGGCCGGACGGCCATTTTGCCCTTCCTCCATCACATGGCACTTCCTGGTGTGGTGGGGAGCCACATGAAACGGTGTCATGGGACACATCTGGTTGAGAATCCCTGCATTACACTTTACATGTCACCATCTCTCCCTGTGCAATTCGGAACCCGTACCGCTGGGACTTGAGAGGAACTGGCCCGCCGATAAGTTGCTTCCACGAACTTCGCAATTACATCCTTCCGTTGGTATTTTCCTCCGAGCCACACAGGCGTCAAATGAACTTCTGCGGCAAAACAAAAAACCCAAAAAAATTCCCAAAACAAGACCCTTGTTTTGAAGAGCGGTTTCATAACCGCTTGGCCAACTCGTGTTTTCGGGGTGCATGTGTGAAAGGGAATCCCTCGAAATGTTTGTGTGCCTTACTAACAACAAGTGCCCCCCTCCCCTGGCTATCTAAGCACAGTAGTTCAAAGTCAGCCCTCCCATCTTTAACGGAGAACAGCCGGGTTTAATCTTGCACTGGGGGTGGGATGGTTTCCTCGTGGTCCACCCCCCACCCACCCCCACCAGCATGTTTCCAGCCTGTTACTTGAGTGTTATCTGTCCGGTTTCCAGATTTTTCGTAATCCGCTGGGGCCCAAGCAAATCTCAAGACTTCCTTTGCCGTCTCGGCTCATGTTCCACAGCTGTTCTCCGCCACATGTGTGAGGAAATTAGAAATTAAGTCACCTGATCCTTGGCGGATTAGGGCACAGAGTCATCAGCGACAGACTAGGCGCTGCCTGATCTTCCCCGGTGGGGTAATTCTGGACACCCCTCGGAAACATGTCTAAGCAAGACACCAGCATAAATTGTATGTTAGGTTGTGACTAATTCTGGGAAGGCACTCGTCCTAGACTGAGCCCGGACCGAAGCACAGGTAACTGTGATTATTCACATCAGTTCTTTTAATTCTGTCGCTTCCTATTTAGAGGTAAAGGTCAGCCTTTCTCAAAAGCCAGTCGTATCCAACTCTAGGGTTCAGTGCTCATCTCTGTTTATAGCCAAAGCCCCAGCACTCTCTGTGTTTGCAGACATTTCCGTGGACATATGGCAGGCATGCCTAAGTACCAGAGTGCACGGAATGCTGTTTACCTTCCCACCAAAGTTGTCTCTATTTATCTACTTGCAATTTCTTGCTTTCGAACTGCTAGGTTGGCAGGAGCTGGGACAGAGACGGGAGCTCACTCTGTCGTGCAGTACTCGGGTCTCGAACTCCAACCTTCCACTCTTCAAGTTCACCATCTTAACCACTAAGCCACCACAGTCCCTACATTTTTGTTATAGTTGGCAGTAAGGATTGAATACTGGAAGGTTGGCAGGTCAGCACGTGCTGCATGACGGAACGAGCTCCCGTCTCTGCCCCAGCTCCTGCCAATCTAGCAGTTCGAAAGCTAGATGTTGCATGTAGATAAATAGGTACCACTTCGGTTGGAGGGTAAGCAGTGTTCTGTGCACTCTGCTGTCTCGTTATGTCTGCCGCATGTCCATGGAAACATCTGCATACGCAGACAGCACTGGCTCTTTGGCGGTAAACAGAGATGAGCACCACACCCTAGAGTTGGATACGACTGGGTTCCGAGCAAAGGTGACTTTTACCTTTACCTATCCAGCTACCATCTGGAATTCCAGAGAGGACCATAGCAGGTAAGTTCCCCAAAATGCCAGTGAAACATCTCCCACCTCCTGAGTTAGGCTGTTCCATCTTTGAATACTCTGGGTTGTTCCGAAGCAGAGCTTGGGAATAATCCATTTTTAAAAAAAATTGAATGCTACTTGCATTATCCAATCCAGGCAATTGTCAAGTTCTGCAGCAAAGTGGCTCCGAACGGTTTGTGCTGTGGAGGCCCTTCTCTCCGTGGGTGGGTTGGAGAACTCGGGCGAGACTGAGATGATTAAGCAAAGCTCCGTGTCCTGGAACTAAGATACAGTGATTTACGGCTGCGCTAAAAAGGAAGTGGAAACGAAATGCTCCGTATTTCATTCTGATGGGTGCTTTTTGAAAGGTGACAAATAGTGTACAGCGATCTCACTGTGCCAGGGTGGAAGGAAGGTCTCGTAGCAGTCCTGGAATCCTGTCAAATGTCGACCTAATCAAAGCTGGGGGGGGGGGGAAGAAGGAGGAAACTTTTTTTTTTGGAGGAAACTTTTTTATTGATCAAATTCTTACTACAGTACCATCTGTCGAGGTGAACTACATAAACTTGTTATCACTTTCAAAAACTTGAAAAAATATAGTTACATAGCCCAGTAAACATAGTTACATATATAGTGATTGTGGAGGGAAATATACCGTATATACAATATCAAAAGGACAATAATGAAGGAGGAGGAGGAAGAGGAGGAGGAGGAAGGAGGAGGAGAAGAAAGAGGAGGAGGCGAAGGAGGAAAAGGAGGAGGAGGAGGAGGGAGGCAAAGGAGGAGGAGGAAGAGGAGGAGGAACGTTTTAATGACTCTTTAGTGTCTTTATGATTTTAATTGCTGTTGGGATATTTTATATTTTTATATTTCAATGCTTTTTTATTGGTTGATTGTGAGCCACCCGGAGTCGCAGACAGCGCTTGCTCTTTGGCTATAAACAGAGATGAGCACCGAAGCCTAGAGTCGGATACGACTGGCTTTTGAGCACGGGCGACCCGGCAGGCCTAAATGGCCTCTTCCCACTCAATGATTCTATGGTTCTCTCCTAAAAATGATTTTTTCCAGTGCTCTGCTCTCCACTATCTCTTGGTTGATTCCATGTACCCTCCGCAAGAGGCTAAATGGAACATGCGCTAGTTCCTTCTCACATCAAGGCCAATGGTTATGTTAGAACCGTACAAGAAGGAGCACTATGTTTATCTTAATGCTTCAAGAAAGCTGCGATGGTTGTTAACATCCACAGCATCGAGCGCTCCCTCGGTAGCCGACCTCTTCCTAATTGCTTTGCTCCCTGAGATAAATCCTTTGTTAAAGAACTTCCTCCAACCAGGCAACAGCAATTTGTCAAAAATGCCATTCTTTCAGATAAACGGAGACTGGCCGCTCTTCTCACTTGGCGATTGGGTTTGTTCAAGTGAAGGTGTGAAGCAGGGATTTCATGTGTTGGTTCCCACCACTTCCAAAACACCAGGAAGTGGCATGTGGTGGAGGACGGGCAGAATGGCCATCCGGCCCCCGAAGCTGTCTGAGGGAGCGTGACCCAATGGCCCCTGGCTTTAAATGGTTGAGAAGTCCTGGTGTAAAGGAATCATAAAGCTTGACTCCCTTCTGTCCGGACCTGTTGGAACTGGTCAGTGGAATTTGGGAGGGGATGGGGTTTTGTACCAATGTCTTTATTCCCTAGGGACGGCGGTGGCTCAAGTGGTTAAGACGCTGGACTTGAAGACTGGAAGGTCGGAGTTCGATACCCAAGTACGGCACGACGAAGTGAGCGCCCGTCTCTGTCCCTGCTCCTGCCAACGTAACAGTGTAAAGGCAAGATAGAAGGTGGAGAAATCTAGGTAGCAGAAACGAAATGTTGTCCAACATCCTTTTGCTTTCATGTAGCAAGTTGCTAAGACGCTTGACTGGGAGGCGGAAGGTCAGCAGTTCGATTCCCGAGTACTGTAGTACGGAATGAGCTCCCGTCTCTGTCCCAGCCCCTGCCAACCTAGCAGTTCGAAAGCAAGACATGGCAAGTAGATAAATAGGGACCACTTCGGTGGGAAGGTAAACAGCATTCCGTGTGCTCCGGTGTCTAGTCATGCCTGCCACATGACCATGGAAACGTCTGTAGAAGCAGACAGCGCTGGCTCTTCGGCTTTGAAACAGAGATGAGCACTGACCCCTAGAGTTGGATATTACTGGCTTTCAAGCAAGGGAAACCTTTACCTTAGCAAGTCACACTCGAGTAAGCCCATTGGTTCAATGGGGTTGAGTCTGCAGTGGGTAGAGTTTTTAAAAACCTGTTTAAAAGCAGATTTTAAATGCATCTCATGACTTGTTTAGGCCCCTCTTAATCACATTAAAGGTCACCCTTGCTCAAAAGCCAGTCGTATCCAACTCTAGGGTTCAGTGCTCATCGCTGTTGCATAGCTGAAGAGCCAGTTCTGTCTGCTTTTGCTGACGTTTCCATGGTCATGTGGCAGGCATGACTAGCCACCAACTTTCATCTAAAGGACTCCCTTGCTGGAAAGCCAGTTGTATCCGAATCTAGAGGGTGGTGCTCATCTCCGTTTACAGCCAAAGAGCCAGCACTGTCTGTGCCTGCAGATGTTCCCACGGTAATGTGGCAGGCGACTAGACACTGGAGCACACGGAATGCTGTTTACCTTCCCACCGAAGCGGTCTCTGTTTATCTACTTGCAATTTCCTTGATTTCAAACTGCTAGGTTGGCAGGAGCTGGGACAGAGACGGGAGCTCACTCCATCAGTGCAGCAGTCGGGTATCGAACTGCTGGTGACCTGCCGACCTTCTGGTCACCAAACTCAGCATCTTAACCGCTAGGCCACCACAATGCAAAAGCCAAACAAGTTTAGTCCATTTAGTTAGGCTTTGCAGCGCATTGAGATTGGCAAGTTGAGAACGTCGGGTTCAGATCTGGAGTACAAATCGCTCCGGAACTAATCGGGATGCATCCAGGCGCCCCAGAATTGGAGCGAGGCGCTGCGTGGGGGGGTCTCTCTGTGAGTAAGAAAGCTTTGGATTGGGGTGCATCGCTACTACTGAGTTCTTTCCCCGTCCCAAAAGTAAAAGAGCAAAGGATTGTTTTAAAGTCTAACTTGCATTCCACGGTCTGGCACTGGTATCTGTCTCTATCCCAGGAGCTGGAGACGAAAGTAATGAGGCATGAAAACCAAATTTTCCTCCATATTGCATTGCTGACAGGCATTGGGGTTTCCAAATTCGCATGTAACAGACGAAGCCAAATGAACGAGGGGAGAGAAAAAGGGGGTCCGGAAACAACTTTGGAAATCCTGCAAAATATAACCAAACCTCCCCCAAAGGCTTCGGGTTTTTTTCTCTCTCTCCCCGTTTCGAGTCCCAAAATTTGAACAACGTGCCGGTTAATTTTTTATGAGCCGCCGTGCTGAAACGAGGGGGGAAACGACGGAGTATCTCAAACACAACATTATTTTAATGATTCACAAGTCCTTCGCTCGCAGCGTATGATTCAACTGCTGGGAACGTAGCTGATGAAATATTAAGCACGTGTCTTGCTTTCTCCGCCCGGGAATCCTCTGCACATATTTTGCCAGGCGCGGGGAAATCAGGGAGTGACAGCTTAGACTACGGTACCTTCACACTTTGGACAGCCTGTTCGTCTTTCCCATCTTCCCCTCAGATCTCTTTGCCAGCCCGGGGATGGGGAGGGGAGATACCTCAGGGGGCTAAAGCGTGGGTTCAGGTAAATGTCTGTGTTCTGATCTAAAGCCATAACGCCAAATAAAGCTTGCAAATCCCAATGGTTGACTTTGGTTTCATGTTCCAGTGATTTCCTCTCATCAAATGAGTCTGCCTTTAATGTGTTCACAATCAGACCGCTTTCAGTACTTGAAGGAGCACTGCTTCTAAATACAGAATCAACATTTCATCTCGTGAGGCCCACAGGCAAGCCTAAGAAAAGGAGAGTAGACCCTCTTGTGAGAAGCGGCTAAGAAACCAAGTGTGGTTACTCACTCTTCTTCTTCTTCTTCTTCTTCTTCTTCTTCTTCTTCTCCTCCTCCTCCTCCTCCTCCTCCTCCTCCTCCTCCTCCTCCTCCTCCTCCTCCTCCTCCCCCTCCCCCTCCTCCTCCTAGTGCGGCCCTCAGCACCATTTCACGTGCCCACCCACACCGGTTCCACCACACCCAGAAGTGCCATGTAGTGGAGGAAGGGCAAAATGGCTATCCGGCCCCCAAAACTGTGTGAGGGAGTGTGACCCGGTCCTTGGCTTTAAAAGGTTGAGAATTCATGTCCTAGTGCTACTGTATACTCAAGTATAAGCCGACCCAAATATAAGCCGAGGTACCTAATTTTGACCCGAAAACCCAGGAAAACAGATTGACCCGAGTATAAGCCGAGGGTAGGAAATGCAACAGCTGCTAGGGAGCGTCAATAATCAAAATGCATGAAAATATGGTAACATTAGTTAAATTGTTAGTGCATCTCAGTCTTGGGACCCTCATGGTTGTTGACCCGTGTATAAGCCGTGTTACTTTTTTGGGGGGGGTCATTTCTGGGGCTAAAACACTCTGCTTATACTCAAGTATATACAGTATATCCAATTCCGAATATTGGCTGTCATCGTAGCAATCAGCCATGAAGATTGTCCTAGGAACTATACAATGGAGTGGCCTTCCATTGGCTTTCCACATCGCAGCATGACACCCATAGTACCATTGATCCAGTTCCATGAGACCCTTTCTGGTCCTGAGCCCTTTTGGCACACAAAGTCCTCATCGTCAGCCCCAGGCCAAGATGGATGAAGCTGCTGTTCTCCATATAGATGGATTCAAGTGGGATTTAATCCACTTGGGGACCCTCACCCTTCCCTGTGGACATCTCCACCCAAGGCTAGTTAGTTCCCCACCACCTGACGATCAACGTTGAGTCACCTGCAGCAGGGTTTACTCTATTTCCATAGCAGGGCAACCAGGCCAGTCTTGAGTGGGCGTCTACTTTCAGTCAAATTTTCACAGTCCACTTGTGATGATCTGACACTGCGTTAATTGCTGAGCCTAACCTTACACGGTCCTTGGCTTAATTTCAAAATCCCGGTGTAAGCCAGGCTTCTGAAGAAGCCCTCTGTCCTTTCTCCGCCACTAGACAGGAATTCGGAGGGAGAAAAGGTTTTTACAGGGATGTCAAATTAATTAGAGAAAAACGATGGTCCCTTTTCCTACTGGAATTTTTTCACTGTATAGCAGGGGTTCCCCTCCTTTTCAAACCTGGGGCCGGGCCACACTCTCTCAGTCAGCTTTGAGGGCCAGATAGCCATTTTGCCTTGCCTGCACGATGGGGGTGGCCATTTTGACTCAACAGCTTCAAGGTGGCAGCCATGTTGTTTCTCAAATGCCCTTGGAGGGGTGGGGGCACATGAAATGGTGCAGTAGGCCAGATCTGGCCCATGGGCATTAGGTTGGGAACCCCTGCCTTATAGGAAGTCACCCCAAAAAAAACTGATTGAAAAGTGACTAGCGTAGTGTCTGCATTTAATTTAGGCATAGGATATGGTCTGGCCTGAAATGGACTTTCCTCCTAATGAAATGGACTACCTGTGGCAGCCTGGCCTAATACTATTTGTTGGACTGCAAGCCAGGAGTTTGAGAGGATTAGTAAGACCTCCGCCATTGACTTCTTGTGTGGGCCTGGCCAAACCGTGTATCGTTATATTTTATTTATTTTCTCAGTTCTTAGATTTCCTTCCGTGACTTCCTTCATCACTATCACCGCCACTCAATACGAGGAGAGAAATATTCAGCTACCTTCCTGGAGGATTATTAGCTTATGTTTTCAGTGTTTCATGAAGGCAAGAAACCTCCCTCGGTTATTGCTGTAGGTGGGGGGGAAATGTCTATTTCAAATTCATCAGTAGTGGAGAGGATAGTTTTTCACCCTAGACTCTAAAGGACATTGAGCAATTCCTTCTCTCTAGTGTCATGAAACCTTACAGTAACATCTAAGGCAGGGTAACAAAAATGTGTGAGATGGGGGTATAATTTGAAAATCGAGATTATTTTTTTCAGTAAACGTCCCTGAACTCTGTTCTCTTGTCTAAATCTGTCTTGCACACTCCTGGCAGGAACTCAGTCCTTCAAATCCTCGACTTTCATTTTTGTAGACAAGCTGGTGGCGTGTTTCATTTTTAATCTTTATAGGATTAACATGTCTGAAAACTGTTTCGAACAAATCCTGCATAAAAAGGAAGTACCTACTTTCCCAATGAATCTTATTAAAGTCCTGGACAGCAATAATAACAAAGACAATTTCTGCTTCCTCTTCCTTCTTCTTGGTCTTGGTCTTGGTCTTGGTCTTGGTCTTGGTCTTGGTCTTGGTCTTGGTCTTGGTCTTGGTCTTGGTCTTGGTCTTGGTCTTGGTCTTGGTCTTGGTCTTGGTCTTGGTCTTGGTCTTGGTCTTGGTCTTGGTCTTGGTCTTGGTCTTGGTCTTGGTCTTGGTCTTGGTCTTGGTCTTGGTCTTGGTCTTGGTCTTGGTCTTGGTCTTGGTCTTGGTCTTGGTCTTGGTCTTGGTCTTGGTCTTGGTCTTGGTCTTGGTCTTGGTCTTGGTCTTGGTCTTGGTCTTGGTCTTGGTCTTCATTTCATTTTCCTTTCATACTTACATTTGTATGACACCCAATGGCCACGCGACTCAGGGCAGCTCACAACAATAAATTACCACATCAAAGTTACACTCATTATAAAACATCAAAAATATAGTAAAAAGAAAGTTATTCAATAAAATGTCCATATCACCATACATAATAATCATAACATAGCTCGCATCACGGCGCACTCCAAAACCATTGGTAACCTCAGCAGCAACTCATCTCCCCGGCTGGGGAGGGGGTATCCTGCGTCAGAGATGGCAAGTCTTGCCTCCCTCCAGGCCACAGAGGCTCTTCTCAACCCATGAAGGCGCTTTTCAACTTTCTTCTTCTTCTTCTTCTTCTTCTTCTTCACATACATAGTATTTTAGAACTAATTGCCTTAGCTTCCTGTTCCTAGTACATGGGATCTTTCTTTCTAAGCAGGAACCTCAGGCAGAGCTTGGTCTAGCTCAGAGGTCCTCAAACTTGGCTCTCCAGATGTTCTTGGACTTCAGTTCCCAGAAGTCCTGATCAGCAGGTGTGCTGACTTGGGCTTCTGGTAACTGAAGTCCAAGAAGACATGGAGAGCCCAATTTGAGGAACCCTCGTCTAGCTAAAACTGCAAAGTCTTTCACCCAGGTGCATTACTGTCCCATTTCAAGGGAACCAAGCAGTTCAAAAGCAAGAATTTGCAAGTAGATAAATAGGTACTGCTTCAGCTAGAAAAGTAACATCCCTCCATGTGCTTCATCATCTAATCATGCTTGCCACCTGACCATGGAAACATCTGTAGATGCAGACGGCACTGGATCTTTGGCTATAAACAGAGATGACCACTGAACCCTAGAGTTAGACATGACTGGCTTTTGAACAAAGAAGAGCTTTACCTTTAAAGTACCTGAAACATAGGTGGAGAATTGTGGTGTTTGTGGTCCAGGGAAAAACATCTGTAAGTCCCATTCCTACTAATTTTAATGCTTCTCCCTGCTGGCTGTCAGATCCTCATTTTTATTTTATTTTATTTTATTTTGCTCCACCCAAGTTCAGCCATGAGAATCCATCCTGTCAAAACAAGACGTCAGAAAAAACAAGATCTCTTGCCCAAAATAAAGTTCTCTTCTCCCTCCTACTTCATTTTTCTTCCTCATCCAGAAGTTGTTGAGTTTGTTGGGTTTTTTTGCTTCTTTTTGTTGACATGCCATCTTTTGGCAGCCATGAAATCACCTGATGCTCTCAATGGGATTTTTCTAGTGGAGATGCGAAGAATAGAAAGTTGGGGGCGGGTGGGGGAGAGATTTCCAATATTAAGCCTTCTTGGAAACCAGTAAAAAGCGAGGAACGCTTTCGGGCATTGAAAGCTACATACCAGTGGTGAACGGAGAAGGCGGAATGTTAAAGCCATCTATAGTGGTATAAAGACTTTAATAGCAAAACCAAGTCTTTGGAGAATGTAAGTGAGATTCCAAGGCAAAAAACTTAAGGGGGTGGGCGGGCAGGGGGGCAAACCCCACTTTCTTCTCCCACCTCCCAAATGGAATGACTCTGTAGGAAGTGTTTTCTTGACTTGGCCACTAAAGGCCTAAACTCTACTCTTGGGCGGGGTGGCCGAGGGGGAAGACGGATAAAAAGTAAACACAGACTTGCTCAAACTCTCCTTCAGCGAACGGTGCCCACGGAATAAGCGGAAAACCAGACGGCCAGACTGGACCGGGCCAACTGAAACAAAATTGTCAGGATCTTAGTGACCTTGGAAACCTACGGAGGAATAAATAAATAAATCAACGTCTTGAAGCCAGGGTCCATTTCAGGGTGTGGACAGGGATTAGAAGCATTTATTGGATAGGGGTGACTGATGCTCAAGGTCACTGTCAACGTGGGGACTCGGTGTGCTTGTTGTAGGAGGTAGAGGATGAGGCAAGGATATTGGTGTGGAACCATGATGGCGAACCTTGGCACTCCAAGTGTTCTTGGACTTCAATTCCCAGAAACCCAAGTCTCTCTGAATCTACACAAATGGGTTTACTGTGTGTATGCGTAGTAAACCCATTCATGTGGATTCACAGAGACCTAGCTTCTGGGAATTGAAGGCCAAGAACACTCGGAGTGCCAAGGTTCACCATGACTGTCCTAGAAGGTCCAGTCAGTTATCAGGGTACTTGGGAGGGAAGAAGATTGAAGATGGTGCTCAATCTGTCATGGACTTGCCGGCCTTCCAGGTAACAAGGTGAGCTTCTTAACCACTGACCCACCGCAGCTCCAGCTTGAATTCTAGGACTCCAGACATTCATGGTTTTCTCTAGCAGGCTTTTTCCTCCCTTCACCTCCAACTCTCACTTGTCGTTCCCAACTAAACCTCAGCATTTGATTGTGAAGGAAGTCCAATTTATGATCAAGATAGGTTTTGAGGACTCCAGGCCTCAGGACAGATCTCACTTCCAGCGTGAGAGCAAGACAATACCAACTTTAGAGAGGAGTATGTGGACTACCCAACTCATGTCTGACATTTCTATTGTTTCTGCGACTCAGTGAGCACAATCACGCAGGAGAGACAGATTGCCCTCAAAGACACAACCAACCCATCTAATGCCTCTGATGCTTAAAGGCTTGCTTGGCCTTGTGATGCAGATACAGGTTTCATTTGCATATCTGACTGCTAATACAAGGAAACTGTGACAATGGATTTCCTCTATGTTATCACCTTCTAATTACAAGAAGAATTCTCCTGTAACATTACCATAAGTCCGTGATGGTGAGCCTTGGCACCGAATTTCACAGAGACCTGGGCTTCTGGGAATTGAAGTCCAAGAACACCTGGAGTGCCAAGGTTCTCCATGACTGCCCTAAATGGTTACCTTCATTTCATCCCCAATGATCATGCTTCCTAGAGGGAATGACTTCAAGCAACTCCTGTGGTTCAAACCCAACGGTACCTCGGGGTGATGGCCCAGTGCTCTCAGGCCACAACAGTGTCTGTTCTTTCCACCTTCAGAGTATTTTGCAGCATTTCTGTACTAGTGCAGATCAGCAAAGTACCCCTGTTAGAGGAAACCTGGCCTTAAACGAGGTTGTCAAGAGGCACTCATTAGGAAAGGTATGTTGACTGTATACTTTCACGGATTTATTGAGTGGGGATGTGAACAAGGGAGAGCTTCAGTCTGGAAGCAATACCACCCCCAAGCAGAAACCTACATTGCAGTGTGAGAAATCCAACATATGGTTATTTCGTTACTGGGACTTAATAAAAACCTTCTCTTTCATGTAGTATTAAAACAAGGTCCAGAGTGGCCTTTAATAAAGGAATGGAACTTGAAAAGGCTTTCGTGATGAAATGCTGACGAAGTCCAATATGACTTCAATTTTCATGGTGAAATTATTACTTTTTTTAAAAAAACAGCACATACATATTCTAAAAGAATGGAATCCAAGATTCCTCTCATTGTCTGACTAAGAGATGCAGCCAGTAAACCTGAAGATGAATTAAAGAAGTAATCGTTCTTCCTCTGAACGTCTTCCCTCGAGCTGGAACAGAAGTTGAGCCCCTTTCCCTTGAAAGTCTTTGTTAAATCTGACCTAGACGATCGCTGTTTGAAATTGAACTAGAATCACGGCGTCCCAAAATTGAAAAATGAAGAACACATTGGGGAACTGTAATGTGATCTTGCTTGGGTTAATGTCTGGATGCATTGACACACATTTTGAATTTGTTGTAGCTTCCATTCTGGAAGACGCAAGCAGGACGGAGTCAAGAATTCAGAGTACACTATGTTTCAGGCGTTTGAATTACTGGCAAATTCTCCTTAGCTGAGCAGTGGAAGTGGAGAGAAACAGAGGAGAATAGTTCGAGTCTCCCAGAATCTCCCCCTTTTCTCAATAACTGGCACTTTAAAATCTTAAAAATTCATTCCGGGGCATTTGTAGGAGAAAGAATTTAAGAAATCTTTCTTTACTTACAGCTATTTGGAGTTGCAGGTGTATGCATGCTGCTTTTACTAGCACACATGTGCTAGCAACCAACTGGACAGATCAATGGCAACAAAACAACTGACAACAATCAACAAAAAGGAGGAAATCTCAGAGTCGAGAGAGGGGAGGCTCTCTTTCAATTCAGAAGTGGGGAGAAATTATTTGATAGTTTTGGATAGATTAATAGTCACTCCAGCCCAGAAAAGCTCCATGACTCTAACCAAAGACAACAGATGAAGTTGTTAGAAAACTCTAGCACAATTGATTGTAGCTATGTAATGAAAACACGCAAGTTAAATACATATGCACCAGTTGAGAAAATATATCCTCTTCTTGGTATCACTCCACCTAAGATAAAAAGAGAAGTGGCATCAGATGCCAAGAGAACTAAACAAGAGAAGGACCCTCAACATCAACTGAATAGATATGAGCCCCAAGTCCACCAGCTCAGATCCAAGAAGAACTTTATAGCAAGAACAAATATTCCTGAGGGTAGGCAAGAGGAAAACCAAATTAGAAGATGGAGGAAGGAACTCACAGGACAAGGAACAACATTAAAGGAGGAGATGGTTGAGGATCTCAACCTCTCCTACGTCACTTGGAGGACCCTGAATAGGCTGAGGGTTGGAGTGCCTAAATGGAAGAGCAACAGGCTCAAGTGAGAGCTACTGGCAGACAACAACACACTGTATGAATGTGGACAGATACAGAATCCAGCTCATTTACTGGTCTGCCGATGACTGCCAAAACATGCACCGATGAGGACTTAAGTTTGGCCAATGACAAAGCCATTTTGGCAGTCCAGGGTTAGTTAACTGCTGAGCGTCAGGTGGCGGATAACTAACCTGACAAATCTGAGGCCTAATGGCCTTGGGTGACAAAGTCCACAGGAAAGGGTGGTGGTCTCCAAGTGGATTAAATCCCATTTGAATCCATTTTGATGGAGAGCAGCAGCTTCATCAATACTGGCCTGGGGCTGAGGAGGACTTTGCGTGCCAAAGGGGCTCAGGACCAGAAAGTGATTCACAGGACAGTCTTCATGGCTGATTGCCATGATGATCACCAATATTCAGAATCAGATGCAGGAGGAGGAGGAGGAGGAAACTTTTTTGGAGGAAACTTTTTTATTGATCAGATTCTTACTACAGTACCATCTGTCGAGGTGAACTACATAAACTTGTTATCACTTTCAAAAACTTGAAAAAATATAGTTACAGAAGAAGGAGAAGGAGAAGGAGAAGGAGAAGGAGAAGGAGAAGGAGAAGGAGAAGGAGAAGGAGAAGGAGAAGGAGAAGGAGAAGGAGAAGGAGAAGGAGAAGGAGAAGGAGAAGGAGAAGGAGAAGGAGAAGAAGAAGAAGAAGAAGAAGAAGAAGAAGAAGAAGAAGAAGAAGAAGAAGAAGAAGAAGAAGAAGAAGAAGAAGAAGAAGAAGAAGAAGAAGAAGAAGAAGAAGAAGAAGAAGAAGAAGAAGAAGAAGAAGAAGAAGAAGAAGAAGAAGAAGAAGAAGAAGAAGAAGAAGAAGAAGAAGAAGAAGAAGAAGAAGAAGAAGGGTTTGATTGGGACAGGAAAGAAGAAGACCCAACTAACAGTGTTGGAAGGGGTAGAATGGGCATTTTTGGCAAGGAGATTCAAAACCTGCAATGGATTCTCCCCCCAAAACACCTTCTCTCCTCTTACTCATCACCAGAGCAAAATCATCTCATGAACAACTGCTGGGAGGAAAACAAGGGGGAGTCAACTTTCGCCTTTCCTGCAGCTGTCTACCAAGACAGTCCTGGCTTCGTCCCAAGACAACAGCCGGGGAATCTCTGGCAAGGAGGGAGAGACCATCGGTTTGTGGCGATGACCTCACTTTTGAAGATATGTCTTCCAAGAAACCACCTTCCCTCTAAGGCTGGGCTGGTGTGTGGGCGTGTGGGTAGTTAAATTGAGAGGTTCCAGGGAAGGAAGAAGAATGATAGAACGCAGCACATGAAATAAAGCTCATTGCTTCTGCCATCATCATAACACACCCTCTACGTATGCCGTGCTTTTTGGAGGGGAAGGAAGCTGGTCTTGACCCCAAGGATTTGTACAATAATTGCATGTCGTCAAGTCAATTCTGCTTCATGGCAAATCTATGCACGTTTCCCAATGAAGAGAATGCACAGAAGTGGTTTCCCGTCCTCTTCCTCTAAGGCCAACCTTTTTGTGCCATGGGCCTGACCATGTCCCCGGAACAGCTGAACATGCAGACCATGCCCTTGGAATCAGATGCAGGTGCATTTATGGCTGATATAAATGTGCCCACTTTTGTGTTTACGTCCGCCGTGGGCCCATTTGTGCATACGCAGGCACATTTTATGGCTGATGTAAATGTACTCGCTTCTACTTCTGGGTGCAGGGGAGACGGTGGCGGGCCGGTTGGAATGGCGTTGTGGGCCAGGTCCAGCCCACAGGGCGTAGCATGGGGACCCCTGCTCTAAGGAGAACTCATGGCATTGAGCAAGTTTACCTAAGGCAGTGATGGATAGCCTTGGTACTCCAACTGTTCTTGGACTTCAATTCCCAGAAGCCCAAGTCAGCACTCCTAACTGATCAGGGCTTCTGGGAATTGAAGTCCAAGAACAGCTGGATTGCCAAGGCTATCCATCACTGACCTAAGGCTACATAGGTTGACTTTTATTCCAGTAGGCTCAATAGGGGATTGAACTCCCAACCCATTTTACTCCATTGTTGCCCATCCCAACCTGAAGAAGGCATTTGCCCAGAAGACGGTAACAATGTTTCCTTGGTCATGTGGCAGGTGTGACTAGAAGCATGGGACACTAGAGTGCACCGTTACCTTTCCTGCCAAAGCAGTACCTATTTATCTGCTTGCAATGTTTATTTATTTATTTATTTAGATTTATATGTCTTGGTTTAGATTTATAATGTCTTGCTTTCAAGCCGCTAGGTTGGCAGGAACTGGGGCAGATGACAGGCGCTCACTCCATCACACAGCACTTGGGTCTTGGACTGCTGACCTGGTGACCTTCCAGTCTTAACCACTAAGCCACTTTCCTCCTGCAGGATATATATATTTAAAACAAATAGACAAAGACCAAGAACGGGGGGTTTGTGGGAAATCTGTGTTTGAATTTTCACACACACACACCCAAAAAAAGTGCTCTTGTAAATGAAAAATAGCACATTTCTAAGAGCTCGGTGCAAATACATAAAAGAATTCGCTTCAGATGGCTGCTGCCCACTCCCAAGGAATTTGGCCGAGGAAGAGATGGAGAAGAGGGGGAGAGAGAGCACGGCGGGCCAACAGTTGACTCTTGTCTTGTGGGGGAGTGAAACCATCTGATGGAAGGATGGGTGAAGGAGGAGCTGATAAGAACATTCTCCGTCTTCCTCCTAGTTGTGCTCCAACAGTTGGGGAACGGTGGTGTCCGTGGGAGAATGCCATGAAGACGAGGTCTTCAAAATGAGGCTGGAGGCAATGAGGAGACAAGCGTGGAATGCGCCAATCGGGAGCTGGTGGGTGATTGTGTCGCCGACGGTTGGCACTTCCTCTTGGGAAAGGTGGGTGAGATTGAATAGAGGGGCTTCGTGTGACGTCATTTGTCTGAACGTGGAAAGGCTTTGGATTTCTTTTCCACACAGGGAGGAAATCTAGGCATTTCTTGCCCAAAAAGAGCTTGAGGGAGAGGGAAGGAATATTCCCCATTTCTGATTTCCTTTCCCTCTGGATTCCAGCAATTTGCTCTCACTTTCCCTATTCTTCTTTCATGTCCCAATCAGACCCCGGACTGCCGCAATGAAGCCATTTTCTTGGCTTTGGCCAAACTTAAGTCCTCATTGGTGCATTTTATGGCAGTCACCAGCAGACCAGTAAATGAGCCAATGGATTCTGTATCTCTCCACGTTGATGCTGCGTGTTGTTGTCCACCAATAGCCCCCACTTGAGCCTGTTGGTCTTGCATTTAGGGACTCCAACCCTCAGCTTATTCATATTCCTCCAAGTAATATAGTGGAGGTTGAGTTCCTCAGGCATCTCCTCCTTTCAAGTTCTTCCTTGTCCAGTGAGGTCCTTCCACAATCTTTTAATTTGGTTTTGTTCTTGAGTAACCTCAAGAATGTTTGTTCTCACCATAAAGCTTTTCCTGGATCTGAACTGGTGGACTTGAGGCTCATCTCCATTCAGAGGAAGTCAAGGGTCATCCTCTTGTTTAGTTCTCTCAGCATCCACTGCTACTTCTCTCCTTATCTTAGGTGAGTGATGGCGAACCTTTTAGAGACCGAGTGCCCAAACTGCAACCCAAAAACCACTTATTTATCGCAAAGTGCCAACACAGCAACAGGAGAGGGAAGAAGCGCTCCCATTGGGCTGCTGGGCAGAGGGGCGGGGTGAGCTTTGTGCTGGGGGGATGGAGGAAGCACTCCCATTGCGCTGATGGGCAGAGGGGAGGGGAGAACTCTGTGCTGGGGGGATGGCACAGGTGCCAACAGAGAGGGCTCTGTGTGCCACATCTGGCACATGTGCCATAGGTTCACCATCACTGTCTTAGGTAGTGGGATACCAATGAGATTTTTTTTTTCAGCTGATACCCCGTCAAGTATCTCGCCAAGGTATTTCAGAGCTAAACAATGTTGTAATCGATTCCCTTCCCATATAACATCCAGTTCAGCCCCTGCCTTTTGTTTTTGAAGGTGGAAAGTACACACTTGAGTCTTACTCAGGTTCAGCTTCAAGCGGTTGATGGCATAATACTACTTTAATTCCAGCTACCTCATCAAAGTAAAGGTAAAGGTTTCCCTTGCTCAAAAGCCAGTCGTATCTCACTCTAGGGTTCAGTGCTCATCTCTGTTTCAAACTCAAAGAGCCAGCGCTGTCTGCTTCTGCAGACCTTTCTGTGGTCATGTGGCAGGCATGCCTAGACACTGGAGCGCACAGAACGTTGTTTACCTTCCCACCGAAGTGTTCCCTATTTATCTACTTGCAATGTCTTGCTTTCAAACTGCTAGTTTGGCAGGAGCTGGGACAGAGACGGGTGCTCATTCCGTCCTGCAGTGCTCGGGAATTGAACTCCTAACCTCCCGCATCTTAGCCACTGCAGTCCTTATCAGCACCTGAGCTTTGTACGGCCCGTTTGCTTTTCCTATGCATCTGATTTTAAAAACAGAAGACCAAACATCAGATCTCAGTTGATTTAACTCCTGGCTATTCAACCCTGCTCCCGAAAAGCCTTTGGGGAACGGTTCCGCGCAGGTATCAAGCTTCCGTCCCAACTGCAAGGCCACCTGGGCAGGGACCTCTGCCTCTTCCATGGGGATGATGACATCAGGCTTCTTGAACAGGCTGTCCTTCATGCGCCGGCTGAGTCGGTGATCTCATCCAGGGTGACTCAGCTGCTTTGCCGGCTTTAGAGCCGGCTTTTCCAAGGGCAGCCCAACCTGACGGATGATCAGACTCTGAAATATAAGAGAGAGAGAGAGAGAGAGAGGAGGGCTTTTCCTCTACTTCTAGACTCATCTCTGTTATTCTTAGCTGCGGCGCTCGTCTCCCTTTCCACCCATGAGCTCATGGCAGTGTCCATATGTCTCCTTTCCACTTTATCCTCCTGACAGAACTGGGAATTACATCAGGCTGAGCAGGGGGAAAATATTTCTACGTTAGTCCCCCGGTCAACCCACGATATCCTTAGCAACTGTCTGTAGACCCACATTTCAAAAGCTCCGATTCTCTTTTTCAGAGAATAAGTTATAGGTTTCCCCTTTTTAAATCTGCATTTCTGAAGTTCCTTCCCACCCATTTGGAAATGAAGTGTGTGTTGACCGTCCCTTGGCCAATCACAAACAATGCTCACGGGAATGGAAACGCACAAGCGAGGGCACCTCCTTCCCCAAAGAACATGCCTCCTGTCGTCGTCACCATCGTTGCCGTTGGCATCATCGTTGTCGTCACCATCACCACCACCATCTCATGAGGTCCCGTTTCTGCCAATGTGCCAACTGTACCATCTAGTTGGACTCCAAGCGTACCTATAACTTTATGACAGGGCCTCAATGACGAGCAGGATGTTTCTCATTCAGGCCCCATCATGTGAATCGGATGTGCTGAAGAGAATTGGTGCTGCCCATTCTGCCGTTGGTCATCTATCACACCCGGTCTTCATGACCAAAGGTTTAACAATCCATACAAAGCTCCTGTTGTTATCTCAATGTTATTGTATGACTGTGAAACATGGAACCTCTATTGCCCTTTGAGGAACACTCCTGTGATATGACAAAGCGAATAGTGAGTATCTGGTATTTATATTTGAAGTACTGTTCTTCAGATATCAAAAACCTTGAGTGCTTTCACCAACAGAAGCAAAGGTCCCTCTTGAACATCAAGTGGGATGACTATGTCACAAACATTGTAGTCCTCGAGAAGGCAAATGTAAACAGCATTGAAGCTTCCATCGTCTTAGATGGCTAGGCCATCTCCACTGTATGGATGGTTCCAGGCTTCCTCATCATATCCTTTATGGAGAACGTAGCTCTGGTACAAGACCTCATGGAGCTCCTTTGAAGCGTCATAAGGACCAACTGTAACAAACCATGAAGGTGTCAGGTATAAACCCACAAACCTGGGTGGTAGATCGCCCACTTTGGTGCCAAACCATCCCTGCTGCTACCGGTCACTTCGGAGGAGAACGCCTCAGACATGAAGAGGCTAAGCGACAAACACGGAAGGTTTGTCAAACACAACTAGGCCCTCCACCATCTATTCAGTGTAATGGGTATGGTTGCATGTTTCATGCCAGGATCGGCTTATTGAGTCACCAGAGACACATCCACCAACGGAGAAAATGCTCAGATACGAGTAGTAACCACCGACGAAGACGACGAGGGGGAGGCCTTAATCTTAAATTACCAAGTCTTCTTTAAAAAGCAAAAGAACTTTGCAGGGGAAACCCAGTCCATTGTTTCCTCCATCATTCTGTCCTGTTTTTTCCTTAAAATTGTAAGAAAGGGTTTGAAACAAACACAAAACCAAAAGATAATTGAACATGGTGTGTCCCCCCCTCTCCTTGCTTTGATTTTTTGATAAATATGTTATTCCAACAGCGACCTCTTGTGACTCAGCCTAGGATGCCTTCATTTGCCACGGCTGGTTTTTCCTACCAATGCTGAAGAGCCCTGGGATTCTCCAAGCTGCAATGGACATGTCAAGGGAGCATTCAAATAGATGGATTGCACTCAATCCCATATGGACAATACATATCAAATATTGTTTCATCGGTGTTGGTTTCAAGAGGGCCAGTGAGTGAATTATTTTACTCCAGGGAAGGTCCTCGGTGAAACGCAGCCAGAAAAGGATTTTAGAGAGGCCGTTTTAGGATGATAAGGGACTGCGGTGGGTCAAGTGGTTAAGACGCTGAACTTGATGACTGGAAGGTCAGCAGGTAAGGTGTTCGAGACCCGAGTGCTGCATGACGGAGCGAGCTCCCATCTCTGTCCCAGCTCCTGCCAACCTAGCAGGCTATTTGGCTATAAATGGAGATGAACACCAACCCCTAGAGTTGGATATGACTGGCTTTTGACTTGCTGGTTGAGCAAGGGCAACCAAATTTAAACTTAAAATCGAGAACTGAAGTTTGTGGAATAGAAGAAAAGACCCCGAGGGTGGAGGGTGCGTGTGTCAATTGTCAAATGTAGTTGTTGTTTAGAAGAAGAAGAAGAAGAAGAAGAACAAGAACAAGAACAAGAACAAGAAGAACAAGAACAAGAACAAGAACAAGAACAAGAACAAGAACAAGAACAAGAACAAGAACAAGAACAAGAACAAGAACAAGAACAAGACCATTTAGGGTCTTCAAATGTTCCTAGGTGCCATTTTAATTTTAAGTAGCTGAGTGTCACATGTCATTAAGCTGCCACTTGAAGCCTTCATCTCCATATCACATTGTTTGTGGAGAGCTGATCTAATTGATCCATAATTGCAGGTAGGAAAGAACTCTCCTGTTTCCCTTGGCAACAGCAGAGGGCATGAATACATCTGTAAAAGGTTAAAGAGAGGGAGGACATGCTGAACCCAACTTGATGTTTCTGAGCATCATGTAAAAGATATGAAGCATCACAGAGAGAATAACAGCCAGAAGATTTCTGGAATAATTTCTTCATGGTCAATGACAACATTGTGGATGGAAAGCAAGTGGCCATGTGGTAAATTAACAGTGAGAGCATCAGGACATCCAAGTGTCCTAGATATCAAGCAAGCAAGCAAGCACCCAGCCAGCCAGCCAGCCATCTAACTAACCAACCAACCAACCAACCAACCAACCAACAAAAGCACAACTCTGCACACAACAGACTATGGCACTTTTAGCAAAAAAAAAAAAAAAGCAGATACTGCTCATTCATGCAACATTTTCTAATCTGTGTATCTTGAGACACCACATTAGATATGAGAGCACAATTGTAACATCCAGAGCAGTGTGTGGTCCAAAGGATAGCTCTATTGCAACCATAATATTCCAGGGAGTTCAGAAGAGTTCGAGCCATTTAAAGATGTCAGCTCAAAAAATTCCCCTTAACCTTAATTCTGCTATCATGAACAAGGACAAGCTGATGTGGGGCTTGGATTTGAAAACATCCCTTGCTTCACACAACAGCATGATTGGCCATGAACGCAACATGGTCTAAGAGTGTATCTCCCATGCACCATTGTTATCAGGCAGGTACCAATTTAAGTGTGCTCCAGTGTCTAGTCACGCCTGCAACAGACAACACTGCTTCTTGGGCTGCAAATGGAGATGAGCACTGTCCCCTAGAGTTGGACATGACCAGCGTTCGAGCAAGGGAGACCTAGACCTTTACCTAATGGCTGTAAATTTGCAAATCAGCTTAGCTATGGAGCACAAATCAAATCACGTGTTGTACAAATCAGACCCAATGTCAGGCCGGATCTGACCCTTGGTAGCCTGGCCAATTGAGCATAATTGGGGGCATTTGCTTGGCAAAGCCCCTCCCCACTCCAATGAAAGGCTTTGTTGTAAGGACGTAACAGCACACTGTGTCACCCCAGTCTATAAAATATGATTTTATGGATCCAGATGGACAAAGCCACCGGCTGAGAACTCCATGGTCTCTTGCGTACACAGCGGGGATTAGATGGATGAGTAATAAATCATTTTAAAAGATGGATGGTGAAGGTGATGGCAAAATGCTTCAAATGTGACAAGGGCATTGTGGGGTTTGAGAGAAATAACTGAAATCTGAAATAGAAAGAGTACATTCCAACGTCAATCAAGATGTTGTCTGGCATGGCGTTGAGAACACGTCAATCTGCAGAATTCTAGAAAAATGGGATACAATCTTTGATTAGGGCACCTTCCAACAAATTGTCTTCCACCCACACACCCTGCACCACTGACACCACAAAAAGATAGTGCTCGCTGGCGTTTGCTTGGTAAAACACAATCTCTAAGAGTGATTCGCCCAAGGACATCTGGAGAGGCTCTGTCAAGAGGCAGAATCAAGACTAGTAATGGCCAACTTTGGCACGCCAGCTGTTCTTGAACTTCAATTCCTGATCAGCAGGAGTGTTCACTTGGGCTTCTGGTAACTGAAGTCCAAGAACACCTGGAGTGCCATGGTTCACCATCACAGATCTAGACACACATACACACTGGTCAAAGGAAAGCAATGAACTTCCTCTCTCCCACAGCCTATTCCAGCTCCAGGATTTCTGGACACACTAGGTTATCTATCCACTAGTCAGATCAAGAGTTTTGACTAGTAACCCTGGTTGGGGGAAGTTGTTGTCTATAAGGGGAGGGTGAGAAGTAGCAGTGGACGCTAACAGAACTAAGCAAGGGAAGGTCCCTTGACATCGTCTGGATGGAGATGAGCCTCAAGTTCACCAGCTGAGATCAAGGAAGAGCTTTATGGCTAGAACAAACACTCTTGAGGGTAGGAAAGAGTAAAACCAAATTAGAAGGCGGAGGAAGGAGCTCACTGGACAAGGAAAGACATTAAAGGAGGAGATGGTTGAGGAACTCAACCTCACAATGTCACTTGGAGGACCCTGAAGAGGCTGAGGGTTGGAGTTCCTCAATGCAAGACCAACAGGCTCAGGTGTGGGCTGCTGGTGGACAACAATAGGCTGTGTGAATGTGGAGAGACACAGAACCTGGTTCATTTGCTGGTCTGGTGATTGCTGCCAGAGGCATGCACCGATAAGGGCTTAGGTTTGGCAAATGACAAAGCCAAGAAAGTTGCTTCATTTTGGTGGTGCAGGGTTTGCTCAGGACATGAAAGAAGAAGGGGAGGAAAGTTGGATGAGGGCGGGAGTCACAAGGAAGAAGGCTCAGCCTGCTGTACCCCCAAAAGATTTAGCTGTTGTCCTCAGATGTTTGGAAGACCATTTTCAGATCTGGAGAAGCTGAGTTCTTTGTATAGCTTAGAACATTGATGGCGAACATTGGCACTCCAGGTGTTCTTGGACTTCAATTCACAGAAGCCAAAGTCTCTCTGAATCCACCCAAATGGGTTTACTGCGCGTATGCAACTAGGCTTCAAAGCCTTCCAGTCTAGGCCCATGTTGGCGAACCTTGGCACTCCAGGTGTTCTAGAACTTCAATTCCCAGAAGCCCTGATTAGCAGAAATGCTGCCTTGGACTTCTGGTAATTGAAGTTCTAGAATACCTGGAGTGCCAAAGTTCGCCATCACTGGTCTAAGCCTAGGGCAGTACTGGTGAACTTTGACACTCCAGGTGTTCTTGGTCTTCAGTTCCCAGAAGCCCAAGTTCCTGTGAATCCACATGAATGGGTTTACTGTGTGTACATTTCAGGTGTTCTTGTACTTCCATTCCCAGAAGCCCAAGTCTCTGTGAATGGGTTTACTGCACATATTGTGTGGATTCACAGGGACTTCTGGGAATTGTAGTTCAAGAACAGCTGGAGTGCCAAGGTTCGCCATCACAGGCTTAGAACCTTTCTCTTCCTTCTCTGCATTTTTTGCATTGTATTTCATTGCAGTTTCCAAAAATTTCCTTAGCCACAGACTGGGTGGGGAGTTGTAGGAACTGTAATTCAATTAGGTAAAGTTTCAGACATCAAATAACACTCCGTACACTACAACTCCTCGGGAGAAAAGCCCATGCATATAAAGATCAGAGCCTTCTGAGTCATAGCTAACTGATCTGCCTACTTAATTTCCCACAACACGTTGAGCTCAAAGCAATTCACAAATCTAATATCCATAACTGCAATTCTACCGCAGTTTCCTATCATTAACTCAACTGCAGATCACTACAAGTAAGAACATCACAAAAGCATATTAAACATTGACCCAATGGTTGTGTTACATCTCTCACTGAGGCATCCATGAGCCTAATAACCACAATCCCTTTAATACAGAGGTCTCTGTTGTGATCTTAGACGGAATCATAGTGGATAAGTTTAAGGTAAGGATCAAGGTTTTGACCACTGTCTAAGACAGGGGTTCCCATCCTTTTCAAGCCAAGGGAGAGTCAACTTTGAGGGCCAGATGGCCATTTTGCCCTGGCTGCATTTTGTCCCAACAGCTTCAAAGGGGTGGCCATTTTGTTTCTCAAATGCCCTTGGAAGTCCAAGAACACCTGGAGTGTCAAGGTTCACCATCACTGATCTAGACATGCATATACACTGGTCAAAGGAGAGCAATGAACCTCCTCTCTCCCACAGCTTATTCTAGCTCCAGGATTTCTGGACACACTAGGGGGCACGTGAAATGGTGCTTGTAGGCTGGATCTGGCCCACAGGCTTTAGGTTGAGGATCCTTGGTCTAAGAGACCTCCAACCAAGGAAGTGTGGAGAGAATTAGATCTTTAATAGGATCTATGCACATCTACTTGCCTCTAGACCAGTGGTTTCCAACGTGGGGTCCAGGCCCCACGGGGGGGGGGGTCTTCAATTCCCAGAAGCCTCCATCAGTCCATTGGCTGATCAGCACTTTGGGGAATTGACTCGGGCATCTGGGGAATTGAAGTCCAAAAACCAAAGGTTTGGGAAACACCGCTATAGACGATCTATAAGTGTAGTATCAAAATTAAGTAACGCCGAAAGAAAACTTGTGAGTTGTGAGCGTCTCTTGAAGACACGATTCCATCGTAGTTAATTGCCCATTTTCTTGACTGATCTGCTTATTAACTTAATCGGTTCAATCAGGCAAATATACATAGCAAAATTGAAGTTGATGAGATGATACTGCTTGGAAATTTAATAGGTCATTCCTAGGAGTAATTTTTTGTTTGTTTTGCTTAATAACTAGAAGATAATTTCATGTGGCTGAAACAGTTTTGTCAAAGTTCGATGCGGTCTACATCGGTGTTTTCCCAAACTTTGGCTTTTGGACTTCAATTCCCGGAAGCCTCAGTCAATTCCCCAAAGCACGGATCAGCCAATGGACAGATGGAGGCTTCTGGGAATGGAAGTTCCCCTGTGGGGCGTGCGGCCCACATTGGGAACCACTAGTCTAGAAGGTGAATTGAAAGCCATTGGAAGGAAACACGATGGGATTCAAAAGAATTTACTCCCAGGTAATTTGTGGGTGAGGTTATGGTGCCCAGGTGGTGCAGGGAATAAACTGCTGTCCTGTAGTCAAAGGGTTGTGAGTTCAATCCTGTCTAGGAATCAAGATTGACTCAGCCTTTCTCTCTGCCAAGGTCGATCAAATTAGTCCCCAGGATGTTTTGGGCAAAATGCTAATTAATTTGTAAACCACCCAGAGAGTCCACTAAGTGCTATGGAGTGGTAAAGGTAACGGTTGCCCTTGCTCAAAAAACCCAGTCGTATCCGACTCTAGGGTTCAATGCTCATCTCTGTTTCAAAGCCGAAGAGCCAGCGCTGTCTGCTTCTGCAGACCTTTCCATTGTCATGTGGCAGGCATGTCTAGACACCGGAGCACACGGAACACTGTTTACCTTCCCTATTGATCTACTTGCAATATCTTGCTTTCAAACTCCCAGCTGGCAGGAGCTGGGACAGAGATGGGAGCTCACTCCGTCCAGCAGTACTCGGTAATCGAACTGCTGACCTCCTGCCTTCCATTCAGCCTCTTAGCAGGTTGAGCCACTGAGACGGCAGGGTGGGAGGATGAAATTAGCTGACACGCAGACCAGTCTGCCTCCTAAAAAATAAAATAAAAATAGGAATTTGCTGGGGTGGCCAAAATGTCGAAGAAGCGCAAGCCCAGCTGTGCCGTCACTCGATAAATCACCCGGCAGTCGTCGTCTGTGTGTGATTCAAGTTATAGGAGGAGGCTCGGGTGGTAAATCTCCTTCTCCCTGACTCGCCTCTTCTATTTAAATTGGAACATAACTCACACAAGGCATTGGACGGGTCTCCTTCCTGCAAAGACGAGGTGGCATTTCTCTTTTCGGCTGGCCTACCTAGTTTAAAAAAGAAAGAGGAGAAAGGAAAAGGCTGCTTGAAGTCCTCATAAAAATCATCGGGCAGGTTCAGCCCCGAGAATGAGGTTCATCTTACAGTGATCAAACACCCACACGGTGGTGCTAGATCATAAATGACGGAGCACATGTCTACGTACGACAGCCGGCTCAAGGCTGGTTTCCACACTGATCTTGACCCTCTGGCCAGGTGATCCTGCTATGGTAATGGAATACAACCTAAGGCTCACTGGCTGGTTCTGGCCCATGGAGCCATATCATGTGCCCCCCCCCCGGACATTCAAGAAACAAAGTGGCCACCCCTTTGAAGCTGTTAGGACAGCAGGCAGGGCAAAATGGGCCTCTGGCCCTCGAAGCTCATTGAGAGGACATGACCTGGCCCCCCAGATGGAAAAGATTGAGAACTCCTGGAACAGACTATACTGCCAGAGACTCAATGGTTACCTAACCAGGTGGCAGTTAACTAACCAGGCAACCATGAAGACCAATGGCGTTGGGTGCCAAACAACCAGCGCTGTCTATGTTTGCAGATGTTTCTGTGGACATGTGGCAGGCATGCCTAGACACCAAAATGCACCGAATGCTGTTTACCTTCCCACCGAAGTGTTCCCTATTTACCGACTTGCAATTTCTTGCTTTCGAACTGCTGGGCTGGCAGGCGCTGGGACAGAGACAGGAGCTCGCTCCACCGTGCGGTACTCAGGTTTTGAACTGCTCACCTTCTGCCTACCAGTCAGCATCGTAACCGCTTGAGCCAAGCAATTAGTGAAAGTTCTAATTGCAGTGCCCCGACAAGTAGTCCTTTACTGATTACACTACACTTTTAGAAAGTACTTTCTTAATTTCCCATTTCACAGAAATAACTGAAATCACGTGGTTTGAAAAAAATAAAGAAGCCAAAAGTCTACTGTGTAAATTGCACTTGTATAAGGGTAATGGTGTAGCTTGCCAGGAATTAAAGAGTTCTTTCTTTGATCCTGGAGCTCACGCAACTCCCATGCAGAAAGTCTCGTTGGCTGTCACCTTTTTCTATAAGTGATGCCTTGTGGAAGGGTGATGGCATTATCTGGAAGAGGAGGTGTGCTGTAATTAAAAGCATCATACTTCTCTCCTGCATCTTTTCTGACTACCAAATAATTGTGTGAAAGCCTTGGGAGCTACAGCATGGAGAGAGTAAGTCTTTAATTATAGAAATTCCTCCACCTCCACTGGTAATTTCACCCAGTTGCTGTTAGTTTCCACAGTGACTGCCTTGACAACTTATTTTTTTTAAAAAAAAGACATTTTTAAGCTATTGGTATGCTCGTGTAGAAGAAGGTAATACCTATTTTGGATCACCTATTGTGGATACCCATTTTGGATCACCTATTTTGGATGCCTATTTTGGATCACCTATTTTGGATTTTATGTACACCGCCCAGAGTCGCATGTTGATTGGGGCAGCTATACAAAATAAATAAATAAATCATTTTTATTATTTTAGTGATCCAAAATAGGTGTCACCTTCTTCTTCTACACTTGTTTTGTATATAGATCATATGGTTGATTTGTTTGTTTTATAATTTATTGGTGTACTATATGCCGGTTGTGCTCCGCCCTGAGTCACCTGTGCAAGTAGGGTGGAATATAAATTTGATTAATAAATAAAATAAAATAAAAGGATCCTAAGGTTAACCCTTCATTTCTGAGCCAGGGGGGAGGGGAGGGGTTGAGCCGGATCTTCCCAATCAAAAACATTCCCTGGGTTGAATTTTGTGGTGTGTCTAAAAGGCCATCAAAGGTCAGCTTGACAGCACACAATTATGACGATGGTAATGACTTTTTGTGCTACATTTGACATCTTCAAGCATTGGTTGCAACTACTTGTGAATGAATAAATAAAATAATGGCTGGAATTCTCTTTCAAAACTTTACACTACACAAGCAGGGGGGACATCCTCATCCTAATTTAAATTAATTGAAAACTTCCTGTTCTTCATCAGGTTTCAAGGCTGCCTGAGGTTCCCATTTAACCTGAGGAGGTTTTTTGGAGGAAGGTTGGGAATTGTGTTGGGAAAGCCTTTAATACTCCAAAACTATCAGATTTCTTCCAGGGGCTCAGTCATGGTCTCAGAAATCTGGTAGTGTTTCTGTGACTGTAAAGACTTCTCCTCCTCAGCTTTGATGCTCCCAGGCAGTAATAAAATGTTAGGGGAGTTTCAAAACCTGAAGAGGGTTATTGGAAGCTTTGGTTGGTTGGTTGGTTGGTTGGTTGGTTGGTTGGTTGGTTGGTTGGGTTGGGTTGGGTTGGGCTGGGCTGGGTTGGGTTGGGTTGGGTTGGGTTGGGCTGGTTGGATGGAGGGACGGAGGGACGGAGGGACATATTTACAAGCCACATTTCTCCCAATGAGAAACTCAAGGTGGCTCACAATTTTAAGGAGATCAAATCTGAAACAGAATAGGTTACACATCAAAACAATTAAACCACCAGTAATAATTAAGATACATTAAATGATTAAATTCAGGATTATAATACATTTTGTATGAGTTTAAAAAAAATATATATGAGAAATTATGAAGCAGTTCATGACATTTTGGGAGGTGGAGATTCCTACCAGTTTTTTTGTTACAACATCACACCTGTCTGTTTCACAGCCTATTGATCTTATTCAGGACCATGGACAGCTGCCTCAGATGCCTTACGTAAGGCAACACCATTTTGAAAAAACCCTATAATATCTTAAATTAATGAGTAAATTTTCAAATTCTCCAGACTACTTCTCTCTATCTCTCTATCTCTCTCTATCTCTCTACTGTCAAGGGCATTCCTAAATTCCTTCTTTGGTCTATCTCCTCTTGTTACGGAGTAATATAGGCACTTTTTTACAACATGTTCTCCCTGTCATAAAATACAATCTGAAATTATATATAGACTGTCCTGGGTGCACGTCCAGAAGAAGTCAATGCAATTCTTCTTTCTTCTTCTTCTCCTCCTCCTCCTCCTTCTCCTCCTCCTCCTCCTCTTCCTCCTCCTCAGTAGATTTGTACAGAAGCACATAATTGTAAACTTAACACGTAGCCTTTTTCCTAAGTGCAAAGCAAACCCACTTCCTATTTATTATTTGTTGTTGTTGTTCAGTCACACAGTCAAGTCCAACCCTTTGTGATCCCGTGGACCACCACATGCCAGGCTTCTCTGCCCTCTGCCATCCTCCAAAGTCTGCCCAGATCCATGTCCATCACGTCAACGATGTTGTCTAACCATCTCATCCTCGGCTCTCTCCTTTTGCCTCCTATCTTTCCCAGCATCGAGGCCTTCTCCAGTGAGTCCTCTCTTCTCACTTGGAGGCCAAAACACTTGAGCTTCAGCTTCAGCATCTGTCCTTCCAAGGAGCAGTCAGGGCTGATTTCCATTCAGATGAACTGATATGATCTCCTTGCAGTCCGGGGGACACTGCAGGGTCTTCTCCAGCGTTACAGTTTGAAGACGCCTCAAAAACAAGCTTGTAAGGTAGGCTTTTATTATATTATCACCCCCATTAAAGCTCAGATGACACAGCCTTGGTCCCCCAACACAACTCAAACTAGTTCCCAGTGGTGGGATGTCAAAAATTTTACTACCCCACCATGATATCATCATAGTGTGGGCGGAGCTAACATCACGACATCATGGGTGGACCCAGTGTCATGACATCATGATGTGGGCGGGGCCAAAAAATAAAATAATAAAATAAAAATTAGCGTGCACACACACACACACACACACACACACACACACACACACACACACACAAAACTCAACCCACCCACCCACAACACAAACCCGTAAATAAATTTAAAAAATACATTAAAATACACCCACCCACCCACAATACAAATCAACCAGAGCTTTTAAACCAGAGCTTAAAGCTTATTCTGACTAATCTTTCTCACACTAGGTCAGATGGAAGGAACTACAGAATGAACTCACCACAAGATGGCTTCATTTTGGCACTTTTCAACTTTTCAACAGTTAAGTTAGGTACTAAGTCTTTGCCTAACCAGTTCTCTAGGATATCTAGGGGATCAGGCTATAGGGAACTTCAGGCTAGCAGCTTCTCTTCCTCCTCCCCGCTTGGGAGGACAGCAAGGAGGCCGTGCATACGCACCAAGCACTGTAAGCATGCATGCACACCAAGTGCTTGGTGCGCATGCACAGTGGGGGAACCAGTGAAAAGGTAAGCCCCGAAGGTGGTTCCCCCAAAAAGCTGCAACTGGTTCTCCGAGACACTGGGAAAAGTTACTACCGGTTCTGGCAAACTGGTGAGAACCTGTTTCATCCCATCACTGCTAGTTCCCGTCTATCATTGTTCTACTGAACAGCCATCAAAAATTCAACCCCCAGCAATTCTCCTCCAATCTGGTTAGGAAAGTTGGTATTTCGATTATACATATATATATTGAAAAATACAAGCAATCCTAATTTCTTTGTGCATTTCCAATTGCTCTTTCCTTTCAGCTCCTTGTTGGAGGAACGTTAATTCTTTTCCTCGCCTTCCGAAGCAATCTTGACTCAATCTTTTGCACTTTGGCACAAGGGCAACCAGAGAAGAAAGCCCTTAGGGGAGGCATCGTTTTTTGGCTATTATGCTATTTCATGCTTTTGAATGCCACCCTTTCATGGAAACTCTCCTGGATGGTTTCCTTTCATCTGGAAGGGCAAACCTCCGCGGCCTGTGAAGTGCCCTTGAGAAGAACGGCTTCAAAAGGTTGGAAATGCTTTTGTGGCTCAGTCTGCGTCACAAGACCTATCGTTTTAGCAGGTGCCATACAAGACCTGAATAACTTTGTGTGGGAGAGTGGGAGGGAGGGAGAGAGTTTTGGGGCCAGTCGATGTTCTCACAGTCAGCTTTGGGGGCTGGATGGCCATTTTGCCCTGCCTGCACACTGGGGGTGGCCATTTTGTCCCAACAGCTTCAATGGGGTGGCCATTTTGTTTCTCAAATTCCCTTGGAGGGGTGGGGAGCCACATCCAATGGTGCCAGGGGCCATATCTGGCCCATGGGCCTTAGGTTGGGAACCCCTGCACTAGAGGAAGGACATGGCGAGCCACATCATGTAGAAAACACTGAAAGGGGTCCCCATAAGTCATAATTGACCTTTTGGCACATTATAAGTATCATTGAAAGGGTACACAGAAAGAGGGACTGTTGGCGGCTGAGTGGTTAGAGACGCTGAACTTGACGACTGGAAGGTTGGCAGGTCAGCAGTTTGCGACCCGAGTGCTGCACAACAGAGTGAGCTCCCGTCTCTCTCCCAGCTCCTGCCCACCTAGCCGTCCCAAATTGCAAGTAGATAAACAGGTACCACTTCGATGGGAAGGTAGACAGCATTCCGTGCCTGCCTGCCACAGGTCCATGGAAACATCTGCATACACAGACAGTGCTGGCTCTTTGGCTCTAAACAGAGATGAGCACTGAACCCTAGAGTCGTATATGACTGGCTTTCAAGCAGCTGACCTGCTGTCCTTCTAGTCATCAAGCTTAGCATCTTAACCACTAAACCACCGCAGTCCCATAGGATTATACAGAAATATTAAAATATTATATATATATATATATATATATATATATATATATATATATATATATATATATATATATATATATATATATATATATATATATATATATATATATATATATACAGTATATAAAATGATTTCTTTTTCCTCCCAAATGTTTGCCTTTCCAGATGTTGCATGCAATGGGGCAGGGCAGAAGTGACTCGGCCGCATGATGCGTGGTGGAGAGGCACCCTTCGCTTGTCATTTCTGTGAGTTTGACACAATTCAGCATGACTCTCTTTCTATATATTTTTCTTTCACTTGTTGTTCAGCATTCAAGTCATACAGTCTGCCAGATGTGAAATACATTGACTTCACACAGATTAGTCATCAGGGCCCTGCGACCAACACCATGAAATTTCACAAAAATATTATAACCAACGGCGAATCTGTGAAACAACATTATCGGAGCTGCAAATGCTATTGGGAACAGCATAAATATTGCGCCACTATTTAACAGATGTTTAGGTCTTTGGTTAAAAACTTGTACAGGATCTCTTGTATATTCTTCTCAGTAAGGGGTTTATGTCAATGTTTTTCTTTTTGCTGTTTATTATTTCTATGGTGTTGGTTTTTTGTTTGCTGCCCCTTAGGTTTGGGGTTTATGGGCTTCCGTTTATTTTGGTATTATTTTATTGATATGTTCATTTCGGTACACAGGAAGAGCTTCCAGAAGGATTGTGGTATTTTTGAACCTCAATCCGGGGGTACCCTGGCCAACGGCAACCATGTAGTGCCAGCTGACCTATCTCACGCTAGGCCAGGCGAAAGGAACTGCAGAATAAACTCACCAAAGGGTGCCTTCACCTTGGCAGTTTCAAGTCTGGTCTAGACGAAGGAGGAGGATGAAGATGAAGATGAAGATGAATATGATGGAAGATGAGGAGAAAAATGTTTATTTTATTTATTTTTTTGTTATAGGTGGAATCGATAGATAGATAGATAGATAGATAGATAGATAGATAGATAGATAGATAGATAGATAGATAGATAGATAGATAGATAGATAGATAGATAGGCAGGCAGGCAGGCAGGCAGGCAGGCAGGCAGGCAGGCAGGCAGGCAGGCTGGCAGGCTGGTAGGCTCGTAGGCTGGTAGGCTGGTAGGCTGGTTTTGGTAGGCTGGTTGGTTGGTTGGTTGGTTGGTAGGCTGGTTGGTTGGCTGGTTGGTTGGCTGGTCGGTCGGTCGGTCGGTCGGTCGGTCGGTCGGTCGGTCGGTTCAACTCCAGTCAATGCTTTTATAATAGTGTTTTGGATGTTCAAACAATAACCATGCTGAGCTTGCAAATTTGCTTTATAGGCTTTTGTTTCCTGCTTTTTGCCCATTATAAAGACAACATTTAAGAAGGTGGACCCTCCTCTCCATGGCTCCGTGGCTAATTATAAATGAACAATTTCATTGCTCAGTTCCTTTCCTGCCTATTATAAAAGCAATTGTCACAGATTGCAATTTCAGCGGCAGAGATCTGGAGAGAATTCACAAACGATCTTTCTGTCCCTGCATGCCAATTGTTCTTTTTCAATTACTCTCTCACCATCTCGTTTTCTCACTCTTTCTCTCTGTTTTTTAAATGGCTTTGGGCACTCATGTGGCCAGGATTGTGCCATTTCTTTCCAGCGTGAAACTGGCACCCATCTGTGGTGACGCAGTTTTCCATGATGCAATACGAGAGATGCTAGAACAGGGTAATAAACGCCAACAGATTCTCCCCCAGTATCCCATCTGTTGAACTATCTATCCTGCTCGCATCGGATTGGGGTGAATCTCATTTCAAGCACAGCTAGAGTCACCCAAATCAGTGGGATTTTACTATTGTTGACTTACAAATCCCATCAAATTCCTTTTAGGTGGTTCTTGTTGGGATTGCACCTAGGTAAAGGTCGCCTCTGCACGAAAGCCAGCCGTATCTGACTCTAGGGTTCGGTGCTCATCTCTGTTTACAGCCAAAGAGCCAGCTCTGTCAGAGTCTGCAGACATGTGGCAGACAGCACAGAACGCTGTTTACCTTCCCATCCACGTGGTCCCTATTTATCTACTTGCAATTTCTTGCTTTCAAACTGCTAGGTTGGCAGGAGCTGGGAGAGAGTGGGGAGGAACTCCTTATGAAACATGTAGATGATAAAATATTAGGATAGCGAAAGTTAGGTCTCTCCTGAGATCTAACTCTTGGAGTGAGATGTCTGGCCAGACATCCCACTACGGCAATGGAGTAAACTAGTGATGGCCAACCTTGGCACTCCAGCTGTTCTTGAACTTCAGTTCCCAGAAGACCCCGATCAGCAGGAGTGCAGACTTGGGCTTCTGTGAATTGAAGTCCAAGAGCATCTGGAGTGCCAAGGTTGACCATCAGTGGAGTAGACCATACAGTCAGCAACTCAATGTCAAGTGTTGGACGGTGGTAAATAACCTGACTCCCTAAAGGGGCTAATGGATCTGAGCAGATGAGCCCCTTTAGGTGGGATGATGATCCCCCTTCAGTGGAGGAAATGCCACTGGGAACCATCTAGCGGAGGCGGAAGAGGCCATGCCAGATGGACTGGCTGTGAAGGCGCACCTTGTCCATATCCTCAGGGCTGCGGCAGTCCATTGCAGTCCCGGCGTTAAATCCTGCATGTCTCGTTTCATGTGTGCCACAGGAGATGGTTCCGTGATCACAGTGTGTGGGTCACTTCATGGCAAGCTGGGATCCACCTCAAACAAATTCACACCCATGGCATTTTTCCTGCTTCAGGTAGCGGGAAAAAGCATTCTTGGATACGAGTTGCAGCCAACTTACAAACAAGTGTTGCATTTTTATGAAAGTGGATCTTGCTTTTTCTATTCCGATTCTAACCTCTACCTGAGGATCCCACTTTTCATTGAGCACACTCCCCATGGACAATTTTATCCACTCTTTCCATTTCTATAGGCAAAAGTAAAAGGAATGTGTGTGCACTCTGCATGCAATGAGCCGGAAGCCAGCTGGCTCCGTTGTCAGAGAGAGAGAAGCAGAAGCAGTAAATTGGCGGTGTTGTGGATAAGTAACATATTGTTATTGTTGTGTGTTTTTTTAACTGCCAAGGGTGGGCAGATTCGCTTGGGCGATTTTCTGCTTTACGTGCCAAACCAGCGTGGCTGGTTACAACCAGTGCGCAGCATCAGCGCCATTAGCTGCTCTGCCTCGGGCAGCAAAATGTGTTTGTACAACTAACAGCTGCGTGTGTTTAGGAGCTGAGTCTCCTTGGCCCATGCTGAAATGGGCACTGATCCTGTGGTGAAGAGATCGGATTGTGCCCACTCTAGATGTCACAAAGACAGACCAGTTCCAAGCTCATGTCCGCAGAGAGACCACACGGAGTCGAAGAATTCAAGGTAGAAGCATCCAACTCTGGTCATCGGAGGAGACAGAGGGAACAGGGCACAAATGGAAAAGATGGTCCTAGTCAGTTACTGGTGGTTGTTGTTGTTGTTGTTGTTTCTTCTTCTTCTTCTTCTTCTTCTTCTTCAAATGGAGATGAGCGTCACACCCTAGAGCCATGATGGCTAACCTTGGCGCTCCAGATGTTCTTGAACTTCAGTTCCCAGAAGCCCTGATCAGCAGGTGTGCTGACTTGGACTGCTGGGAATTGAAGTCCAAGAACACCTGGAGTGCCAAGGTTGACCATCAAGGTTATAGACCATTGATGGCCAACTTTGGCGCTCCAAATGTTCTTGAACTTCAGTTCCCAGAAGCCCTGATCAGCAGGTGTGTTGACTTGGGAATTGAAGTCCAAGAACACCTGGAGTGCCAAGGTTCGCCATCACAGCCCTAGAGTCTGACACGAGTGACTTTCAAGCGAGGGCGAACTTGTCCTTGGGCGGCGATACAGAGACAAAACTGACACCCACTGCCAAATTCCAGAGAGAGTGACACTGGCGCAACCCCGCTTGTGTGTTGATGGGATGTCGAACAGAGATCCTTGACCCCAGAGGTTTCCAAAACCTGCTCTGCAAATGTACAGCGGTTGCGCATCTTTAGAAATGACAATGTAGGTCTTTGACTTTCTCACTGCTTTCATTCGTCAGCCCTCGTGACTTCAAAGCAGCCGACAGTTTCTTGACACCACAATGTAAATTGCCAAAGGAGCAAATTAAGGAGAAGCGGGTGACGGGGATTGGCTCACTGGTGATGGATTTGTTTACATACTCCATTCCTCTGCTAGGAAGCCGACTTCATTATGGTGGCAGATGAAATGCTGATCTCATGTTTTGGTCTCATCCACGGCCCCCCTCCCCATGCAAAGTGCAAAACGTCCCTCCTAGTTGCTTCACCCAGTTGGCTTACTGGTCCCAAGTGCAAGTGGTCAAGAGGCTGACCGGGAGGTGGATGGTCAGCAATTCAAAATCCAATTACTGCATGACGGAGTGAGCTCCCGTCTCTGGCCCAGCTCCTGCCAACCTAGCAGTTCGAAAGCAAGAAACTGCAAGTAGATAAATAGGGACCACTTCGGTGGGAAGGTAAACAGTGTTCTGTGCACAGAGGAGGGGGGAGGTATGTACAGAAGTGCAAAGAGTTTAAGCAATGGCCCCTTCACGTGATTTGCTACGGGCCCCCCGCTGGCTTAATCCAGCACTGGATCCGACACAAATCCCTTTCGGACGACAAGGCTCATCTGGAAATTTCAGGTGGTTCCCCCTTGCCAGCGCCCTTCTATCCCTGGGAGGGGATTTGAACCCAGAATCTGCTAATTATATATGATTGGCAGGAGATGCAGCAGAAAGCCAAGGAAAAGGTTAGGATCATTGGCTTTAAAATGTAGGTAGATGCCCTTGCAAGAACACCAAATAATGCCGCCGGAGGCCTGAAGAAGGGCCAGAATGAGAACCTTGTGTTTCCCTTGACCCTCAAAAGGGGAGGAGGAGGAGGAGGAGGAAAAGAAGAAGAAGATTAATTCTATGGAAGAAGAAGAAGAAGAAGAAGAAGAAGAAGAAGAAGAAGAAGAAGAAGAAGAAGAAGAAGAAGAAGAAGAAGAAGAAGAAGAAGAAGAAGAAGAAGAAGAAGAAGAAGAAGATGATGATCATGATCATGATCATGATCATGATCATGATCATGATCATGATGATCATGATGATGATGATGATGATGATGATGATGATGATGGTGGTGGTGGTGGTGGTGGTGGTGGTGGTGGTGGTGGTGGTGGTGGTCATGGTCATGGTCATACCACAATCTCCTCTGATCTCTGATCTGGCCTCTGGTTTGGAAGGGTCTTTCTGAGGGTTTGGCTTTCCAAAGCCAAGATGGCCTAAACCAAGGATTCTCAAACCTGTGGCCTGTGGGCCAGATGGAGCCCATAGTGCCATTTCATGCGGCCCACCACCACACTCGGAAGTGCCATGTGGTGGAGGGAGGGCAAAATGGCCCGAAGCTGTCTGAGGGAGCACGACCCGGCACCCGGCTCAAAAAGGTTGAGAACCCCTGGCCTAAACAGATTCTGACCATGGCAAGGGGACGAGGCAAACCCATCACTTCCTGGTGTCTCGTGAGCATTTCCTATGCTTAACTACATGTTATCTGGCTTGCAGAGACCCTTTTCTCGGGTAGACTGAAAATATACGGAGGTGATGTCCCATTTCCTTCCTCTAGGGGGAGCTGTGGGACCGTGCGGTTTGCCCAAGGTTATACCGGTTGGCCCTCATCCCTGTAATCGACTTCCCAACCTCTTCCTCCACAAATACCTAAAGCCGCTTGCTGGGAAGCCCATCATCTCTGACTCTGAGGGGCTGCGATAATCTCTACATCTGCTTCCATGGACAAGTGGCAGCAGGCATATAGCCAAAGGACAGAGTGCACGGAATGCTGTTACCTTTCCCACCGAAGTGGTACCTATTCATCTACTTGCAATGTCTTGTTTTCAGACTGCGAAGCTGGCAGGAACTGGGAGATACGATGGGAGCTTGCTCTGTCAACGCAGTCCTCGGGTCTCGAACTGCTGACCTGCCAGCCTTCAGACCATCAAGCTCGGGATCTTAACCATTAAGGGCAGCCATCCTTCCCCCCACTTGGCATCTGTATCTGTATTTGCATCGGTTTTAGCTGTTTTATCTGTTTTAGTGTTTTAAATTTTTATGAATTATTATGAACTTTTAAGGTTTTTATATATTGTTATGACCATTACCTATGACGGTAATGTATGTTGTAAGCCACCCAGAGTCGGGTCTTCCCGATTGGGGCGGGATATTAAATGCGAATAATAAATAAAATAAATAAAGCCACCACAGCTTGCGTTGCCCACCACTGACCTCTCTGTCAGAGCACCACCAGTTCGGCCATGACAGAAAGTTGCCTTTCACTGTGAGGATGGACGGTCCTAAGTCTGAGAAGCAGTGGAACCAGAACCTTGGAGGCATCAAAACCCAGCTGGACTCAGAGCTGTCCAAAACAGGGGGACACGGGGAGCAAATGTCACTGAATCTCCCTCCAAGACCATTTTGTCCTTCCTCCCCCATGGTGCTGTGGGCCGCATCTGGCCCACAGGCCGGAGTTTGAGAATCCCTGGTTTACACACATACACACACACACTGAGCTTGGGAGCCATTCTCCCCGCCCTCTCCCTGGCATGTCGGCGCCCGCGCATCTCTCCACCTCTACCGCGGACGGGCGCGCAAGAACAGCTCCAGCTTCTTACCCAGAGTTAGAGAACCAGCACGATTCGGATTCGTTGCCCTCAATTGCCAAAGGAGAAAAGGAGGGAGAGAAAGTGAAAAATAATCCGTGGACGCGTCTTGGGGACCGGAGGAGTAACTGCTCCATTCCAGCAGTCCCTCTGCAAGCCGTGGATCCTGGTTCAATTCCGGCAGAGATTGGAAAGCGAGGCAGCAAGGAGTGAAAAGGGGGGGTTAGTCCCCCTCTCCATCCCTCAAACACTTCGGTTCATCGTTTCCCTGCGCACATCCAGGAGGGGATCCCGGAAAAACGTCTGCGCCTGAAATCCACTACGGGAGAGTCGAACTGGACCAGGTAAGAGCTTTGAAATGTAACCAGGTACGGCTTGAAATCGACTAGGGGAGGTGGTCTGAAATTGCCCAGGTGTAAGAGGCTTGAAATTGCCCAGGTAAGAGGCTTGAAATTGACCAGGCAAGAGGTTTGAAATTGACCAGGTAAGAGGCTTGAAATTGACCAGGTAAGGCTTGAAATTGACCAGAAAAGGGGGGGATGGTTTTTTTAGAGGTGGCCAAGGGGCAAAACCACCTTGAAAATGACATTGGAGGAACCTAAGTTGGGGGGGGGGATTTCGGAGGGGGAGATCCCCTTTCAGACTGAATTCAATCCGAATTAACGTGGTTCGGTTTTTGTACCAACCGTCAGAACTTATTTCTCCTAACCTTCAGGGGCGCTTTGGAAGTCCTGCCCTTTCCACGAGAAATAACTGGCCATCGAAAAGTGAAGATTTAATTTCTTTCTTTCTTCTTCTTCTTCTTCTTCTTCTTCTTCTTCTTCTTCTTCTACTTCTTCCACCTCCTCCTCCTCCTCCTCCATCTCCATCTCCATCTCCATCTCCACCTCCACCTCCACCTCCACCTCCACCTCCACCTCCACCTCCACCTCCATCTCCATCTCCATCTCCATCTCCATCTCCATCTTTCTTTCTTGGTCCTTCAAAAGTCATCTTATTTCCCTGCTCCGGATTTACTGGACTACCACGGAAATACTCCTCCCCCTGCTTTAAGATAAAGTCTGGTTTGACGCTGGAAGGACGGAAGCAAGCATCAGAACATAAGTCAGGCCTCCGGTGGCTCGGTGGTTAAGAAGCTCGCCTTGTTAGCTGGAAGGCTGGCAAGCCGGCAGGTCGAGACCCGGGTACTGCATGACGGTTTGAGCGCCCGTCTCTGCCCCAGCTCCTGCCAACCGATCAGTGAGAAAGCAAGAAATGGCAGCTAATCAATAGGGACCACTTTGGTAGGAGGAAAGATCTTAAGGACACCAAAGGAGCCTCATTCGGGGCGTCCCCCTTATTGTTATCAGAACAGAAGTGAATTGCTGTTATTTTACACACACACACACACAGCCCTCAAGCAGGACAGAGAAGGGGGGAGAACAGTTTTAGGGGGTCCCTTGTTGACCGCAAGCATCTCTATTGCATCTTCATCGGGGCGAGTTACTGGATGGCCGCTGGAGGCACCTGGTCTGGGTCAATGCATCGCTCTGCGTTTGGACTGGGCTTCGTCTTTCCTTCTGTTTAGAGCGATCCAGACCTCGCAATTTCCACGTGGCACTTCCAGATGGACTTGCCAACTGTAGGTGGTTCTCCAGCCCACGGATCTCAGCCTTGAAAACAAAGTGCAACACAGAGAGAGAGAGAACCTAAGCACTCTTGATCTTGGAGAGAGCCGGAGAATCAGATGAGAGAGAGAGAATAACCATCCTGGCTGGATTTACGCCTTGAACCCCAAACCTTTACAATCCGGAGTGGGGAGGAGGTAAGCTTGTTTTCTTTGCCTTTGCTGAGGAAGGGCCGGGGGACCGTGAAAAAGGTTTGAAGCGCTTCCAAGGGTAGCCTCAGAGGTCATGGAGGAACTTGGGAAGGGTCTTGAACCCCAAAAGAGTTGGCATCTCGGGTGCCACCAGCCTATGCGTTGTCTGGGGGGGTTAAAAGGCAGAAATAGACCGTTATAGATGACCCGTCATTAGCAGAGGGGAATCTTCAAGGGCTGCCGGAGTGTGAGTGTCACAGTAGGACCATCTCTCACACACCTCTCTTGCTTTGTCTTGGGACTGGTCTTCAGGACGTTTAGCATGGGTTTTCTTGGAAGTCGGGTTTTAATCTGTGCCTGAATTGTGTCTCTCCAACATTAATATCTTGACACTTCTTGTGGTGGGTAGTTTGTGATTGATTGATTTATTATATTTATTATATGTATACCCTGCCCATCTGGGGGATTTTCCAACTGTTCATGCCCTTCTGAAAGTGTTTCTTTAAAAAAAAACTCATGTTAGGAATAATCTGTCCTGTGTATCTGTGTTTGTTTGTGTGTGTGTGTGTGTATTACGCCTCTTGCGCCCAACAGCTGGCAGTCAGATGTGTGACACGGGCTGTGCTGGTGGGTCAACGTGTTTGGAAATGACATTATAGGTAGCGCATATCTGGCAGAGGAAAAATCTTAAGTGCTGATCACGTGTGACTCTCATAAAAGCTGCTCTTGTTTGCTGTGATTCTCGAATCAGATTGCTTTGTTTTGGGAACTGGTCTTTAGGACTTAAATATGGAACTTTTTCAAAGTATGATCTCCAAAACCGTCTCAATCATTGTCTATCCAATAATAATAATTTCGTGTCAGAAATTATTCTAGGTTGAAAGGCTGGAGAAACTCCACTCAAGGGGCGCCCAAACGAAGCTCCTTTCATATCCCCAAGATCTTCCCCCACTGAAAACGGTCCATGTTTATCTACTTGCAATTTCTTGCTTTCGAACTGCAGGAGCTGGGACAGAGATGGGTGCCTCCTCTGTCATGCAGTACCCGGGTCTCGAACTGCTGACTTGCCGGCCTTCCAGCTAACAGGGCAAGCTTCTTAGCCACTGAGCCCCTACAGCCAGCCCTTTCAATGCTATCATGCTCTCAGATCTATCTGTAATGTAGGTTTTTGCTCTAAAGCCATTTGAGCATCCTATATATGGTCGGTGACTAATTGCGGCATCCACCATCCGTTTTTCAGGATCTGACCTGACTGTTTGCAGATTGGTAGTCATACCTTTACGTGCACTGCGACAACTCAGGTGTAGACCAGCTGGTTCACCTGTACAGAATCCTGCCTAGCCGGGAACATAGAAATCCATTTTTCATACAGTCGTAGGCTTGCAGAGCTGGAAAGCTTATCTAGTCCACATAGGAAACCCACAATTAAATCACGCCAACTGACAGCTGTCTGTCCTTTGTTGCAACGTCTTCAGTCTTCTTTAGTGTAGGCTTGAGGCATCCTGTCGCTATATACGTTGTTTCATTAAAAGCTTTCAGAGAAAGGGACCCCACCATCTTCAAGGGGAGTCCATTCTCTGGCCAAAGGACTGTCATTAAGTTCTTTCCCCATATCTGGTTCGAATCTCCCTTGTAATGTGAATCTGTGAGTTTGGGTCCTGCCCTGTGGAGCCACAGAAGACAAGTTTGCTCCTTCTCCAACTTGAGAGCCCTTTTGAGATATTGGAAGATGACATAATGTCACTTTCCCACCTGCTATGCCATCGTCAACTGGTCCCAAAATGCTTGGTTGACAGATCTTTTGCTTACGTCCAGTGGATGTCCTTTGATCTCTGGTGGGTCTCCATTTGTACACGAAAGTCACCCCATAGGAGCCCATTCCACGTATTCAAGTGTGTGAGTCACTGATAGCTCGTGATCCAAGTGGGGATGCTTCACCTTGGCATTTCCTGATGGGATATTTTTGTTCCTGCCTTACCTGCTGCGGTGGCTTAGTGGTTAAGACGCTGAACTTGACAACTCCAAGGTCGGCAGGTCGGCAGTTCGAGATCCGAGAGCTTCACAACGGAGTGAGATCCTGTCTCTGTCACAGCACCTGCCAACCTAGCAGTTCAAAAGCACGAAATTGAAAGTAGATAAGTAGGAACCACTTCAGTAACAGTGTTCCATGTGCTTTGATGTCAATTCATGCCTGCCACAGTACTGGCTCTTTAGCTGTGAACCAGGTTCTCAACATTTTTAAGACATGGGTTGTACCATGCCTTGTCAGATGACTAAGGGGGCCGGACTGGTTGTTCCCCCACTGTATGCGCTGCCATAAAACCTTCCCCTCAGCTGTCATAAATGCATTTACAAGTCGTGAGTGCATTTACGGCTGTCGTAAATGCATCCATTTCCACTTCCGGTGGTGTCAGCAATGATGCAGGCCACATGAAATGATGCCCATGGCCCATAGGTTGAGAACCCCTGGTGTAAATGGAGATGAGGACTGAACCCTAGAGTCAGCTACGACTGGCTCTCCATCAAGAAAGACCTTTAACTTTACCTTCCATCATCCTCAGACCCAAACTTCCCTTGAAGTAGACCAGTCCCATCTCTCCGTCCACAGCACGTAAATTAATTCAGAATTTGGGAAGGGGAAAGAATAAGATCTGTAATGTGTGTTTTCTTGCATAAATATGAGATTTAAAGGTTTAAACTATTCCGTTTGAAAAGAAAGCCAAAATCCGCCCATCTGATCATTCAGGCTCAAGCTGTGTTTGGTTCTGAAATAGGTTTTCTACCTCCTTCTAAAAGGAATATTCTAACACAGGTTCCTCCTCTTCAAAAGCTGCCTGACTGGAATAGTAATCCTCTCCTTACTGGAAATAGATGTAAGTACGTAGATTTGTGGATGCTTTGGAATTCTGATTGGTTTTTCTTTTCTTTTTTTTAAGATGTTGGCCTTATTTGCCCATTGAATTATAAATTAGGCTGAATCAACCTTAGGTTTTTATACAGCAAAAAAAGAAATCTGAACACAGGAGAAGGTGAATGCTTTCATCCCAGTCTGGAATAAACATCACCTGCCCCTTTATTCTACGTTCACACCTGCTAGGAGACCCAAAAACCCCAATATGAAGCAAAGTTGTAAGATAATGAAGGTTGTCTTCAAATTACTTGATTGACGGTTAAGGGCCCATTGTTTAAAGCAAAATTATCTGCTGTTTGCAAAGGAAGCTGATTCAGATATTCGGTGCGCTCAATGTAGGTTGCCCTTGCTCAAAAACCAGTCGTATCTAGGGCTCAGTGCTCATCTCTGGTTATAGCCAAAGAGCCAGTTCTGCCTGTGTTTGCAGACGTTTCCGTGGACAGTTGGCAGGCATGACTAGACACAGAACGGAATGTAGGTGGGGTTAGAAATAAATATCTAATGGGATATTTGGGAGAGGATGGCTCACACCTATGGTCATTTCAAGGCAGGAGGACGCCAGTGGACTTTCTGGGCAGTTGCACCCACAAGAGTGGATCTCACAGATCTAAAGCCATTTCCCCGTCTCTTTCACTGGTCAGGTGACTGGGACAAAACTGATAATTCAAAGGCTTTTGACAGAGGTGATGAATATTTGAACTCATGAGTCATCCGAAAAGCTTTTAACAGAGTTTGGTGAGTTACATGGTGGTGGTAGGTGTGGAAGGCGAGCAAGTCAGCAGTTCAAGACTCAGGTACTGCACGACAGTTTGAGCACCTGTCTCTGTCCCAGCTCCTGCCAACCTAGCAGTTTGAAAGCAAGAAATTGCAAGTAGATACATAGGGGCCACATCGGTGGGAAAAAGATCTTGGGGACACGAAAGGAGCCTCATTCGGGCGTCCCCTGAGTGGAATTTCTCCAGCAAAAATCCTTTCGACCCAGAATAATTTATGACACGAAAGTATTCGTATTCGTATTCGTATTCGTATTCGTATTCGTATTCGTATTCGTATTCGTATTCGTATTCGTATTCGTATTCGTATTCGTATTCGTATTCGTATTCGTATTCAATAAAATCTATCATTACCTTCACAGTCAAAGACTGGTATGAAATTAACAGTTCAAGCCCTAACCACGGGCCTAAGAACGGTTAAGGGGATGTCTAAGAATATACAGTATGCAGTTCCTAGCAGAGTTGTGGTTGTTGGTTTGTTTTGAGAGTTAGGATGTTCAATCCGATAAACCCAAAATTTCCAAATGTCAAGGGAGTCCTTTAGGCATTGCTCCAAGAGTTGGGTGTTGCAGGTGCATTACTCATTTTACTAATTTTTTTTAATGAAAGACTTGTGTCTCGCATGGACGGGTTTGCAGGTTGATGTACAGTCAAACCTCGCATAACGAGCGTTTCGCTTAGCGAAAAACTCGCATAACGAGCAAGTTTTTTGCTAAGCGGTCCGACTCGCATAACGAATTTTTCGCTATGCGAGCAGCCTTGCAAGCACACATTAAACTCGTTATGCGAGGTATGACTGTATGTCAATTTCCCAGAATGATGAGTAATCTTATATGAAAGCTTGCTCCAAGGGGCTCATAAAAGTCAGCCTTCTTCTTCCTTCTTCTTCTTCTTCTTCTTCTTCTTCTTCTTCTTCTTCTTCTTCTTCTTCTAGTCCATGAACTTCCTCCTCCCCCCCCCACCAATATTTTTCCTATTTTTGCCTCTCTGCAGGTTTCGCGGTCTGCCCTCCCTTCTAGACAGGTAACCTCGTCTCCTGCCCCAAAGTGGCGTGGGAGGACAGGAGACAGACCGTACCTTCCCAGAAACCCCATTTTTGTGCGGCAGAAGCTTTTATAGACAGTAAAAACACTTTTATGCTAGAGCTGACCTTTCGGCTTGAGTTGTTGCTGGAGATGCTCTTGGCTATTAAAAGGTTATGATTTAAAACACTTCATTTCAATAAATAATAAGGACAGCCTCAACCCACGTGACGCGGCTGAGAACCACCTACACGTTTGCAATAGTGTAGGTAGAGGCTCTGTGACGTTTCTGATGTTAGTGGACTCCACCTCCCATCATTCCTTCTTATTAGCGTCCAGCACCAGTTATAGCTGTGAAAGGGACGAAGCCCAGAGAAAGAAAATAAAAACCCATAGCTGCAGTGTTTAATTCAAAAATTAGCATATGCAAACATTATGCAAACAGATGTCGTTTTGCCTTCCACTTAATTGTCCTTAATGAGAAATGAAGAGTCCTTTTTCTTTTCATTCTTGTCTCCAGGAAATCACTTTGCCTATCGATTAGTTCAGAACACCTTGTTAAAATGTCAAAATGATAATTATTATTCATGTTTTTTTAACCTTATTCTCCCAAAGGCCTCCCGACAAGTCCTGCCCTTCGGTAAAAAGTCCTTACAGCCCATGCCTAAGAATGCACATGCATGCTCAATATTGCAGCGTGCAGAGCCTAGCTTTCAAACTTACTTATTTATTTATCTATTTGACTCAGATTCTGATTTATTTATTGGACTCAGATCTATCTTCCAGCTGTAGAATGAAATAATCGTCTTGGCTTTTGTGTCAGTGGGACAGGATGCGATAGACCAAATAAATTCAGAATAAGTGGGATTCAGTCTTCCTCGGGGTATAAAACGGCTGCCCTCTATCAAGATGGGTTCAAGTGGGATTTAACCCACTTGGGGACCATTACTTTTCCCTGTGGATTTTGCCACTGAAGGGCGCTAGTCCTCAGGGTTGTCAGGTTAATTAACCGCCTCCTGACACTCAGAGTTGAGTCGCTGGCAGTATGGTCTACTCCAGGGGATGCTAACCTTTTGAAGTCGGGGGCCGGATCACACTCCCTCAGACAGTTTGTGGGCCGGACTGGTGGTCCAGCCACTGCTGCCACCGCTGGAATCGGCCGCAGACTCATTTACGGCTGTTGTAAATGCATTTGCAACAGCTGGAAACAAGCCCACAGCTGTCGTAAACATGTTGACAACATCTGCAAATGAGTCTGCGGCCGATTCCGGTGACAGAGGCAGGAGCAGGATAGCCTTGCCAGACATTAAATTGCCAATCAGGACTGCTAATTATCGTGATGCCAAGCCAACAGAGTGTACAAGGCAGCGGCTTGACGTCTTCAAGAAGATTTCTACACACCACTGCCTAGAAATGTCTGTTAATAAATAAACAAATGCACCACGTTTTAAATTTGTGTCCTCTTTCTCTCTTCCAGGGAAAAGATGTTTGTGGCTATTAGCTTTTAAAGGAAAGGAAGCAAAAGAAGAAGCCAACGGGGGAGAAGGACCATGGATCCATTGTACTTTTCCACCATCTCTCCTGAGGCCAACTTCTCATTTCCGGCTAACACAAGTAATGAGACACTTCCGGGATTTTCTGCTCCCTCCGATATCCGTTCCATCTTCATTCCTATCATATACTTGCTGGTTTGTGTCATCGGACTCAGCGGGAACGCCTTGGTCATTTACGTGGTTTTGCGCTACGCCAAGATGAAGACGGTTACCAACATTTACATTCTGAACCTCGCCATCGCTGACGTCCTCTTCATGCTTGGCTTGCCCTTCTTGGCCACCCAGAATGCCATCTCCTACTGGCCTTTTGGCGTCTTCATGTGCAGGCTGGTTACTGCTTTCGATGGCATCAACCAGTTCACCAGCATCTTCTGCTTGACGGTCATGAGCCTGGACCGCTACTTGGCTGTTGTCCACCCCATCAAGTCCACCAAATGGCGTCGGCCAAGAGTAGCCAAGCTCATCAGCTTGACTGTCTGGACTTTCTCCATTTTGGTTGTCCTGCCCATCATTATATTTGCCGACGTCCAGGAGGCTTTCCACACCTGCAACCTGAGTTGGCCTGACCCTGTTGAGATCTGGTCAGCTGTCTTCATTATATACACATCTGTGTTGGGCTTCTTTGGACCCCTGTTGGTCATCTGTCTCTGTTACCTGTTGATTGTCATTAAAGTCAAGTCGTCCGGGATCCGGGTTGGATCCACAAGACGCCGGCGGTCGGAACGGAAAGTCACCAGGATGGTGGTCATCATTGTGGTGGTGTTTGTCTTCTGTTGGCTCCCGTTCTACATTGTCAACATTGTCAACTTGGTGTTCATCTTGCCAGAGAAGCCCATCTTGGTGGGCATTTTCTCCTTCGTGGTGGTCTTGTCCTACGCCAACAGCTGCGCCAATCCCATATTATACGCTTTCCTTTCCGACAACTTCAAGCAAAGCTTCCAAAAGGTTCTGTGTCTCCACAAAGCCAACGGCATGGAGGACGGAGATCCCACCGAACAGCGGCAAGAAAAGAGCAGCCGCCTGCAGGATGCGATGCTGGCGCAAAGAAGTGTGGAGTCCAACGGGCACATGCAGACGAGTAAAGTGTAGACCTGATTGACTCCGTAAAGGGCACCTCAGCAGGGGTGTCCATGACAAGAGATCCTTCATCCATAGGGCGAGCATAAGTCAGACACACTGTGACAGCACAGAAGAGCAATAAAGAGTAGAGAATCTGCAGCTGCTAAAAGAACTGTTCCTGGACTCAAATGTGCTCCACAAGTGCAGTAGGTGGTTCACTTGAGTGGTCAACAGGCCCTCAGTCTCCATGTACTACGTTCTGTTGTCTTCATCCTTCCCGGTTGAAGAGGTCGTCAGTCTGTGATTCTTGGTGCCATAAAATGCTTCAGGAAAAGCCTAACCATGAAGAAGATGTTGTCCAGCTGTGTTAAGTCTGTGTCCCGTTGAGCTATATATAGCTATGCATGACCCAGCCTTGAAACTTTCATCCTACAGTAATGACCAAGCTGGAGAAAGGATGCGCAGTGAACAAGGGTGGAACATGGAGATGGAAGCTAGCGTGTTGGAACTAAGATCCTTCAAGAGCAAAGGAACATGGATGATTCTCAGGGACTAGGCTTCCTCACATTCAAGAGGAATCAAAAAGGGATATGGTTCTTCTTCTGTAACACTCAACATCCATCAACTGATGTGACGACTTCATTTCTCCTAATAGAGATGTTCCCAAAACCGGGTCCCTAGACTTTACTGAACTGAGAATTTTAGCATTCCTGATCATTGACCATTGCTGTCTGGGGATTCTGGTAGTTATAGTTCAACAACTCTAAGGGACACATCGAGGGCCTTGAACCTTTATTTCTCTTCATGGGGATTGGTAAAGGTAAAGGTCACCCACACTGGGTGACCTCAAGAGGTTCCTTCTTAAGTGAAGTCCTCACGGTGTTTTGCAGCTACACCAATGCTTTGCAGCCTGAGTAGAAGGATTTGAAACCGTTGATCCAACTGGCCGAGATTCGAGGACACTGTGCTTTGGAAGCTATCCCAGGCCAGTGAAATCCAACAAAACCAGCCCAAAACTGGATCTTGCGAAATGTCCATTTGAGACTCACAATTCCTCCAGTCTTGAGTTGGCTGGGAAATCCTGGGAGTTGAAGTCCAAAAGACAAAATATTTCAGGAGTTGCTGTAGAAAAACAGCCTTTAGTAGCTCT